>OZ005740.1:16421478-17021478 GCA_963930735.1 Dioctria linearis | reverse complement strand
GGCAATAGTAAAAATAGGTTGTCATCAACTTCAAAATTATCCGAAAAGTGAGGATGTATGGCATAAGAAAATGTAAACACTGTTGAGAGTTTTAATGCCTTTATACTGGAATAATCGAGTTGTTATAAAGAATTAAAGAATTTTACATTTGCATCGGGATCTGCATCTGCGATTGGGTACTATTGTTATCGTTTTCATTTCAGTTGGAGTTACAGTTTTTAGTTGTCATACCCTTGATGATATCATAGGGTATGCTAGGCTTGTCATTCCGTTTGTAACGCACAGAAATGATGCTGGTAGAACAAAATGGGTTGGACACTCACGCATAAATTTAAAAGTTATTTTATCTTTCATCTTTTGTTTTTGTCGTTTCGTCTCTTGTCCTTTATTTGTTGCGCTTGTTTTTTATTAATTATTGTTTGTTCCATATTCCTTTTACCTTATACCTTGTTTCTTGCTCCTTATTCCTTGTCCTTCGTCCCTAGTTCCTTGTCTTTTGTCCCTTGCCCCTTGCCCCTTGATCCTCGGTCTTTTCCCTTGACCCTTGTATCTTGTCCCTTGTTCCTTGCCAATTATCCCTTGTCCCTTGTCCCTTGTCCCTTGTCCCTTGTACATTGTCCCTTTTCCCTTGTCCCTTTGTGCTATTTTCCTATTGTTCTTCTGTCCTTTTATCCTTTTGACCTTTTCTCCTTTTGTCCATTTGTCTTTGTCATTTTGTCATTTTTCCGTTTGTCCTTTTGACCTTTAGTCACTTGTGCTTTGCGCTTTGTCATTTATCTTTTCTCTCTTTTGTTTTTTTTTTATTTATTTGTTTTTTTTTGCTTTTTTTTTTGTTTTTGTTTTTTACTTTACGTTTTTGTCTTTTGTTTATTTTTACTTATTGTTCTTTGCTTTTTGTTTTTAGTTTTCGTACCATTGTATTTGTTTTGGAGTGTATGATAATGAGCAGTGCCACATTGTTCAAATCCGCCTCATATATTTTGTCACTGGTATTCAAAAAATGTACATAATGACAATGTGGTGGGCACAATTCACACAAAGTCAGTAAAAGAGAAGCATTCAACTGCGAAAAATTCGAAAATAATTTAAAGTAACGATTTCTTCGCCATCATTGATTCATTACTTCGAAGTCATAGCAATTTTAAAGTTTTTCTCCTTCTTCGTAATCGAATCTATTTTAATATTATCGAAATATAATCATATTCGAATTCGAAAAGTTTTCGAATCACAAATCACCGCACTCCAAAATTATATTTCTTACTTGCTTTTTTCAACCATTTAAGTACAACATTTTTTTGATTATTTTTGACTAAGTTATTCGTTGTTACTCTTTTTACTAAATCCTATCGATCTGTAAATGTCGTCGCTACATGACGGTTTCATACTCCCTGTTCAAGTGGGTGGTTAACGACATTAAATTTTCTTTTGTTGTTTAAGTGGTTGAAAGCATTTTACCATTCCATTTGTCATATTGAAAACATGAAAACATATAAAGAAAAAAAATGAACAAACGTTTCCGCATGATTTTCTTTCATATCGTTTTCATCTTTTCCAGAATCTTTTAAAGCTTTGCTGTGTGGAAATCTTTTCATGCATGCATGAGCCATTTGAGGTTATTGTATAAAGCCGATATATGTATCTGCATATAAATAAGTATGTGCTCAGGTTTTACATACATACGCCAAATACGTTAAGTTTTTAAGTCTTTTTTGTTTTATGGATTTACCAGGAACTTCGCAACGGTACCGTCTATGATAATAATTTAAAATTTCTTAGATAGGTAATCGCTCAGAACTTTCCAATTTTTCTCTCGTCCTGTTCGTTTCGAAATTATTGGTTTTAACTCAGTTTTTCTTTCATTTAACTTATTTTTAGTGTTAAAATTACATCATCAATATCAAAATGTAACTCAGTATATTTATCTCTAACGTACCAAATTTAAGATAAAATAATAATTTTGAGGTTTTCTTTGTCATCCGCCAAAACAACAATATTTAATATGTGGATACGCCCAAAGGCTGAGTAAATATATTTGCCCCAAAAGACGTTAGATTGATGCAAACTCAATGAAATTTTTACGGAAAATTTGTTACAGAAAGTTGAATAAGTCGTAACTGTCCTTCTTTTTATTTAGTATTTTGTCGAAGTATAAGTTTTACCATCTGACCTCAATAACAGTTAATAACAGCACTTATCAACATCCCAGGGGTCAATCATGGGATTAAATTCTAGGTACCTCGAAACGATCCCTGCACCTTTCCTCCGACCTAGTTTCGTTGATAGTTTTTGATTTCATATTCTGCTTATCCAGAATTCCATCCACAAAAATAAATCTAAAATCTATGACAACAACCAAAAGAATTTCTTAATAAGCATCAGATGGTATCCTTATCCTATTAGTGAATAAAAAAAGATATTGAATCAGATCCTCGGATAACAAAAGTTAGGTGCAAAGGCTATGTCAAAGTTTTATAATTACAAGAAGGAAACAATATTTAAGAAAAAAGTAACTTTCCGTAGTGAGCGCATAGTTTCATGTAGGATATAAGAAAAACCGTCGTAATAGAAAATCCAAAACCAAGTGAAAGAGAAACATTTTTTTAAGAAGCAATATGAAGAGCTGATGATTATTGCTGAGTGAGCTAAAACACTGTCACATTTCAGATATCTGTGCAAAACAATCTGGTTAAATCTTATTACCTTCACATAGATTCCGACTCGACCTGACCCATAATTATTTTTGTTTCTAACGTGCTTACATAAGCCTGAGTTTTTCATGCAAATCATTTTAACCGACTTCATAAACACCTGGGTAAGGCTACATGGTTTACGTCAGGTATAAATGTTTATCGACAATTCTTGAGAAAAAGCAAAAGAACTCCACTTCTTAGGAGAACAGAGACCAAAATGATTACAAAGCTCTTTTCAGGTCACTTCCCATTGAGGTATCACTTCTAGAAGATTGGCTTTGCTGAGACTTCATCCTTCCGCTTCTGTCAGGATTCTCATAAAATCTCGAAGCACCTGCTCCGAACATAGAGTTTCTGCACCAAACAACGTGTGGCACCTCCATCTAAACGTAGAAAGCTCACAAGAGATCTTTCAGGTCGCAGTGAATGCGAGGCTAACGTCTGCACACCCCGCCACAAATCTAATCTAATCTAACTGACTTCAAAACAAGGAGGTTCTTAATTCAACTGATTTTTTTTTAATCTTTACATATATTTGCATAGAAACGAACGATTACAATTTTGAAATTGGGACAAAAGTAGTGTATTTAAATAAAATACTTTTTTTTTTCGTTATACGTACCGCTAAAAATTCGTATAAAAACTTCAATCTTTGTATGTGTATCTATCTATGGACATGTGGATGGGTGTTTATGGATGCAAATCGTCCCAACAACTGAAAAGCGTCTATTTCTCTTGAGCTTCATCAAGTCGGCCGAAAATAAGGAAAAGACTTCCTTCACCTCTCCTTAATTTAGAGTCTGCGCGGAACATATCCGTATTACCCTAAAAAGGAGAAACATTTTTCCTCCGTCTGAATTAATAAATTGCCGATCATATAATTCCTAGAGAAATACTCTGAACATTTTCCCATTTGAGACATTTATTGTGCATTTAAAGAGAGAATTTGATTCTTGAGGTGCCTGTTTCTAAGAATTTATGACATTTCATAAGAGCATCTGTAAAATGTATGTAAATGTGAATACTGGACGTGAAAAGCATAATTTCTTGTTACTCTCACCTCGAAAACTGTTTATGTTCATAGCAATTTAAGTCTAAAGTCCCAATTTTAAGTGATTCTAATTAAAAAAAAAACTTTTGTTTAAATTAGACTAAATAAAAAATGATTTTGTTTTATTTCATTTATGGCAGATCAGATGCGAAAATATTTAGGAGTTTCGATGAAATAAAATATATGTTTTAAATTTATTTATAATGAGTCGAAAATATGCTATCTAAGGGAGAATTTATGTACTATACGTAGGAAGTAGATATCCCTAATTCACGTTTGCATGACCTATATGTATTTTGAAACATCTACCTAAAATTATGAAGCGAAGCTAAACGTACAAAAGAAGTCTAAAAGTTCCCGTAATGATGAAACAAAATTTATTTTTCTACATAAGAGCTCTTCAGGCTTATACACTTTTCCATCCCATCCCGCAACTGTACCAGTGTACTGTCCGTTAATAGAACGTACACGCAAATTTGATTAAGTGACTGAAATGAATGCACTGGTAAATTTGGATCAAGATCTGTGGCCTGTGTCTTAACAACAAATCAACACTGTTCACTTTATTTTAACTTTGAAGAAATGACTACACTTACTTTTTAGAATTTCCCACTATAAATATCAGATTAGGTGTAAGAGTTATTAGGTCAACGATTCAAATGTATGGGGAAACACACTTACAGGATTGTTACTAATATAAATAGATATTCAATATATGGAGTTAATTCAAAACAAAGTTAGAATAACTTAACTGCACAGCACTGACACACTTACTTAGCTTAAATATCTCGAGGAATCGTATTAAGACAGGATTTTATATATTGTAGAGTCAGAGATAAAAACCCACTAGAAAACACACTGATTGACACCGATTTATGATTCACGATTTTCAGAAATAGATATGCTGAGACAAAACTCAGTACATAAGTTTGGGTCAGAGATTTGTTTATCACACTGAAAACACTTATTAGCAACAAGTTGTAATATAAGATCGTCATAAATGTAATATAAATGCACTCGAAATGTATAATATATGTGTATCTCAAAATATAGTCAAATAGATATATGAATAAATATTAAAATGTAGCAAGTGGCTGGTACTTACCGATCTCAAACTTGGCACTCGAGGAATTGGCTGTAAGCTAATGTTAAGCCCTTTGTTCTTGGTTAGAACAATTCTTTATTTCCGTCGAGACCAGAAATAAAGTGTTAATGTTAGTAATAGTATGTCAGTCGAGACCCGAGATAATGTTCATTAAGTCAGTCGAGACCCGGCTTAAAGAGTTCTTAACTTCAGTCGAGACCCGAATTAAGATTCTTTATTTCCGTCGAGACCAGAAATAAAGTTTTTGTTAGTAAAATATTATCTCAGTCGAGACCCGAGATAATGTTCATTAAGTCAGTCGAGACCCGGCTTAAAGAGTTATCTTATGTTCAGTCGAGACCCGAAGTAAGATAGTTTAATTTCCGTCGAGACCAGAAATTAATGATTATTAGTAATTAATATACCAGTCGATACCCGGTATAAATGTTAGTCCCTAACAAGCCAACTTACCCCAAGCGATGCCAAGTGCAAAAAGAGATCGAGATCAGTCAGCTTGTCGTTTATATAGCCCTTGCTTGCCCACGACACCACTGATAGAATAGCAGCGGCGCATGATTACAAGAATTGGCAATGCAGCTGTGCTCTTACGGTACTAGCGATAAAATTTGCCTAGCAACGAACAAAAATGCATAGCAACAAGAAATTTAGAGTTTCACATGTTGCTGTGTTAAATTAATTATATTTGCAAAAAATATTCTCTCTATCACGTTGCGAATAAATTCCCGTTGGATGGTACTTGTAATGATGATAATGATAGAGTTGTAAATTGATCGGCTTGATCTGATTGTGTTTGTGCCATGAATTGTATGTTACATGACAACACATGCTTTTGATAGATGTTGTACCTATTTTTATGAAAATTGTACTTAGATTGAATTTATTTTCTTTTCAGATCTCAATTTTAGCATGATATTTTTGTAATATGATCCCTTTTCAGGAATGGTTTTTAGCACGGATCTAACTGGTTTAAAGAAATGGAAATAATTTTTATTTGATCTGCTCGTTGAGGCTATAATTTTGTATTATATTCGTGCAATGTGTTATATAAAAGACAAATACATAGCTTTGTTGGGTTGTGTACCTGTATTTTTATCAAGAGTAATCAGATTAGAGACACGTTTACTAAATTTTTTATGCTTTGTTTTCAGCATACTTTCTTTTCAGAAGTTGTCTGTTTATACAAATATATTCGAATCGATTTGGTTCGAACAACCAGATCTTTCCTATATAAAAGACGGAGTTTTATTTTGCAAATCATTGCAAAACAGCTGATTTCACGCCTTGAGTGGATATCCACCTTATTCCTTTTATGTTTTCGTGTATAATTTTGGGAATAAAAAATTACATGGTGGCTAGATCTGGACTATAGGGACTGGGTTTGTGACAAAGTTTCCCAGCAAAATTCCCTTAATACGTCACGCATTAGCTTTGATGAATGTAATGACTCATTTTTGTGATGAAAAATAACTTCATTGTGAAGCTATCGAGGCATCTTTTTTTTTATTGATATTTTCAATTTTCGTAGAACTTCAGCTCCTGACACTGTTTTCGTGTTCTCCAGAAAATCTCACTTCTTTAGTATCTCAGAATACTTTTCCTCTTGTTTGTTCTCAGAAATATGCTGGTAAGCCCAGGTTTCTATTTTTACGGATAATATCAAGGTGTCAAGACAAGTGCTGGCACAGGGGCTAGCGTGTACTCCAGAGATCTCCAATGGTACGAGTTTTATAGGCTGCCTGACAAATGCAGCGTTTTTTTAGAAAGAGCTCGCAGCGATTTGTAGGCGCCAGTATTGGTATCCATGTGCAGAGAGCCCTCGCGGCACATCTGCATATATTCTGATATCAGGACAGCCATCAAGGCGTTGGATGCTGTGCCGGTAAAATAAAAATTGGTGCAATTATGCAAGACCAACCTTGAAGAATTGACTAGAAGGCACAAAGTGACCCTGTACTGGGTACCTGTCCATCAGAATATCTCAGGCAACGAGATGGCTGATGAGTTTGCCAAAAAGGGCTCTGAATTTGAGAGCTACGTCGCGGTATCTTATGTGGGGATCCTAATCGGAGCTTTCTAATCGACCAGCAGGAATACGTGCCATATTTCGAGAAAATTATGGCCTGCTTATGACAGGGAAAGGACAAGGGAACTACTTAATGGCAGCAGAACAAATAACAGGAATCTAATGAGGTCAATACGGGTCACAGGGCCATAGGATACCATATTAGAAGACTAGGTATAGCGACAAACGATTTCTGCAGGTGCTGTAAGGACTCGGAAGAAATCGAATCCATCCAACACGATTTTGGGTAGCTACTTCTTTTCAAGTCTGACGGAGCTGAGAAGTAAAAAGTTCAGATATATCCTGAGTTTTCTCAAAGAAGCAGGATGGATCTCGGTAAAGAATCTTGCATATATCCCGAATTTCCTAAGAGAAGCAGGATGGAAAGGTTGACCTATTAGGTCTAGGGGCATAATGGACCCACAAGAGGTCTAACTGATAGAACCTAGTCGTCTAGCGGCTCTCCTCTTACCTAATGTAACCTAGCCAGCAATAGCCTATAACAATTTTCAGGATCACAATGAGTGTTGTTCAAGAATTCCACGGAATGCTGCACTCGTTGAGTTATGTGTTGAGGCTGCAACGATCTACGCACACATCTTAAAAGCTTTGAAACTTTCAAATGATCAGTCAGAAATGCTTGTGATGATTTATGGGAAATACCCATATGGATCTACCCTTATATAAATCTTGATGTTGATGACCGTCCTTTCCGTTCATCGTCTTTCATGACATTTCGCCCACTTTTAAAACGCTTATTAATCCAAGAATAAAGCAATGTTTCCTTTGAATATAATTATCCTCTTAAATTATCTTAAAACCTCATAAATTTTCGTTGCTGCCGAGTCAAGCTTGATTAAAATCACAACTAAACTAGATATGCAATCTGGAAATACTATTCAAATCATTTTGAATATCTGATCTTCACCTGTTGGCTGTAGGTAACCAAATGCGAACGTGTTAACTACCTATCGTATATCGAATACCCCAACCACACGAGTATTTACAAATTTCGTACAGTCAAATATTTACCAAAACTCGTGCACATCTTTTGCTTATATAAACTCGGCGAAATTTGAATAGAACTGTCAGTTGTTTTTTCTTTTGTTTTCTGGAAATATTATATACAAATTTGCTTGTAGTTAGGGGAGCGATAAATTGGTGGGTGGATTGGGCATTGAAGAAGTCCTGAAATACAATTATTTTATGTCATATATGCCCAACCTAAGCTCTATGCTATATTTCTTTTTCTTTTCAAATTTTTGGAAAATCAGAGTACTTAATTTAAGTTAAATAAAACAGGAAATTTCAGAAAATCTATATTCTGTATATGGTTATCAGTTGTAGTTAGGCTTATTCGAGCACGTTTCGTCCCTGCCAAAGGCTTCATCAGGTATGTTTGGTAAGTGGCTTGAAAAAGTCGGTGTTTACTCTAGTACAATATTAAATGGAAATAAGTCCTGCAATATAATGAATGCGAAATGAAATTAACGACGACAAAAAAATTGTCAAATCGTCAACAAAAGTTAAAACAAACTTTTAAAAGCGTCGCAGTGCGACATTTAAGTTTGACCGTTCGTATATTGGTAGATTTCGAGTACCTTTTTTTTTTTTAACTGACATAACCGCGTATAAGGCAACTATACTTATTAAAATAAGAAAAAAAAGCGTAGACATCATAAAACGCAGGACACAACTCAACTATCATGAAAAGACAACGACAATGTCGCATTTATTGTATTACGTGAGCGACAAACAACGACAATAATTTCGTGCTGTATTCATTGCATGTCAGGATTAAGTGGATATCGGATGATGGAGGGCGATTGATTAAGTGATAGATAAGTTGTGTGACTGTATGAGAGAGTTTGGTGTCATAAATATGAGGAGAAGGCTACTGTCATCGAGTAGTGTATAGTCTATAAATATTGTCGAGCGAAATGTCGCCGATGATCCTCAGGTTCTTTGGAACATTAGGCATCATTTCCAGGGCAAAGAATTTTCACTGATTTCTTTTTCTGGCGTCACCACCACCACCAGTACCTAGCTTCTTCTACAGTTCCGCCATCTCCACTCAATCTTTCCCCTTCTAATTATCTGGCAGCAAGCTAAAATATCGATATTTTCAGAAAAACACTGTAAAAATTCTACTCATATCTTGATCAGATAAAAAAAATTTGAATTTTTGAAGTTAAACTCGTTGCAACAAACTAAGAAAATAGAATAACAATAACTAAGATTATGTACGCATTATACAGGGTATCCGAAAAGTGGACTTTCGAACCAAATCAGGAATTTATTAATAAATAATATGAATTCCTTGACTGTTTTTTGCTTTTTTTTTTAAGTATTATCTTGAAGGATATGAACCTTTCCAGTAAAAATATTTTCTCTCTCATGCCTAGTTCCATCAAGAGAAAAGCTCGAAAATTGCAAACTACCTACTTTGACTCTGTTCTATTTGGAAACAGCACAATCAATCTAATATTTTTCCCTCGGGAATATGCAGAAGAAATGCAATATTTTACTGATGTTGTCATGGAAATACTCAGGTTGTGTTGTCAGAGACAGCGTATCGGGCAAGATACTCCGATCAAAATTACAATCCTGAATAACTGGGTGTTCCAAAATCAAAATTTCACAACGGTGATATATGGAAGGAGAAATCTATTCAAACTACGTAGACAGAAGACAGACCCACTAGTATTGACGAAGATGAAATAAATTTAATTGGTGACATTGGATACGTACATACAAATATCAAGATGTTCGGCATATTAGACGTATATGTATCAGGAGTCTCCAACTAATTAGGTAATTCAATTAGCCTAAAACAAATACCCAGTTAAATTAATTTACCATATGTGTATGAGCCTAACTAGTACGAGGTGAAACGTAAACCTTTAAAAAAAAATTACCATTTCCAACACCAGTTTGTAGTGAATTTGTACGGGCAGGAACAATTAAAGACAAATCCTTTGCTCTACCAATAAGAGTCAACTGTGACGGTTACCTCATATTTTTATAAAAAAAAAACAGATAATGGATGGCTTGTTTGAGGCCGTATTCCTAGAAATACGTCGACATACGCTGAGAGCTCAGACTCTCCTTCTGGTCCCCCAGTTTAGATTTAATTTCTTCCAAAAAGGTTAATCATGAAATACTAGCTCGGAAATGTTTTCATCGATTTGGGATAACATCAAATAATTATTCAATGTTTTTTCTTAATCCCCCCCCCCCCTCCCAAATCAATTTCTATACGAAACCACATGAGGGGGTGCAATTTAAATCACAGGAAGTCAAGTGAACTGGCTCAGAAAAACTTTTGATTTCCCACAACACAACTCCAACCAAATACAGTTACAACAATGAATATCGACTTTTTATGCTCATATTGCGTTAATCCTGTCAATGATTCACCAAATCAATTTCCACTACACTTAACACGAAATTTGCCTCACAGAACGGTGCATAATGAATATTTTCACGGTATATCGCCGCCATCATCATCGTCGTCATCCTTGTAAGTGGGTGTATTTAAGTATAACCGAAATTCCACAATTCTGCAAGCGCGCTCACATAAATTATAATTTCGTGCGAAAATGGTAACAGAAATTTCCACTGAACCAAACTAATTCTTCAAATCTATACGATAGCGCGCCCCATCGTTCATTGGTGTGAAAAATGTTTGGAAAATAAAATTTTCTCGTTATTGAATTATACGCAGAATTTTTCGCTTATATGGGGTAAAGACAAATTATTATGATACTTTTATTTCTTATGAGGATGAAGGCGAAATCAGAGTGGAAATATGTCTTTACTTTTTATGTGAAATAATAGCTGTGACATAAGTCATAGAGAGAGAATTACAACTCTAATGAATTCGCTATCGACAATTCCACAATACGATTCCTCTGTGCTCAACATTCTTCTTAATTCTCAAAGTGGCATTCCTCAAAATTCCAAATTATGGCCACTTCTACTTATTTTACATAGCAAATAATTCTGTGGTATTGTTTATAAGAGTGGCAAATAACTAATTGAATTACAAAACAATAAGACAGAAAACCAATCTCGGTCTATTTAAAGTTTGCAAGTATAGACAAAATTAACTGAAGATCGATAAGAGATTTGTTGCCGTCTGCGAGAAGATATTGTTACGCGAATGAAAAAGACAAGTGACATCTATTGGTTCGGACATAAACCACTTTAAGACAGGCGACATCTTCGTCTAAATTTGTCTTTATCCCCTGTGAAAAACGGAAAAAATATTTGGTTACCCCCTTCGAATTTTCTTTTAAATGAAAAAGCATAGATCTCATATCTTGGCAATTCTAAAATTTCGCATCTGCGTTTAAAAATCTATCTTTTACGTCTTAAATTGATTACTGATATGAGAACATAGTATGATACCTTTCCATCTCAGTTGAGCTCTCATAATGACAGAAATATAAAAAAATATTTGTATACCTATGATCATGATTCGAACCTTCATACTCTGATTTGTACTTCTATTCTCAACGCAACGCCTTGAACGATTCTATTCTCCTCAAATATGCTTTTCATTAATAAGGAAGCCTCGATGTCATATATGTATGCCCTATAAGATCATATAGAATCAAAATAAAGAAAAAACTAACCAAGATAAAGAAGGAAAATAATCATTACACAGTAAAATTCAAAGACTACCACCTCGGGAGCTCCTTGATATACACGCTGACTAGCTACTCAGAGATCGTGGATACAAAAAACACATCGATGTAGTCTTGAACTTTGTTCCTATCTAATTTACTTCAACTTCTATAATAATGCTTCAAAAAAGTAGGTAAACGTTTCATAGTTTTTAAATATTTGCAAAGTATTCATCGTTAATCAATTCTATGACAACAACTAAAAATTTCCCGAACGCATCCCCCTTTCCTAATACCCAACAGATTGCAGCCATATCATTGAATATCTACTGTAGATAACAAAAAGCATTCAAGAAACTGGATCAGAGTTATGGGGTAGAGGCTATGATGTGGAAACCCTTTACTCTCAAGAAAATCTCAAAGACAAAAATGTGGACGTCCAAGTATTGAGCCTTTCGGAACTTCTTTCAAAAGTGAGAGTATATTGTATTTATCTTAAGCCTTAATATGAAACATAGACAAATTTCACCCGGTCCCAATATATATGAGAAATCATGGTGAAGTTTGATTTCGTAAGCTCAATCAATAGCATCTATGTATGTAAATACCCGACGAAGCAGTGATACCTTATACTTGGAATACGAATACAAAATATGACAAATGCGTCCTCTGAATGACTTAGATTAATCTCAGATATTAGAGCAAAAACATCGAATGGAAACAGATGGAGAGCACAGTAGCAGATAAAATCAGAAGGACATAAACCTCAGCCATGGTTATGTAAAGATAAGATTTTTCCGCAAATCAGAGGGATTTCAGTTCAAATCGTGTGTTTAGAGATAGTAAACTGTTGTACAATTCTAATTTGGGAACCTTTGAAATTGTCTTACAAAGAAATTGCTCAATAATCTCCTACAAATAGTAAGTAAAGTCTTGTGGGTGCATAAATATCTACCAACACAAACCCATCGAAAGCTCTTCATTTTGAAACTAAAATCCTTTAGTACGATGTACATACTTCGTAAATTCAGGTATCTCCCAGTCATGTGTTATTCTTGTAAGTTCCTATATAGATAAGCTGCACAGCATCCAACTTAATGTCAGTAGAATGCGAGTGAGATTCTCTTAAACTTCAATTGAATATGCGGTAACCAAACTTCAATTATTTCCAGACTTAAGATGTGCACGTTACAAGATCGACTCAGTCAAAACTTTTAACTATGTGTGGTTATGGAGGAAGTTGTCGTACTACTATAAACCAAACTCTTCATATGTCAAATTCAATTTAAACTCAATTGTGAACTTAGTTTTGAATACGGGGTTATCCGCCCCGACCAAAGTAATTTCAATTCGATTGTGAAAGCCGCGAGGATATTTTATAACAAATGACGAGATGAACATCAAAATAAGGTGGGTGTGGGTGGTGGTGGAGGTCGTAAATATAAACTCATGAAATGATGCCATTAAAGTTTTTAACGCTTCTCGAAAAACAAACAAAACCTGATACACAGACAGATCATGTAATTCGTCTTCCTTATACAAACACATGTGGATAGCATAAAGTACTATGTATATGGCATGGGAACTATTCTTTAATGAACTCTGTTCTTCTGTTTCCTGAATGCCGAAGTCGAGTCTCGTAAAAACGACTCTGATCGTAAAATTGAATCGTAAAAGTTTCCGGAATAAGCTTTACTTTGTTTCGCGAGTCTACTTCTGCCATCTTGGTTGGTTCCTTGGCTTGTTTTTTTTTCTTTTAGAAGCGGTTTACGACTAGTAAAAAACTATATCGCTCAACTTTGTAACCCTTTTCATTCGTGTTGAATTGTGAAATCATAAAAAAAAAAAAATTTTAATTCGAAATTTATGATGTATTAATGAACGGTGTAGAACAGTTTGTGCGTTTAATTTTGTAAAGTTATAGTAACTTTAAAAAATAGGGGGCATTCACTTTTATCAGCGAAGGCAGGCAGTAGGGCACACATTAAAATAAGCTGGGGGTACGCGATTGAAGTATAGGAGATGTGCTGTCGGTTATTGAAAGAAAGAAAGCATATTTGAAGGGAGTCTTTTTATCTGCGAATATTATAACGGCAGTGAAGGACGAAGGAAAAAAGGGGGAGGGGCACCCAAATGAAAGAAAAATGACGTTTTGGTTAAGCTTCCTTGATTAGCGAATACCTACTCGTTAGACTGTGCAGCGCTCAGGATAAAGAACAGAGCATCAGCATCCGGGAAAGGGAAGGATGGTAAAGGAATGGATGGGAAGGGAATAGGTAAATATACAGAATAAATCTCTAACATAAGAAGGACCGATATTTGTAGCCAGAATCTTATATCGCGAAATACTAGGTAGACAGTGGGGGATGAGACATCCAATACAAGTCTTAGAAAGGCTCAAGCCTGTATGGGAAATCTTTTCTACCTGCAACACAGTGGCGTACACAGTAAAAGAGGGGGCATTCAACTTATTATTCGAAGATAAGGGACATATAATTATAGAAACTCTGTTTTATCAGCTAATTCTAGGTAAGATTAAACATATCCAATACAAAGCTCGAAGGCATGAGCGTCTAATAAAAGAGAGAAAGGAGTTTTTCTTACGTCACTTTTCTTCCTTTTTTTATACTCAATAACTCTCATATGAGTAATAACTGCATGTGTATAAGTGCGGGTATAGTCTGAATCTGTAGGCAAATTCAGGATTGTCTCTTAAGTTTATATAAGAAGTTACAGTTTTCAATTTTATGTTTTTTTTTTGTTTTTTTTATTATTTATTTAAAAAAACACCGTGCGCATTCGTCCGCTTTAGAGCCAGATGTATTCTGTTTTCATTTATTAGTTGGAGAATCTGTTTCACGACTTGGGAAGTATCTCTCGAGGGCTTTGGCTTAGCTCGTAATGAAAAACAATCGAAAACATTGATTCACATCGTTAAGGTTTAAGGTTTTGTAAATAAATTTTGTTGTACCAAGGTTATTTGCGTCGATGGAGAAGATATCTCAAATTCACCATCTCCTAACATCTTAGGCATTGAAATATCCAACAATCTTTGTTGGCCCGCTCACATATTTGGTATCGCCAAAATTTTTATTAATTCCCTAAAGCAGCGGCATAATGTTGGATGTCTGTCCCTCTTTTATCGGTATCTTTATGGTCATTCTCTGACGATATTTCTAGCCTGATCCTTTGAATCAGCTCATCCTCACACCCTTGAAATCAAATTCCGTACCGTGAAGTTCCGTGAATCCTTTATAAACAGAACAGTACGAATATGGAACAGTTTGCCATCCTCTGACCCCCCGCCCCTCCCAGTTATGAGCCACAAACATTCAAGCGTAATGGACACCGTCACCTACTTGTCTCAATCAAATAATCCTCAATTCCCTACCCTTCTTCCTTTCCTGCCAAAGCTATGCTACGGCATCAGGCTGTCCCTTGAGCTTTAGCAACATCTTAAAAAAAAAAGGATTGTAGAGGCGTTGAGATGAGTTGACAATAAAAATAAAGAAATCATCTACGCACTCTTTTAAAAGTGGTATTAAATTTCTGCCTCTTGTGGTACTTATCTACATATATTCTGGTAGCTTTACATTGCTAAACCAATATGCCATTATTCTTTAGTCTTCCTCGATAGCGACTGTACTCTCCAGTTTTGATCAGTGGTTTTTCATCTCTTCTAATATTCCATCGTCATGTTGTGGCACAATCATATAACAAGTTGAATGCAGCCTTAACCATGAGAACAGATCTCGTAAAAATGTGCCATTCATGTGTATATTAATGATATATCATATTGGTTCCTCATGCGCACCTATATTTTGATAATTTTAGCAACATACCGCACCCAACCTTTCCTCGTGCAATCTGTCATCTATAGGCAGAATTTGTAACTAGAATGACTATTCTTGAGGATAAGCAATGGTGTTGTAACGGACTAAGTTCTAGAGACTCTTGGGAATCTCAACCTTCTTTCAATCTATCCATAATCTTATATAAAAAGCAAAGGTCCTCGCAGCCATTGTTGGCTCGCTATCTCTTTTTCATAACCCCAACCTAATTATAAAGCAAAACTTACTTTAATTTATGCAGCTATATAAATTGAATTTACAACTGCAGTTTAATTTCTTATACCAGTTTCGATTTAATTGCGTAGATATAACTCTGCCCTTTATACTTATCCTCTGAGAAGAAAATAAGATGTAGGTAAATATGTAACACAAGATTTCTAAACTAACAAACGTTAACATAGTTTTAAAACTTTGCCCATATAAGTACCTACCCTTAGAAAATTCTTTCAACTTCAGATCCATTTCTCCATTAAACGTTTCAATCGAAATAATTACTCGTTTAATTCAGGAAGCTTTTCTTTTGGATCTCCTCTCGTAGTGTAATGGGAAAAGTTTCAAAAGTCCATTAGACGTCTGAATTTACTCCATAAGCGAAGAATTCTTAAAATAAAAGTTTACTCTTCCATTTACCTCAATGATGCTAATATTTTACAGTATTTTATCAAAATGTCTATAGAAGACCTCTGGGATTGATTTCAAAAATTCTACTAGAGATTAGGATGAAGAAATTATATATAAAGTTACACTCACATATTTCAAGGATTCTTTGGGTGCGTTTTTTTTTCAGATATGAATTCATATAGTAAGTACAACCAAGATAATTTAAATTTATAACGTAAAACATGTTCTAACTTTCGAGGAGTAAAAATAAAACGGACACAATCGCTGAAATCTACCTCCGCCTTATGTGCACAGATCCTGTCAAATCTGAAAAAATCACACTGCAAAAAAAATCAACAAAATCTGCGTTTTAAAGAGCCCTATTCAAATATGGCCTTCGAGGCTGTCGGTAAACTTTAACGTTTACTGTAGTATCATTTTCACAGAACTTCATACCCTGATGCAAGGTTATTTCCAAAGACTAAATCTAATCTTTGCTATAGCGATATAGACAATTTGATGTTAAAGGAGTTTAATAACAGGCCATTTTACATAATCTCAATAGGCATGCATAAATATAATAACTGGATGTCATCTGTATATAAATGAACTGTTTATGTATGTAAATCGAGTATCACATCATATTAATAAATAACCAAAACTACATTGGACCCAATATTTTCCCTTGAGGTATTCCACGGGGTAGAAGAAGCACTGCTCAAAGGTTTTTTAGAGCTTTCCCAATACGTTTTTAAACCTCGTAAGTCGGAGGTAATTTATTAGTCGACGTTAGAGAAGTGTATCTAGAATGCGATGAATATGGAAAGTGAACAGATAAGCATGACACGCCCCAGTGCGTTAGCTAGCTGATAGCTCAGCTCATACATATTCGCCCACCCTGCTATTGCTTTCCAGTTTGGATCCATCCATATACGATAAAAGATTCATTTTCAAAGGGTAAGTCAATAAAGCCTCACCGTTGATGATTCCAATTAAATCGCCTTAAATGGTGTTTCAAAGTTAGAGTATTTCAGCATAATGAAATTATCCATCGTGTCAGCTAGGAATTTTTCAAGGACTTTCGATCGGCAATATTACCTGTGTTAAGGAGGCTTGCCGCTGCAGTCTTATTGATTTAAGGTTGACCTACATTTTAACATGTGGATGAAATGAAAGCAGGTCCAGAATAAGTATAGTCTCTAAGACAGCGGAAGTCAGGAAGGTATGCATGGTACCCGTCACTCGAAGACATCGAACCAGGAAAATAAATACGAATTTCCTTACTTCCTCTTTCGTAATATAAGAGGAAAGGAAAGAGCGAACTAACTCGCTCGTCTAGAAGCAGTCTCGAAGGCTCCTCCCTTCACAATCGGAATTGCACCAAAATACCTTACCTCTAATATTTTGACTTGGGCATACCGCCAGCACTATCGTCTTTAGTTAGATAACGCCAAACTCGTAGGCCAACAAAAGAACAGAAAAACTACTGGGACTTGGTAAGCCAACCCTAGGAACGCTCATTTCCATTTTCACTGGGCAATCTTTTCTCAGGGGACATCTACATTTGGATGGGACTTCTTAACAACTCTGTATGCAGAGGATATGGAGAGAAAACCGAAAGAGTGACCTATTTTTTCTGTCCTTATCCGACTCTCCGCGGTATGCAATACAGATTCTTTAGCTCACACCTCTTAAATGAACTGCATGAAACAGGAACCTAGAGTTGGGGTACAATTCTCAACTTCGTAAGAGTGTTCGGCTAGCATTTTAGAGTACTATCAAGTACATCTTGAGGGTAGTGGTCAAAATTCTAGAGCATCTAAAATAAAATCAATCAAACACAACCTCGTTCAAATAATCAGAGAGAGAGATAGAGAGAAAGAGATAGAGACAGAGAGAGTACAAAGTTAATAGCATGCCCAATATAATTTGAATAAACAAATACTAATTGGAAATCAACATAAGTATTCAAATGACGAAATGTAATTGAAATAAATTTATTCTCATCACATCACATCCATTAAATTCAACATTCTTATGACATCCTGACATATGGCTGCTAACCTTAGAGATATTTTGCAAAATTACATGTTACCCACATTTCGTACTTCGTTCCGAGATCAATCCACATCAAATAAGCCCATTTACATACATTCGAAATGAACGAGCAACATCTGAATAAATAAAAATCCAATTCCCATGGCAAATGTAAGTCTGATTACGTTTACATCCGCATCTAATATACTCAAGGCATCCCTCAAAAGGCTCAAGTATTTGCATATAGGATGAAAATTAAAGAAATTATGGCAGAGAAGAGGAGTTTTTCTCTACTCCATTCATGTTTGTATGTAATTTCAGGACAAACATTATTGTTCATCATCATCATCTACATCGTCGTCGTCGTCATCATCTTTTTTAAACCACTGACAAATTTTTTTATCATTTTCAGTGAGTGAAAGATTTAATTTTCCTGAATCCTTACGTCACAGTCGCATCAGTCGTAAGGAGAAAATTTAAAAGCAGAAGACAAAGTTTGATTTGACTTTTCAGCAAGCAACTCAACCACTTGAGTACTTTAGATAATAAATAAAATAAATATAAAATTTTAGGAAGTTTAAGGTAATTAACATGTTCCATTTATAATCTGAATTGCAAATATATCCCAAAATATGCTGATTTTCATAAAAGTTTGGTATTTTTTAATAGAGAATCCAAAAATGTATAACAAATGGGGAAATCTAAATATTTACCCCTGCCCCACGCTTAAGAAGGGCGGAGGGTGGGGGGGTGATTTAATTTTTAGGCACAAGGGAAGGTGCCTCTAAAATAGGAAACTTTCAAATAAAACAATTTTTTTATTACATACATATTTTGCGTTATATTTACAATTGGCATATTAAATGAACCACCCTGTAAATTTATGCAAATCTATATAAAACTTTCCATCTACAGCTATATAATTACCATATTATGCTTCTTTAAGTGATCTCTCCTTTTAAAGCAAACGTATGCAAATTTACTACATGTCGAGTGTATTCTATGATAAATAACCATCCAATTAGTAGGGGAGATCGGAGTTGGTAGGCCAAATTGTTACTCTGAAAAGTGTGAAATTTCTTCTTCAGAACATATTCGTCTAGACTTTCTTCTGTGAAATTTTATAGCTTACCACTAATCATCAAGTAACAATTATTTTCCATTAAATTTGAGCAAGGTTATTGCAGTGTGGGACATTTTAATATCCTCGAGCAGGCTAAGATTAAAGGCCTAGAAGCTTCTACGAATGTTAAGGCTAAAATATTTATCTTCGAAATAAATTTCTATACAGGATATTCCGTAAATGTCTTTAATCCTTTAAGGGGATGGTTTTCGAGTAAATCGATAATATCGATTTTCAAGATTTTGCATACCTTTTCAGAGTAATTTCGTTATAAGTTCTTTTGTAATTAATGGATTGTGACGTTCAAACCTTTCTTTAAAAGAATACATATTGGCCTTTCTAAGAATGCATAAAAAGTTACAATTGTGTCTTCAGTTATTTAAAAAAAAACAGTTTTCTCTATGATTTTTCATTTCACCAACATTTTTGTCGCGTTTTAGTGTACATTTATTCGAAATATCACCATTGCACGAACTTGGCGAAGCTATGAAGAAATTTGTGCATTATGTCCACTTTTCAAAATGACCTCCCTAAGTGCTGTCAACAATAACAATCAAAAACAATCAAAAGCAAACATATGGAAGATGTGCCCATCGAGGTAATCTTCAGTTTTTTCGTAGGATTCTATCTCCTCCTACAGTTTTTAACCTACGACAACCATTTATATGTCATTGTACGGGAATCTGAACTGGCTATTAGATAGGGTACTTTTCGATTTCGAATTTAGAAAATGAAGGGGGTAATTTCGAAAAAAACATTTTTTACCAAACTTGATATTTACGTAGATTTCGTTATTCCGCATCTTCATTTTTGCGGGAGGGGCAAGCTCTGGGAGGGGCGGAGGCACTTCTTCCAAATGTTTGCTTATAACTTTTGATTGTTATTGTTGATAGCACTTAGAGAGGTCATTTTGAAAAGGGGACATAATGCGCAAATTTTTTCATAGTTTTTCCAACTTCGTGCAATGGTGATATTTCGAATAAACGAATAAATGTACACTAAAGCGCGACAAAAATTTTGGTGAAATAAAAAATCATAGAGAAAACTGTTTTTTTTTAAATAACTGAAGGTACAATTATAACTAATTATGCATTCTTAGAAAGGCCAATAAGTGTTCTTTGAAATAAAGGTTTGAACATCACAATCCATTAATTACAAAAGAACTTATAACGAAATTACTCTGAAAAGGTATGCAAAATCTCGAAAATCGATATTATCGATTTACTCGAAAACTAAGCGGAGTTCGATATAAAAGTATCTAGACTTTTTTTACTCAAATGACCTCTACTTTCGTCCCCTTAAAGGATTAAAGACATTTACGGAACACCCTGTATAACCACTAACGAAAGAAAGCAGCTATAAGACAGAGGGCTCTAGTTCCCGTAACAAGCCCATGCCTGGTATACTGACAGATCCAGGAAGGATAGCGAAACAGGAGCAGGGGTGGTCAGTCTAAAAGTGAAACTGTCCATTGTGCTTGATACGTCACGTTTTATTTTTCAGGCTGAAGTGTATGCTACAGGGATTAGAGTTCAGGAAAAGCTAAGCAGGAGCTGCAAGATCTCCAACACCTACATTGGTTCAGACATTCAAACTGTGCTTCTGGCTCCATCATCTCAAAACTTTGAGTCGAAAGTAGTCTGAAGCTGCTACTCGAAACTCGAGCTGTTGTCTAGAGACAACAAATAACGTTACTTAGGGTTCGTGGATACCAAGGAAAAATCCACGATCTGGCTAAAACATGATCCGGTGAATGACTCCTGCAGCTTGCACCCTAAGCTACTATTTTATTAGAAAAATGGCTTTTTGTAAAAACGTATACTAAAAAATGACACATCATCCACACCGGTTAATGCGCAAACCTTCCTCGTACCTCACTACAGTACTGTGGTGGCTAAACTAAGCGACTTACGGCGCTGGATGTTTTTCCTCTGGCGTAATACACTCAGTATGAGGCAGGCATAGATATTCTTTACCCGCTCTCCTCTACAGACGTTCAAAATAATTGGTCTTAGCAGATTATCGCTCAGGCTGTTTTCTAATGCAGTCACTGGTCATGACCACTTTCGTTAATTTTTAAAGAAGATAGACAAATCTGATAGCGAACTGTGTGCGAATAGGAAGATGCAACCTCCAAGCATATTATGATATGTGACTGTCCTACGCTTGTAGTATTAAGAATGCAAATCACTACAGAGAGAAGCACTTATCTATCCAAATAAGATTTACAATCTAACCGCAAGAGCAATAATCGAGCTCGCTAAAAGACTAGATTTTTTTAGGGGAGAACACAATATAGATTAACTCTGGTCACGATGTCCGGATGTTGCTAATGGCCTAGTCGCCGCTACTCTTAACCTAGTCTAAAGCAAGCTGCAAATGATCAATCTACCCCAATACCTTGATAATTTCGCTACATTAGTTAAGATGTGAATTTAACCAAAAAGTTTCGGAATGAGAAAGAAGCTTTTTTTCTTAGATTAAATTTCTAACATTTATTAAAGTATAAAATAACTGATGAAAAATATTATAAAAACACAAAAGGGTGCCATGGTTTCATTACCAATTACATAACTTTTCCTCCTTTGACTATGTTACTAATTAGTGGTCTAGTGGTTAAAAAATGTCGATTCAAATCTATGTCAGTAGAAAATATAAATCCTGAGAGTGAGAGATAAAATTATTGTAACTTCATATCCAGCCGGTGATTGCGGCTTACATTGAAGAAGAGTCCTTAGAAGTGCTAGCCTGCAAGCTGGCTAACCGCAGATGAGAAGAACTAACTATACATGCTCGATATTAAGGCAGCTATGCCCCAAGATGCATATGTCTTAGGAAGACAGAAACTTTGCTAATGAGGAATCCAAGGAACATGATTGGTATAATGACTTCTTCCGCAAATTGCCAGAAATAGTAGGCAAATGTTTGGGAGACCTTTTAATGTTCATTAACTCTTGTGACTGGTTTTAACGGCTCACTTCTCTTTTATAGACAATCATCACTAGGTAGGGTCCCGATGAGGTAGTATCACAATGGACCATCGATTGGTCTAAATGTGGCTGATCGTAGATATTTAGATAGCCGCCACTGTAACTTAAGAACTAAAAGCAATTTTAATAAATCCAGGTAAGTCGTAAAAAGTAATGTGGTATGATCGGGATTTGAGTTTATCCAATTATGTGCAGTAGTAGTGATATAAATGTTCACAGGACTAA
This sequence comes from Dioctria linearis, assembly GCA_963930735.1. NCBI lineage: Eukaryota > Metazoa > Arthropoda > Insecta > Diptera > Asilidae > Dioctria > Dioctria linearis. The sequence continues at coordinate 16,999,113 of OZ005740.1, read as the reverse complement.
AGGACATAAAGCGATCTAGTGACAATAACTTGTAACGATGTGTTATAAAATGAGATGCAATTTATACAATAATAGTCTAATTTTGTAATAGTTTTAGTTCAACAACTCTCAAAAAGGCATCCGAAGAAAATTTGTTGATGTAAAAAAAAAGGAACTTGTAAACAAACTTAAATCTCTCCTATAGTGGCACGTCCAATTTCTATCGACTTTCGCTAGCAACTAAAACCAATGCATTCCACCGGTCTCCTTTATAATATTATGGGAATGATGGGGAACTAGGAGAAATTTTGAAGCTGATTTATTTCGCCCTTCCCCTACCGTCTCACCTATTTTTGTTTGATTTGTCTTTATTAATTTGTAGACTGGTCTTTTCCTAGTAAAATAAACCGGGACAGTCTTATCAGGGTTGGAATTGAGGTTCAGATATTCTACTCCTACTTACATGAAGACGTTCTCTGTGTTCAGGTGAAATATTTCCTCGTCCATCATAAGGCACCAAAGGAAGGCAGGAAGTTATAAAAACATGCTGAGACTCTACCCCTCACAGCCCCTCCATATCCTACCAAGGAGGTTTACAAAAAGTTGGCAATAAGTCGAGTCCTTTCACTCTTGTCGTACTTTTACCCGTTAACACCTAATCAATTTTTTTATTTGGCGGAAAGCTTAGTTACATCTATTTGAGTCTCTTTTATAAGTAGCTCCATGTCTAAAATGCCGCTGGTTTTAACTATTGTAAACCATTGACATTTTTAGTAATTATTTTGTAATTGTAGACTGTGTCGTTTTTATGTTCAATTCAATTTCTGAAATATTTCTAAAGGCAAACAAAAAAAAACAAAAAAAGTTATAAAAGATATGAAAACGTAACGTAATCACTAAATCTAAAACAAAATAACTCAATTCCGCACTATTTATCCTCAACCCACGTATGTATGTAAGCCTAATATGTCCCTACTGAAACTTAGATCTATACGGGAAGAAGTGTAACATGAGCAAATCCCAGATAAGAGGTCAGAGTTCATATTATTATACAAAACTACTTGCAAACCATCCTCCTCCCCAAACATGATAATTTTATTGATAACATCACGATTTTCCTTCTTACTAGGATAAGCTGCTGAAGTCCTTTCATTTTGGTGTCGTCCTTCGATATTCATTGCCGTCAGAAAAGATAACCAGTAAGCGTATATTAGTAAAAACAAAGAAGCGCTTGGGGTAAACGACACACAAAGTCGGATGTCCTGTGATCCCGTATTGTCCTATTTTTTATAGGTTTTTGAGATTATTTATCGCTTATCTCCTCGTATAGTAAGAAGTAGATATCAACAGAGAGGAGAGTTGTGCCAGGAAAGTAAAGTGGATATAAGAGTCTCCATATCACAATATTTCGTTCTTAAATCTTTATCTTGTTGGATTTATTGACGCATCGGTATTTCCGAGAACTTAGTTTGGGATTGATACTAAAATGTAACTAAAAATTTATTTCAAAACTTGTGAGAAAAAATTATAACTGTAGATACTTAAGAGATAATCAAATACACAGGTGGTGTTTATTATTATCAGCCACTCCTTTCAGGTAAGTTAGATAATTCAAAGTATTATCCATCGTAAAACGATAGTTATGAGATACAATATGTCCAAATATGATATCACTGTTATATACTATCTTGTTCTTCTAAGCATAATACCAATGCATATGTAATCCTCCTGTTTGATCTAAAACATATTTCTTGAATCTGAGAGCTAATCAATGAAAGACACACATATATGTCAAGTTCTGCTCAAAAGAAGAAAATCTTAGAGCTGAACCTAGCTTCCAGAGATAAATAAGTTATTGGCCGTAATTCCCTAGTACATGAACCTTAAATTCAATAAGAATTTACTGTAGTTCCTTTCCCAACAATTTAGAGGCTTATACCCTAGGCAGACGGACAAAATCAATCAATCAATCATTCGTTCGTAATTGATTTTTTCAAAAATCAAGTTACCCAAAGTTTTTTTGATTAAAACGAAAGTCCTGTCAATTTATGTATGTAATTGACAGCACATTTTTAATAACTAAAATTAAAATTCAATGGTAAATCGATTTTTCAAAAATTCAATTACGAACGAATGATCATTGATTTTGCCCGTCTGCCTAGGGTATAACATATAGTCACTTACTTAAAACCATTAAAACGATCTCGCTATCTCAGAAGCTAGTGAAGTTCTTCTCTACTATTGTAATAGCAAAAACCAGCGGAGAATATTGAATAAAGTCAGTTAACCTCAGTGTTATTTGGGTACCTAAGCTTTTTCCCCACGCCCTCGATAAGCCTTGATCGATATTTGAAAGGAGCCTATGAAAGACTAGATATCCAATCGAATAAGGTATTGCAGTAAATAAAATATGGCTCCATCTTGTGAAGTTGATCTGGTGTGACAATATTCCTGTTGTGGTTAGGCGAAGTACTAGCACTGCATATTAAAATGGAGAAGGTTCGGTTACTTGTAGCAGCAGCTGGCACCCAGTCTATATTAGAATAACTCTCATTGATGAAACCAGTTTAGTTACCTTCGACTTATGTCCACCAGAGCTCTTCTGAGCTAACCCTAGGATTACATGTGTCATCTATAAAAATATGCATAGATTATTAGTGAAGGTTGGCATACCAAAATAATTCCTTTCTCACTTTGCATTGCTCTCTGGTGAAGTATTACTACGGTATAAAATTATCCTATCTAAATTCAACGAACCACTCTCAGGTCCATGCCAACGGATCTCCCAACAGTATTAAGTCTAGAAGAATAAACATTATGTTTAGTCTTCACAAGAATAGGTAGCTCAGGAAGTGACAATATAGAAATAGAACTTTTGACATCTATGCAAGGTAGCAATGATGCGATCAAATTAATTACATCTCTGCGATGGTAAAACTAAAATCGGGACCCATAGAATCATTAATCAATGTGTTACTCATTATACTGCTAACGTTCTATCTAAGTGTCAGAGTGTGTGTAAGAATATATCGGTGGGTAGACAGAATTCAAGAATTCACAGCCCATCTCAAGTTCAAAGTTTTCTCCAGTAAAACATGATGGTGAAGCTTTTATTCTCTTATAGTAAAAAGCAGGTACCCGTTTGACCTCATCAAATTTACTTGTTATTTAAAGAACGGATGCACCATACCCTAAGACGCAAGAAAAAACAGCTATGTTAAACAGCATAAGCTCCATATTATAATATTTTGTTTAGCTGAACCAATTTACAATTTGGTAAAAAATCAATTTTCTGACAAAAAAGATGTTCCCGTTGAACTCATATTTTCGATATCCAAGAATAAACGACAAGACGGATCTCACAGAAAATCATATTCAGTTAAAAGATCGTGCTATCATGCTATATGTAATTATATGTATATGAGGAAAGTAACCGTTCCAACATTTTCACTAATATTCCTACCCACTTAGAATCGTTTTCTATTTATTCATTGTAGTCTTCTTGTAATGTTCATCGAAACCACGTACATATATTCTTCGATTTTGAGCCATCTATGCGTCACTTGCGAAACTTTTTCTTACAAATTTCTAAAAGGGGAATAATAATGTTAGGCCTCACATGAACAGAAATGAGAGATGTCTCAAACAATGCATTATGATACCCTGAATATATTTTATCAACAATGTTTATTTCAATAAAGCGGAAGAAGGCTTCGGTGGTCGAAGTTTGATATAGTCCATTTTGGAAAATCTAGTACCGAACTGAGGTACAAGGTTTTGTTGCACCATAGATCGACTTTAACTCAGTAAGGTTATATCCGATCGAAAAACTGGTTTCACTGTTCGCCTCAGCTCATTACCAACTATAATTCGTAAAAGAAAATATTTAACTGCACACTTTTCAGGTGACGGTGGGAACCCCCGGCGGGGGGGGGGGGGTGGTTCCAATACTGCTTGTTGCATATCAAATTTAAGGTCTCGGCAAGTACTATCGGGTGTACTTTTTTCCCGATTCAGAAAACTTTCTCGGGACGCCCGCCGGAATACCCGTTTTTATGCACTTAATCACAGACACCCCAGTTACTACATTTCGCATATATTTTTGCAGTTCTTTCTTCTATGCCCATTAGAGCTCTGTTGTAAATATTTTGGTAGTAGAAATTCATTTTCCATGACACACCAATTCCGCACAATCATGAGAAGTGCAAACGTCTACTTTTTACTCAAGAAAGTCGCTCAAGCTACCACTCAATCGCCAAAGTTTTATCGCTCTAAATTGGAATGAACAGTGCTAATACAATATGCCCAGAGCGTCATAATTCATAGCATAAGACATCTCTGATGTCTGTAGGTGTCGGGCCTAAAGTTGAACGAAAAGTGGGTATTCCCCTTTACATAAGCCAAACACATATCTTTAGTAACAACTAACAAGGTATACTATCGAGGAGGAAATAAAAGCGCTCTCTTCTTCTTCGTGCACTCTTAAGCTTTTATTTATAGAGCGCGGAGCAGTGTAATTTCTTTTATTGTGGAATTTAAATTGAGCCTTATGGTCGTAAATTTCTAATTTCTATGAGACTGCAAGCTGTGATCATTTAGAATCTTTCAAAAACATCAAATTGTCTATGAAAATATTTTTGAATATCTATTTTCGAATATGTATGTTCGTAAGGATTTCGTGAATGGTTGCAAGGAATAGGACTAGATAAACATGAATTCAAATTTCGAACAGTCCACTTAGTTAGATTCTGCACTTTCAATTAGCGTAGATAATCTTTATCAAATCTAATTTATACCTCTATGTGCATTCTTGCCTGCCATTTCATAAAAGCTAACCTAAGACTTACAATTAGACCGATTATACAAAACAATTTTTTTTTTAATACTAACAAGCTGAAACGCCATTTTTTATCATGATTTGGCAGCTTCATCAAGAGTATAATGTTGGTGTAGATTTCTATGAATTCATAGAGCATGGTAAATATACTCGTAGGAATGAAGCGTGTTTGGATAGTCTGCGTGCTTAGAGTTTTTCTACCCTCCTAAGGTAAAAAGAATGACAATTTGTCACATGTAATTGTATAGTAAAAAAAATACCACGAAAGTGTAAAGCAACGAATAATAAGAGGTAGCAACGTACTAAAGTATGTTCAGGGTTTGTTCAAGGTACCTCAAGTTAGCATATTTACAGGAAATTTTTACTTCTCACCAGGTAGTCTCTTTTATATTTCCATGAAATGTTTATCATGCACGCAATACTTGAAAAATTGTACTCTTGTAAAAGGTAAATGACCACAAAAAATGATGAATGTAATGTAGAAAGTCACACTTTTTACATGCATTTTACCTTCAAGTCACATTTCTTAACTGTTTTATTATGCGAAAATGAAATAATTTGAATAAAAGTGAAATTATTACATTTTACAATTTTTTCATTACGGTCTTGATTTCATCTTATCACCAGTCACTGTTTGGACAGTATTAACAAAGAATATCTAACAGATGTTGTTAAGTTATATGTTCTTTGGTATTGGTCTTGTATAATTGAATAAATTTAAAAATTTTGGGAAGACGACATTTGGAACTTTTTAGATAAATTCAAATTCCTTCATAAAGTTCAAATTGGAAAGTTCAAAAATAAAAGAAAACAGCTAAATGCGATATTATTATATATGATATATTATTTGAAAAATCGATGCTTTTAGAATAGAATTTTCTGGAAGGTTCTAGGACAACTTGAAGAGTATAAATACGACACTTATCACCAAAAAGCGGCAGTCTGATTTTAGACAGTACTAGCGATAACTAAAGTAGAATTGATTTGATTATTGCTTGTGAATTTTATAAAGGAAGAAGTTGAGAATAATATTTGAAATATTGTTGTTAAATAACGAACAAAGACCACTCGCGTAAAAATATGTAGATGATCATGAGCTCCAAGCAGAATGCAGCAGAATCACGATAAGGAAACTGGGAGACAATCTTAAATTTGTCGAACCTCTTTGGTGTTCCAATTTAGCAAAGATAATTTAAAAATAAATAACTTTCACGGTTGTGCACATGTCAGCTTAAAATAATCCATACAGATAACATACCCCAAAGCAAACTTAACACAGATTTTCGGCCATAGTTTGGTTTATTGGTGTAAGTTCTCAAATGTATACATGGGGACATACGGCACCAGACATTAAAAATAAATAAATATTTAATTAACTTTATTGTTCCTGCATACAGAGGCGGGTGGACTTACCAATATGCAGAGCAAGGTGGCAAATTTTTGGGTCGCAAAATTCTCAATTGATCACGTTTTTCTCGTAGACATTCGTAGACACGAAATAAAAGCTGGATTCGGTGTGTTGTAGTGGCACTGTCAAAACATACAAAACATGCATTCTGCGGAATGATATCTTCAATGAAATTAGCAAATGTTTCCAATCTATGAACATCGAACTTCATACGATCGCCGAACTTTGTCAGTATTTGGTAACGTGCATAGAAGATATAAAGAAAGTCGGAACTTTTGATTATTATGATTCGAAAGCTGTGAACACAAATACACATACGATATATGAAGAGGAAACGTATGCGAAAAGTCCAGCTTGATGAAGTAAAGGAAACGAGATTGAACTTGCGCTATCCCGCAGTGATGGACACAGAGTTACAGTTCCCAACTGAAAACTTGAGTAAAAAGTTTGACTTTCTCATGAAGCTATACATGGCTTAGAATCTCTAGATATTCACGGGGATACACGGAAATTGAAAGCCTTCTATGTAGGAGATTTAGTCGGGACTTTGGAAAACCTGTTCTTGCACCTGCGAGCTCCTTTGTCATCCACTGGCAATTATTGGCCCTGGAATTATACAAGTACATCCTGGAAAACGATTTTTTGGACATTTATCCAAATGTTCCAAATTTGGAATACCGCTCCGGCTGTTGTTGTGTACATTAGGGTCAAACTGCTCGGCAGAATGGGCGTTTTGAGTGTTAAAACGAGTAAAGTACTATTTAAGATCGACCACAGACAAGATCAGGTTCAATTCACTCTCTATACTTTACATAGAGTCAGAAATAATGCAGTCTGTGGACAATGGTGGAGTAATCGTATGGCAATCTTCTTTTCCTTTTCATATAAGTAAATTCGTTCTTATTTGTGGCATATCTGAGTCGGTTTGTTTATTTTCTATGTTCGATGTACATTAAATAAATTAAAAATAACGGTAACAGTTTTCTTTTATTCGTTTATTTAAAAAAGGGGCCCTGACTCTGTTAACCGCCTAGGCGCCCTAGGCCTTCATGTAGATATTACGATTTTCTAGAAACCAATCAGTTTTCAATATTTACTTACAAATACAGACAAAGGATCGCATTCCAGCAGGTTTGTGCCCCTTCCAATTATGAGTTTGTATGTAATAAGGAAAGGAATTGTCTGACTGTCATGTTCAACACTTGGATTGGAATAGGATTATTATCAATCTTATTAATTGGCCTCCAATATCACTCAATCTATAACATATGATGGAGTTTTATCACCTAGCATAAAAGTATGTAAATATATGTATTTCATATGAATTGATACGAGAGAGCATTCCCAGTAGATTAGTTCCATAACTAGTTACGGTAGCTACAGAACTAGTTACCTCTTGTATTATAATTTGCATTGTTTTTAGCATTGCTTGTCATTGGCGGAAACTGTCGTTTATAATGCAGACTTCGTAACTAGTTATTGAACTAGTTATTGCGAACTAGTGAAAGAGTGTGCTTTTGTAACTAGGTGTTGGACCAGTTATTGCGAACAGGTTTATAGCCATTCTTATAACACGAATAATAACGTTTTAAAAGAAGCGTAAACAACGATGTCAAATAATTTCAGAAATTTTATTTTTTTCTTGTAATTATAAATAGTATTCATATAACATAAACATAAACATCCATATTATAAAAACCCAAAATAAATTCCTACATATATTCTCAAAAAAAAAAAAAAAAAAGTTCAACTAACAAAAGACAAAATCCAGAGCAAAAAGAAAGTCAATGAGTAAAAACATATTATAAAAGTAAACTGTAACCTTAATTTATCTTCATTTTTTACCACGCATTTGTTTTTTCTTATGCATGCTTTGATTCTTTTGAATCCACGACGTAATTCCTTCGTATAATTTTCTTTGTTTGCGCAATGTTGTGATGCACCTCTAATAGAATATCAAATGTAAAGAAATTAGGAGGAGATGTACCTACTTATTGTGATAAAATTAAAGTAGACAAGTGAAAAAGCATTGGTCTAAGACCAATTCTTATGACACCCTAGATGAATGCACGTATGAAATTTCGTATGGTCACCCATTTGAGCAATTTTAATTTTTTGCATTGGTTTCTCGCATATATTTCTAGAACAGTTCGTCGGACAGAAAAAATGATTTTAACCAATTTTATAGGATTTCTTATTCTGAAGAAGTTTTTAATACAATAAAAATGTCTAGGACCGATCGTTTTCAAAGTATATGTAAAAAATCCTAAATTTTTATATGGCAAAACCAAGAAGGAGTTGCCCGATTTAGTCGATTTTTGAAATTTTATTTGCTATTAGTATGAAAACACAGTGTACCAAATTTCAGGTTTCTATGTCGACGTGTTCTCAGGTAGTGTCCAAATATATCGTGGAAAACGAAATTTTTGTATGGCAACCCCACGAAGGAGTTGCCCGATTTGTCTCATTTTCGAACTTAATTTTACTTTTTTTTTATTGTATAAAAATGGCATTAAATTAAAAAAATTTCCTTTACTTAATTCTTCATTTCATTAGTAGGTACTTACGGAACAAAACGGCATTAAGGTTCTCAAATGTTTTGAAGGCTTTCTTCCCATAAATACCGTCATAGTTGTATTCGGTAATGACGGCAGGACTGAGGATTTTCTTCAAACTGTCTTCGTACGACTTGACGCCAAGCTTTTTAATTGCATCAACCTGAAATTGATATGGTTAGCTTCTTATCGTGAATGTAAGAATCAATAACGCACATATTCATCAATTTTAACCTCATTTATTGTATTTGCTAGTTGCTCTAACTCAGCCTCTTTTTCTATGAGGAAATATTTAGTTTTTTCGTTGGATCAAAATTCCTTTTTTGCTAGCTTTTAAGAATTGTCGTTGTTTCAAGCTGCAGATTAACCTTCTTTTCTGTTTTTTGTTCAGTTATTTCTGAAATAGTAAACGTTATTTAAAAATGTAATATATAACTATTAATGTACCTTTAACTTCATTAAGCACAGAATCTTTGAAACATTGAAGATCTTCACGGATAACACTATTTATCATTCATCGCAGTTTTTCATAATTTGAATAGATTAAATGAGCATAAAAGGTGCGACGGTAATTTTTTAATTTAACTTTTGCCTGTATTGCGGTTCTTTTGCGACTTATGAATAACACCATTAACAAATATAAAGAGAAATAATCAAAAAGGAGGCTCAAATAATTTTTCTCATTTCACGACTACACCGGTTTCTGCCCGTTAATTAAAAACAAGAATGATTTCGTAAAAGCAATGCAACTATAATTCACCTTTAAAATTAAGATAATAAATGTTACTTACATTTATTTGCAATTTATTTCACGATCGAAAACACTGTAAATTAAGCTTACGCGAACACGTCTGATCATTTCACTAAACATCAACAACTGCTGCCCGATTCCAAAACGCCAAACAAACAAAAATTCTTCTTGGTGCAAACATATCTCATAATACATATTGTTACGTGCAATAGAAAGAGAAAACTGGTGACATCTACTGGCAATAAACAACTTCAGGTTCGGAGAGTAAACGACTTCAGGTTCGGAGAATCGATTATGAAATCTACAGCAAAGTTCAGGAATAGAACAAATAGAATAGTCAAGAAGCTTTTGGAATAGAACACTCCAGAATAATCCGGATAGTTTCTAGGGTATAAATATAACAGTTGTCATCGCCAGAAAAAGAGTCTTGTCGTAGACGTTGCAGTGTTAAGAAGCGAAAGTAATAAAGAAGCGATAGTGTATATAATTAGATTGCGATAATTGAAAGTACAGTATTAGCGATAATTAGAGTTGAGTTGATTAAATGAATGTTTGTGAATTTTATATGATTAGAGTGAAATAAAGAACTTGTATATTAATTATTTAATATTGTGTTTTAAATAACGAACCAAAGGCCACGCTCGCAACAATATTAAAAATTTCCAAGCATGTCTGGCAACACTGAAATATTTCGTACAAATACAAGATATAAACTAATATCTTTTCTATGCATTTTTATAAGTTTTATGTAAGCCGCTGACGAGTAAGGTGTATATAAAAAACCTAATAATATTTGGAAGAAAACTGATAAGAATTTGTACTCATCGAATTGGGCTAAGGCTATCTAATATATAAAGCTTTCTAGCTAACAAATACTGTTTTCGATTAATCTTTACACCACAAAAAACTAGACCTGGAAATTAAAAGCAGCAGAAAATACATCACGTGAGCGACAAAGCAGTCTAATTGAAAGTTCATGTTTGAGACTGCTTTTCCACAAAATATTTTGAATGTTGTTTCTATAACTATTTACAATAAAGTAGAAAGTTGAATGTATACCATATTTATGGACCATAAATAAACTGACCTCTATAAAAAAAAATTATTGGGAACGAAATAAGACAACCGGGTTCTACAAGAAGATAACATCCCAAGCATCGAACCAAAAAAATTTCGATGATGGAAGAAAACTCGTAAAGTTAAATAGAGTTATCCTGAGCGGCACAGCCACCGAATCTGAATCCAATAGAAAATGTTTGGAACATCATCAAGATGAAATTGACGAAGAAAAAATATAGTTCTTCAGGATCAATCCTTTATAAGTCATATTAAGAAAAATATGCTGAGAAAATTTTCCCAGAAGCTGTGAAGACATTAAAATCTGGCCCATTCTCTGATTCCCACGCAACCAACAAATTGTCCAACCCCTTCTTAACATAAGTACCACCTCCTTCACTACTCACCCCTCTCACCAATTCATATAGTTTCACAGAAATGAAAATCTATGTAGACTGTTAATTGTGCGAAGATGTTTCAACATTTTACTTACTACAAGTGATCGAAAAACGTGAACATGAAATTTGGCATCTATCCGTGTATTCGAAATTCTCTGAACGCACGTCGTCGGTAGTAATTTTTGCAATCGGTCGCATTTCTAGTACAATACATATCTAAAACTCTGCACACTATGAATATGAGATTTCGAATTTAAGATAAGTTTGTTTCAAATAGGGTAATATTTCTATAGACACTATTTTTCGTATTAATTCAACAAAAAATGAAACAATGATTCCTTGATGGGTGTCATTTCAAATTAAATAAAATGAGTCTCCGCTTCCGCCATTGAGAATTCAAGTTTCCCAAAGGCATTACCCATAACCATACCTGTTACTGCTACAAAACAGAACTTTCAACTCCTTATAAGAATTTATACCACCTCGAGTCGTTTGTTGTTTTATCAACTTAAACATACAAAAAACGGACTTCCAGCAATCTTACAAACTTCCTCAAACTCTTCCCGTTGCGACACGAAATTACCAAGCACCACTACTATCTACTTCTCACCTTCTACACTGTAAAAGTGTTGTAAATGGGAAAGACTGCTTAATTGATATCTCCTGGAAAACTTTAAATTATAATGAACTCTCAGCGGACTCTTATGATTTTTATAATCTTCAAGGAACCTCTAAACAAAAATTCTACCAACGCCCCTAAAGGCGCGTTTTGCCCTTGTTTATAATGTGAAACCGGGTGTAAAATGTCTAGGTTGAAAATATACACAGCCTTCTATAAATCTAAAATTTGCAGAAAGTACAGTTAGTTAGTTACACACCTTCATCACAGAAAATGAAGCACCACACCACAGGTATACCTACTTGCGACAAGGAAGAGACGAAAGTATCGCAGGACGGGCACTAATTAAAAAATTAAACCGAGCAAATTTAAATGGCCAACAAACGCAACTTTCTCATATTTTTCAAATCATAATTATTTTTAATTAATGCCGTAGAGATTTTTTTTATAATTCATCAGAAAAGCGCCCATGTGGATGCTGTTTGTAGTTTTACTTGATAAAACTGCTTTGACGGAAGCTTACCTTTCTTGCTTCCGGAAGAAGTTCTTTTCTTTTATATGATGGGAGTGGGAATAAATTCTTTTCCTGAATGAATCATTTTGTAGAGAAGCTTAGGCACTTATTCAAAGATCGGAAGTTGAATAAAAGATCTTTTCCAGTTTTCTTTTTAGTTTTTAGAGAACTGAAAATTGCCTTGAATTTTTGAATGACGATTAAGAAGATTAGATATTTTTAACGAGATCTATCCGGCCTTTTTTTTTATTATACAGGCAAATATGAAAGAATGGAATTATCTTTGGATGGACTATCAAATCATCACTCACTACGGAACATCAGAAGCAATCGTCTATGGTGTCCCGTGTTTGCTCCGATAAAAAGAGCAAATATAGTTAGCAAACAAATATAATTACCCATTGTCGGAGCTCATGAGAAACACTTCACGTTAAAAAAAAGTCCTTTGAAATAGTCCCAAAATAAATGCTTAAAAAAGTGCTTCGAAGAAAAACGACCTGGAACCAGTCTACATCACAAGCATGCCCTGATCCAACATAGACTTGCAGAGTGGCAGTCTGGCTTTCGATCTAATCGTACTGATTCGTACTGATATCCGAATAGTCGCGGACAATGGTGTGATAATGCATTGCAGCTTCACTTGATTTCACTAAGCCGTTTGATAGCGTCGACCATAGCAAACTTTTATGGAAACTGTTAGATAATTTCAATTTCTCTTTATCTGCTCTCCACTTGACTTTTAATTTCCTCTCTCATAGATCTCATAGATCTCAGAGGATTGTACTTGATAATGACATATCGTCTGATTTACTTACACTAGTTTGCGGCGTACCGCACGGATCTGCTCTTGGTCCTATACTGTTTGGTCTGTTTATAAATGGTCTGCCGGAAGTTTTACAAGATGGTATATGTATGCAGATGATTTGCAGATCTATCTGAGTCAACCCGCTGGACTTATGGTTGATTGTGTGGAGCATATTAGCAGAGATTTAGGAAGGATTACGCAATGGTCCATATCGAACAGATTAAAAGTAAAAATCAACTGTCTCTTCCAGCTGTTTGGTTAGGTGGGAGTATCTTGCCATTTGTCGATAAGGTACGTAATATTGGAATAACGTTCATATGAAATGTTCTGACCACATTAATTTCTAGAATTTACTTTAGTTTACATCGCCTGTGGTTATTTGCCAGTATTTTAAGTGCTAATATGCCTGTGGAGTCTGTCTGCCGCAGGAAGCTACATATATGTGTGTGTAGATTTATTTTTGGCCTACGCAGATACGACCCCATTACACTTTTTAGAAATAAATTAGTAGGTTGCTCTCTCGAAGCTAATGTCAAACGAATTAATTTAATTTTTTTTGTTTAAAATTATTGACAATGATACGCCTAGTTATCTAGCAGAACAGACAATTAATACTTCGCTCAACTTTAACTGACTGCACTGAAAAAAAGTATACTAGGCCAGTTTGGCAAATAACTTTAAAAGTTGACGCATTTAATAAGGATTCTAAAATGGTATAATACTTGCTACATTATTTCTTAGATTATGCAAAAAAAAATTTCTTCAAGAAACCCAGTTTCGAAAAATTTCTATTTACCTGCTAAAAATGATTCTAGTGTAACCAAGCTTGCCTTAAGACCGTAACTTTAAGATTCTAGTTTGAGTGAGACGGAGAGTCGTTCCTTCCATGAAGTGTGAGTGAGACAGATTGGTGTAGTAAATTTTTTTCAGTAAAGTTGGGCTAAGTATTAATTTTCTATTCTTAGAATTTAAAGCAACAGGGCTACACTGACACTATTCGGGATTACTTAAAAAAATAAAATTGAAAAAAGTAAAGATTTGTAGCAACAGTAGCTAAAAAACCATCACAGGGTGTTCATTTTCGCGAAAACAAAAGAAATGTCTATAATATAAAAAATACATGACTCAGATTTTTTTCTGATAACCATTACGATTTGGCCTTTCACCCGATTCCGCTTTGACGTCGACTTCCGGGACAACCTGAATATAAAATATTTAATCAGCAGGAGGCGATCAAAATGCCCTACGACCAGGGGCCACCGGCGCTCCTGTTCCAGTTTTCCCACTTAAGTTTATTTTCTGTCTTATAACCTCTAGATTCATGTGATGAGGTCTTCTTCATGCCGGTTGAGCCCTCATAGTGTAAAATTTCCAAAAGTGCAGAAATCTCAATCCACACCTCGTTCGTCTTGAAAGACCTCCATCATTCAAATGTCTATCTTTCTTGTTTTTATTCTTTTATATCTTTTTGAGTATATTTGCTATTAATTCATAAAAGCCAGCTGCTCTCCAAAAGTATCCCAGGAGAGGGCGAGGATTTACGGGCGGGGGGGGGGGGGCAGAAGTTCGGATGGCTTTAGATAAAACAACCTCGTAATATTGGATCACCTTCAATACAAAAAAATATAAAATCCCAAAGCGGAATATCTCTAATTTTTAATTTGATTGTGCTGAATTTTTGGAAAAATTCGTAAAGCATTTTTCCAAACTTTTATACTCCGCAATTTCATGTTCCGAAATTATTTATTAGCAAGACATACGAATTTTTGCACTCACTGATTTTAAAATGTACAAAAGATTTTTAATCCAATTTCTGAATAAAAATCCCTGAATAGAAGATCTCGCAAAATTGGAGAATACGGTTTGAAAAAAAATCGAAAAAATTTAATTGAATGAGATACGAAATCCTGGTATACAAAACCCCGAAAAATAACATATTGATTTATCATTATTATTTGCCCTCCTATAGAATTCAAGACTTCTCGAGTTTCGATTTCCGGATTTCGAAGTCCAGGATTTTAATGTTATACTAATTAAAATTTTAATTTTGCTACAAATTCCGCGATATTAAATGTGAATTCAAACTCTCCCAATCAATAAGTACTTCTGATAAAATTAACTAAAATCTTTGGTACAAAATGAAAACCGGTTTTTAACTTCATTATTTACAAAAAAATCGTAAAGCTTTTAAAGGCTACATTAAAATTAATTTGCATGCAAAACTGATAAAGTCCTCAAAGGTTTCCTTTACAAATTTTCATTAAAATATTTTTCGAATCAGGGGGGTAGTCACAGTCAGCTAGTCTTAAAGGAAATGACATAGTCATCTCACTTAAATGTGATTTTTCATACGTATGGCCATGATAGAAATATTCACAGACTGTTGGCGTCAGACGTTCTTTCAAATTCTAAAGTCATTGAAGTAATCTTGGTATTTTCCCGTAGAAAATATGCTATCTATCGTGCAAATCGACTTGCAAATAAAAAAGCGAATATTAGGACGAGTCTCCTTGAATTTATGGTACTTTGGCATCCTTTCGAAAGAAAACTAATTTGAAATTTATCGTTCTTTGAATCCTTGACAACCGGATGTATAATTAGATTTCTGTAAGGAGCATATCTAGAGGTAAATCTAAAACTGAGAACATTCTACATATATCGATGATATAGAAAAAAAAATATAAAAAAATGTGGTTTCATGAATGATAAATTAAAATTTTTTCTAGTCTAGGGGGCTTTCGATTTCATGATTTGAGATTTATTACCCAACTCGGTCCTACGGACGCACTTTTATATATCTATGGCTTAATTGCTCAGATCAAAAATTTGTACGAAAGTTAATTGTATTGAATGAACTAACATAGATGGATTGATGAGAAGAGGTTGAGCCTTGAGAGACTCTTGAACTTCACACCCAATTTATAAGTGGGCTTGGGCGAATATTTTTGGGTAAGCGATGAGTGTGCTGGGCTGGGGCTCCCAACCTCAAATAGATTTGAATGCAATTATAATATCTATACACACAGAGTGCTGGATAATGATACAGAGAAAAGGCGTCACAGTTTCAGTCCCCTGCTCAAACCCCTCTCCCCTCCCAACCACCTGTTACCAATATTCTAAATTATCTGTAGTCAATCCCATATGTGGAAGGCTTCCTCTGAGGGAGGAATAGATAGTTATAATGGACAACAGGGTTTTTAAACAATAGGACATCCTCAAGAGTTTCAGCGATGGCCATGAATAAGCCCCCCCCCCCTCTCACTCCCAATTCTTTGTTTTTCTTTTCTTTTTATAAAGAATCTCACGCCTAGGAATGATAGGAATCTTTTGTTTTTTCCAAAAAAAATAAACATTCAAAATCGCCTCGAAAGCAAATAAAGAAAAAAATTTAAATATGTGAATGAGTAAAACAATAATAAAATAAAAAGTTTAAGAATCTTTATCTAATCTTTACTAAAACTGCAACGGAAAAGCTGAAGTAAATGTTGCATTACTAAAGGAGCCAAATATTTTTTTTAGCAAATTCCAAGAAAGGAACGGTGGAACTTTTAATGCAAGTGACGATTAGAATTAAACAAGTTTTGGGGTGCATTTACTTAAAGTTGTCAACTAAACACTTGCAAAATTTGTCTAGTCTGAAGTTAGCCAGCGCGCAACTTTATAATGCCGTGAGATTGGCCTATGTCTGAAAGCTATTACCCAAGAAAAACTTTTTTATCGTAAAGGAAAAGTCGTCATTTGGAAGCAAAACTAGAGGAACAGAGACATGGTCGTTATTTTACTCAAGTTAAACCCATCTGTTATTGAACAAGCACCTTAGCCTTCCTTCCTTTAGGAAGAAAATAGCATCTTATTTCAGAAAGTGTTCCTTATTAAATTATTACATAAGCCAGACTTGAAAATTTCTTAAACTTGAGTCTGGTTTTAATTGGTTCAAGTTTTTCGGTCCTACAGTTTTTGCATTTGGATTCGGATGTGGATATTCAAAGTCGGATTCGGATTTCTTTTCGTTTACATATTCGTGATTTTCCTCATTTTCGTGATTCTCGTGACTCCCTTGTTAACAAACACGAAAATGAGAATTGGGAAAATCACGAGAATCACTAGAATCACGATAATAACAAGAATGACGAAAATCAAAAAAATTACAAAAATTACGAATATTACGAAAGTTGCGAGAAGTACGAAAATATCAATCACGAATCTCGAACAAGAATACGAACTAAGCTTTCAAGTTATTTCTATACGAAATTCAGATATTGTAGCAGCTATTGCCAATAGAACACATCCCGCATATCTTGAATACTGCGTCAAAGTAGCTTTACAGCTAAATAATGAAGTTTAATTCAAAATTAATTTTAATTATTATTAATTATATCGACGAAATTCACTTTTTTGGTGAACCGAAAATCTTCGAGTTATTCAAGGGAGAACTTTACATCCTCAAAAAGGCACAGTTTGGTGCGAACATGTGATTGGACCATAATTTTTCGAACCACGGTAACCAATTTAAGAAAAAAATTAGGCTTATGGCATGTCTGCCCAGATCACCAGATTTTGACGATAATAGATCTCTTTTTTTGGGGTCATTTTTTCATTTTACACTTCCGTACTATTTTGGAGCCTGTAAATTGCTTTAACAAGATCTTGGCTGCCGCTTGGGTGTCCGAGAAGATGTCAATCCTTTAGTTCCCATTGCCTGAGGATATACCTTCCCGCGTCAAGGATGACTTTGACTTCCTCCTGGAAAACCGTGACGTAGTTTTCAAGATATATGGCTATTTCCAAATGACAGTCCTCGTAGAAAACGGGCTGCTCAGATGTTTTTTTTTTTCGATTTACTATCTGTATAGATAATTGAGTTTGTCAATGGCCTAAACATAGAATGTGATTCCCTTTCCGCCTTAGATGGGAATTTCACTTTGTAATTGCCTTTTAGCATAGTTTGGAGGAGGTGATCGCTATCCGTGTCTATGTCAGGTGCAATTGACTTCTCAAATTCAAAGGAGAATTCGTGAGCACTCTATTTCCAGAGCGACGCCAACTCTGATTGATTGAGATACGTTGCGATTGACACCATTTGATGTAAATTTGCATGGAGTGTATCTTGAGGATAACCTCAACAGCCCGAATGATAGCTGTCTTGTCTTGAGTGCGCCACTTACACTAAGAATGCACTCCCTTTGAACCTATTTCAATATCTCACGACAAGTAATTGGCGAAATCCATTAGTTTCCACAACACCATAGAGCCGTAGGTTAGCATGGGTCGGATAATGCAGGTATGATAGAAGCAAACTTATAGTTTTTGTTTGTTGGACTCCTGAACTCCTGAACTCTTCTCGTTACGTATATAATAATATAAGTAGGAAACCTCTGCAAAGCGTTCAATATATTATCGCTTGCCACATGCTCAATTTATTGATTTTTAGCTTCCTCTCTTCCCAGCTTGGGAACAATTAATTACAATCATCTATCAATGGTTCATTAAAGTAACGATGGCTATCATCAGCAAATTTCCACGAGCTGTACCAGATACGAGGAGAGTTTTACGATGAGCTTCGACATCCGCATAGCCTGTGTGTAATGAAAAACAAACAACTCTAATGGGGCGCAAGCAAATGTTGAAAGCGTTTGGCATGGATCCCGACCCCAAATACTGAAGGGCATATATCAATGAGATCTCCCCCTCTCTGCAATTTTAGTAGGGACAAATCGTTGGAATTTGAGCGTTTTGCCATCAAATGAAAATGTAAATGTTATATATGTAGTGGGCTTTTCAGTGCTGTTGGGTGGTACGATTTTCTACTGAATTTATCTTAAATTTTATTCGAATCTCGGAATCAGGTAAATAGTTATCGGTAAACGTATAGGAGCATTGATTAGGTATGCATTCAATACATTCTAAATAGTTCGTCAGGTATATGTTCCGCAACTGAACCTCGTCAGGTTAAAACTTACCATAAATACGAGTATAATGAATGGGTGCTTGTTGAATTGATAAGTTGATTTTCATTTGTTCCAAGTAGGTATGTACAACACCCACAATGTGACTACTTACAATTTTTATATCGAAAGTTATCAAATTATCTTACAGTCTAGCTCATTATTATATTATAATATTGTTTAACTGTACTGCGATATAACCTGATCGCATCCGCACGTTACCTAGATCATGAAATAAGTTCTTGTTGAAAATGCAGAAATTGCCCTGAAATATACGCTACCTATTTATCGTAGGAAGGAGGTGCCTAACGTTAATGAAATTTTGATACTGATACATTTGATATTGGCAGAGGAGCCCAAGAAGAGGAATACAGCATGAACACCTAACCAAAACCTCTCAAAGAGATTACAGAAGAAAACATTCTTCTAAAGGCTACAGAAGAAAACTTTTTAAAGAGATTACGTAAGACAAATCTCGCCAGAATAATTATTATTAGAAAAAATTAATGGTCTCAAAATTCAAGGACTTAGAAGAGCCCCTTGGTCAGGCAATGATCGACCGCCTCTTAACGTAAATAAAACTGTTTAACAGGTTGAATTTGAATGCTATTACTTCTGTCTAGAGCTATGAAATATTCAGTATTTTATAATGGTCTTAATAATGTAACGAAGTTACAAATTTAAAAACTGAATAAAACTGCCACAACCACTTGCTGCAGGATCTGCTATTTATTATATGCCCAAGCCAAAATAAGAAAATCTCTTCAGAAGATTTTAAAAGATTTTTTTGGTATAAGCAACTTTAACAAGTGGAAGCTTCAGCTATTCAGCCACTGGGGACTCACGCTATGGGCTATATAAAGCACGACAGTTGGCCAGAAAAGTCAGTCTAGTCAGCGAGCTCGAATAGTCAGTTGGTTAGACAATTTTGGAAAGTATACTGTCATTAGCGTGAAATATCCACACCAGTAAGTACTTGGCATACCGTGTGAGAAATCCGCCTGCCATCTCTAGATTTCTTTGGTACGTCGTGTGAATATTCCCAGTTCCTCCATATCCAAGTTTTGAGGTTTGCGCGAACTATCCCACCTCAATACTTCCCGTGGTATGTCATGTGAACCACCCCGCCTCAACTTTGTTCTGGTGAGACATCCTCGAACCGTCCACCATTTTTCTAAGATATTTAATTCATTATATTAGAATAAACCGGTGGTACGACGTGTGAGGAATCCTCATACCATCCACTATTTTTCAACTCATACGTCATTTTTCAATTCATAAAACCGCTGGTACGCCATATGAGAAATCCCCGTAATCCACTTCTCTAGTAGTGAGTTCTGTGTGAAACATCCCCCTCCACAGTATTCTCCTCTGGTACGTCACCCGTCTCCCTCTCAGGTTCTAGTGGTGAGCCTGAATAGAATCGATGATAGGTAGATTCAAGTTAGTACTTATATTAGCTCCTGTAAGAGTTAGGCTATTTAATATTAAATAAAGAATTATTATTGTAACTGAAGGAGTTTCATTTTCAGAGAGTCTGATCCGATGAGCTATCCGCACTCATCCCACTGAAACTCCGTTGCAATAGTATTTAAAAATTGATTCCCATTACTAATACTCTTGTATTGGAATTAAAATTTTTCGATATCATTCCAGGAATTTCAAAATGGAAAAATGGTTAAATTTTCGAAAATTGCATTCCACTACAAGAATATTTATAAAACTCTGAAATTATTTAAAAAGTACTAGAGCATTTCTGTATAATTGTTAACAACTCTTTTCCAATACTTACAATTACTTTTAATTACCTCGAAAAGTTCAATATTTTATTATTGTAGATAGGTACTTAATTATGAAATAAACTTCCTACTTAGATCAATTACCCGACTTTAGTGACACTAAATATGAAACAGAGTCGGATCCAGCTAGGGGGTGCGGTGGGCGCGCGCCCTTCCCTGAAGCCCACTGAAAAAACAAATTGCAGTAGATCTTCTCAATTTTTCCTAACTAAATAATTCACTGAGCTGGACTTTTTGAAAATAAGATAAGAATTTCTGTAAGCGTGCAATTTGATACGTTTAAGTACGCAGCCCTTATGGCTAGCGACTTGGCTTTCGCTCTAATTTAGGTCGGACTATTGAAGCCTAAAGAGAAAACAGAAAATGCTGATACCTGTAAAAATCGTGTACCTACATGAGAGTTGCTTTTCTCGGGGTGTTTGAAGCAGGAGAGAGCCTATTCGGGTAAAAGTGATGGATGGTTTGTTTTGATTGAAAACAGCTGCTAAAAGCCTTTGATAAGTCTTCGATATAAAGACCGCTTGTTACAATATTATCGGCATGACAAAATAAACATTTAAAGAAATAATTATAACTCGTAATCGGAGAAATTCAGCGAAACTACACCACGGCTAAAAAATCAATGTGTATTGTTGTAGTGAGTTATTACACTGAAAGCAAGACATTTATTTTGTAATAGTTTTACTGGAATACTTATCGCAAACGTTAAATAAAAATAAAATAAATCTGCTGATTGAGAAAATCTCAATCAGTGTCTTATAGAAATTGATTGCTCGGTCGGTTTTGCTTCAACGAATATTGATGAATTGAAAACACATTAGAATTTAGTAAGATTCCAAATCTTAGGATGCGTGAATACATTCCGTATTCCTAGAGCAGATCTCACCAATAGCAAAATCACTGCTGATTCAGTGATAAATGCAACCAAATAATAAAAGCGAAAGAGTTTGCTTTTCGCACCTATCAATTACATCCATGTCCAAAACTGAAACAAGTGTAAAAGACTGCACAGAACACCTGCAAATCCATTATCCAGAGAAAACTTTCTTTTTGACCAGAAAGTTAGATTCAAATCATGAACAATTTTACCAGTTCCTCTATGCCTTGACTACCTAACAATGAAGAAGTGGTTGTTGACTCCCTGGATAAAGCTAATATTTTGGCTACTAGATTCGCTTCAAATTCCCGTCTCCCACCCACTTTACAGACACCTCTTTTGCGTCTTCCATATGGATGTGTACAAGAGCCAATACATATCCGTACCGAGAGATATATTCAAGGTCCTTAAGAAGATCATTGTTGGGTAGTGGCTGAATGTTGCCAATTGGAACTGGTTGTTGTTAATATCTATGATATGATAGATGATGATCGAGACAACAAATGTAGATGCTGCAGTTCAACAGTTCTTAATTAATATAGATATATAAATATATATATATATCTATATATATTTATCCTAAATTTGTAGTAGAATAAAAATGGAATTAAATTATTTTTATTTTATGATAATATTTGTTTTATTTTAATTTATAAGTTTTTCTTTTAAAACTTTTTAAAATCTTTTAATATTTTATTAAAAATCTAGCATTAAACTTTAAAATATTCTTTAACAGATTTTGCCCTCTGGCGTCTGAATTAAGAGAATTATAAATATGCCTTTTGGCAATAAAATTATTATTTTAAAAGTTTGCCCTCTGGCGTTTTAAATAAAACTATTTATTTTTCTAATTTGCCCTCTGGCGTTTTAAATTAAATTAAAGAAGTTTGCCCTCTGGCGATTCACTTAAAACTAAAATATCCTTGACACAATTCTATATTTTTAAAAACAAATACATTCCAAAAAGTATTGATGTGTATTTTCTAAAATTGTGTTCAGTAGTGTGTAATCTGTGTTTAAAGTTTTTTTCTTCAAAGTATTTTACTTTAAACGTCAAATTTGAATTTTTTTTATTTTACTTACAGTCAGTGCAAATATTACTCTGACAATATTTTATTTATAGTCAGCGCAAATATTATTCTGACAATCACAAATTATATTTTATTCTATTTTTATTTACTAACAAAAAAATAAAATTATTATGTAGCTTCCACTACAATCATCACCTCCAAAGCTGCAGATTCTGATGGCTTCTAGCCCCGGTTAATTAAAAGCTATGCCTCATCCTTAGCTAAACCCCTATATAAACTGTGCTATACTTGTCTTATTCGAAAGGAAAATTTCTATTAGCTTGGAAACTAGCTGACGATCAGCCAATTGCCAAGAAAGGAGGGGATAGGGATCCCTCAAATTATCGACCAATTGCAATCACTTTGATTCTTTCAAAGGTTTTTGAATCTATAATTTACTCTAAATTAATGAAGTTTTTAAACCAGAGTTGCGCCCCTCCCTCACAAGAATTCTGGATTCGCCCCTGATGTGAAACCTAAGAAGGTCAACATTTTCAACAACAACCTAACATAGGTAGGTAAAAATTGTAAAAATTGAATAATAAAAGGTACGTATAATTCTTACCTTACGTTAACAAACTGTAACTGTAGTTGTAGCTTTAATTTGCTGATTGTTTAATTTTGTATTTTTTCTATTGAATTTTAGTTCTATAGTTTGTTGCAGTGGATTTACATTCTAACTATTCTGTTGAATTTTAGTTCTGTAGTTCTAGGTTTGCATGTACAGTTCTCACCTTAACTAATTTTAACCTACTTCCAATGTACATTAATTAATTAACTTTATAAACATTCATTTTAATTTCATTTCTGTAGCTCTAGGCTGTAAGTTTAGTTCTGCACTACCAGCAGTTTAGCTTTTGTAGCAGTAGTATTATTTTCTTCTTCTTCCTTTTGCTTTTAAAACTTTCCACTTGTTTACTTAACTTTAATGATAGTATTTTTAATAGGAGTGTAAAAAGCTCTATAATCTACCTTTTTAATTGACCCAAGAAATAAATAAATTTACTGCATTGCTCTGGCTCAATTATAACTAGTCAAAATTTTTATTGCAATATTTGTAGCAGACAAACAACAAAAAGAGTTAAATAAGAACGTATAAAAATGCAATTGATCGAATTCATTTCATATAATTAAGTGCAATATCATATTTAATGTTGAAGTTTTCGAAGTATAATTAAAAGTAATCGTAAGTATTGGATAAAAGTTAAAGCAATTATACAGTATTATTCAGATACTTGTTAAATACTTTTTGGGTATTTGTAAGTATTTTTGTAGTGGAATCCAAATTTTCACAAATACAAATTACTTTTCGGTATTTTAATGTATTATTTGCAATTCGTGGAAACTGTCAAATTTTAATTCCTATTTTCAAAGATTTCAAATCAATATTATAAACATTTTGGCAAATATAAGGAAGGGGGTGGACAATATGCTTGCAAAATTGTTCAGCCTTAATCACATCTTCTGACAATACAAAAGGCCTATACTCACTCAGGCATATGCCTACCACCCTTGACCAGGCGCGTATACAGGGGGGGGGGGGGGGGTCATAGGGGTGGGGTCACAGTGGGGGGGGGGGGGGGGGTCATGACCTCTCCCAAAGCGCGCCAACTAACCTCCGCGGTGATGTAAGTAGTAATAGTGGATTGGATATAATAAACATTCGCTCGTAGCTCTTGTCTTTTAAACGTGTACACATTTATTAGAATTTTCTGAGGTTTTTATATAGTGTCGAGAAGTCATCTATCATACCTATCACAGGATAGTAAGTAATTTTGGAATGCATATTTATTTTAGTATTTGATTGTTTAGAAAATGGCATGTAATGCTTAGCAGCCCAGTTATGAAGATGCTTTTATATTTTTGTTGCGACCTTTGCTCATATATATGAAAACGAACACAATTTCGAATTTAAAAAGTTTTATTGTTTCTAAGAAATTGGTAAGCGATCATACATTTTTTTTACCTATCTGATTTTCCGACGGTAGATGGCAGCGGGAAACTCGCTGTCAAAACAGGTAGTCGAAAAGCGGCCATTGTGAAAGAAGAAGATACTGAGATTTCATTTGTTATTAATTTTGAGAGTTTTGAAACAGATTTTTATCGAGAATATTTTATATTATTTTGAAAGACTTGCAATGTACCTAGGTGTGGAAAGGAACAATTTAAGATACAGAAATTAACTAAATTAAAATCAAACTAAATGCCAAAAATATCACAATTTGTATTTAAGCGCCTCGAAATATCCATCAAAATCGTGTCTTGTTTTGTCAACTCGTCTATACTGGTTGTCTTGTATATCATAAATTATTTATGATTTTGCACTTCCTCAATCAATTTTTCATCAAAATTTATTGTTTTGAAATTGACGCGACGTCTTATAACCTTGATAAAAATAAATGCCACAACAATTTCATTCGTTTGATTTTGTTGGCGACGACGGCAAAATTAGAAATTGATCAAGCACGACGGCAACTTCGTCCACCGCTGACAGTCACCTGTCGAAATTTAGGGATTCGCATAAGACGCTGTACTTTTAGAAGTTTGACAGCGGCATTTTTTCGTCGTTTGCCGTTTCCGGTCACAATTGTATTTAAGCTGTGACTAAACAAATTTTGTTTTACGGTTCTTCCATCTTCCAGTAGAACCCTAGTTCCATGCAATCAACGTCTAGCCACCCGTTGATTTTTCATAGCGACACTGATTCAAGAGTTATTTAAAATTTTTACGTTCGTAGGGAAGCATTAAATTTTTCTTAGAATTACACTTGCAAATTGATCTTAAGAATTTGAGTGAATATCTATTCACCGACAATGGTCTAAAAATTGGTGCATTGATTCTGGTGGCTCACTCTTTCGGACAGGGGGACAAGCATTCAGTTTTCTTAGAAAGATCTGAAAATTTTTCTTTATTGGTGGCGGACAATGATTCCAAAGAGTTATGTATTTTGATTCAGGTGCCTTGGCTGATCTGGGTTGCTAAAAATATTTATGAGCATTGGCAAACGTACATTTTGTTCTTAGAAAATTACTTGAACATTTTTCTTTCGATTTTTTATATGCTATTGGTTGCTGAATTGGAATTGGATTGATGCCACTAAAATTGATTCTACAAATTTTCTTCACAATTTTTACGGAAAGACTATAAAAATGAAAACCATTCGCTTTCCTCTGCCTGCGGTAGTTGTCATTGCTTTGCTTGTACTTTCGTATTAATTCAAATAGTGTTGTTTAATTTCACTTATTGTTTACTTTTAATTTGTAGGAGAAGGATAAACTTGCTACACTAGTTAGCGATGGAGGTAGAAATTAGTAGCGAAAATGGAAAGCAGAAGACTGATGAGACCATTGCCAACATTTTTCAGAAGAAAGCAAGATCAGTTAAGTTCCCGTCAAAAGATATAGTCATGACATATCATGCACTTCTACTCCTATTCCTCCGAACTGAATGTGAATCAAGGTGCAAGCTCTCACTCTCAGTCATTTACTTCATCCGTGACAGAATCGGTCACATCGTCACATCTATTTTTACAGTCTTTGCACGAGAAAGAGAATCTGGATATGAGTCCTTAATGTCTGTCCACTCTGAGATCGACATTGATGTGGATAATGTTATCGACAGGTTTTCCAAATCAAACCGAAAATTGAACTTTGCGATATCTAACTTAAATACGATAAAAAAAAATTTAAAAGTGACTACTTCCGGCTTTTTTCTCCCCTCAAACATTTTAGTTGTGACCCCCCCCCTCCCACCTCCCGTGCGAAGGTCTGGATACGCGCCTGCCCTTGACGGAAATATGATAAGGTGATTAAGAACAACCAAACGGTACTTAACCAATAGATCTATAGTTCTCGGTATTGTTTAACATTACTGGAACTCATCTTTACTATCTTTCAAAAAACCCAGACCAAAACCCAAATCTAAAATCTCTGTTTTACTATTGTTCCAATTACTTTATTCCCTATAGAAATAGAATAAAACAGCTTAGGGCATACATTCATACATAAATCACATATACAAATTGGACTTTAGAAAATTTAGCTTTATTTGCTACACACACACATACATACATACATAGATTAACAAAATTTAATTTATCAAATAAAGCAGAAAGTTTGGAGAAAGTCACTGTAACTAGTCCATTTAAATTTAAACCGAATAAGTAGTTTAGCTTAATTCAGAGATGGTTATCTGTTCAAATATAGTAAATCTCGTTGCACACATGAATACAAGATGCTTGCAATTTCGAAATTCCATTAGATAAGTGCAAAGACATGTTTGAAAATTTAATCATCTTTCAATGCCATCGGGTGTGTTTCCAAATTTCGTAAAATACTTAATAATTTAAGAGAAGTTTTAAGGAATTATAGAGATAAACTTAAATCAACTAAATAGATTTTGTTTATTTACAAATTGTATGACTTTGTTTTGTTTTAAAACAATTCGAATTAAAATTAAACTCTAATGTATGCATGTACGTGGGAGTCTTATTTTAATTTTCGTAAGGCTTTAGATAAATATTATTATGGATACACATATACAACGGGGATAGTATCTCAACATGAACTTGAATTTTAAAATTAAAAAAAAAATAAATAAATAAAACAGTATTTAAAAGAAATGCTCGCTCAAAATTGTTATTGATGTGTAAAGTATAAATGATAACATTACGTGATAGAAAAGAATGTCAAATAGCTACCGCTGTTCCGTGCTTTGGTAAGTATTTGTACCTACCCTTTTGACGAAATCATGGAAGACGTTTTGACGTAAAGCCGGCTGGATTTCAGATTTGTGCCTTTAATAATTGAAGCATCTCAACGGATTTACATAGACCTTACATTTCGAGAGAAAAAACCCAATGAACGAAATCAAAGAGGTGTTAAACTGCAACTCCTCGGCTGTCAGTTTTAGTCTCCAAAACATCTATTGTTGAAACGTCATCTTTTAGTACAGAGATTGGTGCTCAGGAAAGTAAGAGTAGGGGCCGCAAGAACTCCAACATCTCAGACAACTAACTTCCAGTCCTGGCTTTGTCATATCAAGACATTAAGTCAAAACTGTACTCTGGAGCTGCCACAACTGCCACAACTGTTATCTAGGAATAACAAAGTAACATTGCTTTGGGTCCCTTGATATGAACGAATGGAGTGAAATGTAAAACGGAGACGAAAATCGGAACCAGCAGACTATATTGGTCCATGTCCAACATTTGGCCTACCAAAAAGACACTTTCGGGGAGCAATTACAAAAATTGGAAAATAGGCAACTGGATCTCCTCTGGCGTAGCACAACTATTATGCGGCAAGCGAAAGGAATCGTCATCTCTTCTCCTCTCCAGACTCGGTAACTAATCGCTCAGGTTGTTTATTATATGACCCCATCTGGTATTTTCGAAAGAAAATAGTCAATAGCCAATAGCAAACTATGTCGAGTGTACGAAGTGAGAAATGAAACCTCATTCATATCATATGCGAGTGTCCCGCGCTTGAAGATTTATTAAGGTTGTAAATAACTGAAGAAGCATTTATTACTCCAAATAAAGTTTGCAAACTAATCCTGAAGGCAATATTCGAACTGAGATTATAATTAGCCTAACTACTTTAAAGTAGGACATAATAAATAAACTGTGATCGTGGTGTCCTTAGGGTCCTAGTGGTGTAGTCGCCCGTACTCTTGATCTTAACCTTTATCTCACAGGTTGTCTCACAACTAAGATTTCTTCAGAAATAAGATTGGCAAAGATTGTACAATTTTTCCCAAGTATGTACTCAAAAATCTTTTTAGCACCTTAGAAAAACCTCTCTAGCAACTAAAAACACTTGTGAGATTAGCAACTATTTGAGGAAAATACAAAAGGATGTAAAACCTGTTTTTCTCTACAATTAGGTAAGTAAGAAAAGGGATAGTATAGAAGTAGAAATGGGAGAATTTTGAAAATTTGTGTCATATCCAAAGGTCTTACAGGAATTTTTTCAGAAGATCTTAGATAGTAAATAACTACTACTTGGCCGCATAAAACTCATTCATCGCATTTCTTATACTAACTTGTATCTATGCATAATGGCACTAAACCTTAGAGATAACTGCGTGATAAGTGATATAACTATCAGCAATACAAGTGAAAAAAAACTATGGACAACCCTTCTCCCTGATGCCAACAAAAATTATATATCTTCAAACTGTCACCAGATCAGACGGACCATATTCTAGAGATATTCTGACGGTAGTCGGAGCTAGAGATTTGAGGACAAGTCTAAGCTTGGAGCATCAATGTGAATAAGGGAATACTATACGATGTCCCGATTTTTCTATATGCGACACTGATCTATACAGGCAAAATATTTTAAGGAAGTTTCTTAAAAAAAAAGGCGTTTTTTCTTTTCGTCCCCCAACAAATTGGCTGATGTAAGACTTTTTAATCACCCGCGTACCAGAGTATATCAAAGAAGCTTTATTGGCAATAGAAAAAAAACTATAATTAGCAAGGCTTGGATTTATGTTGTTTGCCTCTATGCAGATAAGGCAAATCTATCATCTCAAATATTTGATAATGACTCCTTGATAGGAACATGAAACATTGAAGATTTTGTAGAACATTAGAATGAATATCGGATTCTCAGCTAGACTCATGTGATCAACGGCCACGATAAATTGAGGAAGCACTTTATCATACTATATTGGCAAAATGTCATTAATTCTCTCTACAGACTTTAATTAGAGGATAATGAGAGTACTATTCAGGTATTTTGGTACTATTTTCAGGTATATTTCAATTTTTATTTATTTATTAGGATATTTCACATACTAGCCGATAGTAAAAAGTCTACGGAGATCGTGACGAAGGACACTATCGATATGGTCACAGCAAGTCATCGAAGCATTAAAATGACCTTTAAGATTCCTACTCAGCAATAGGAAGACATTATAGAATTTAAAGAAAAACTTTAGGCAAATCATTAGCATCGATAGTCATTATTAATTGTTCCAACCCTTCACTTCTTGATTTTGTTATGGTTGCTAATAAGATTAATGTCAGATTTCGCAACCAGCTGAGTCCTCCAAGTATACTCGATCATGATATAGATTTTATGACCTATAATCTCTTACCGGAATCTTCATAAGACTTTCTGCTATCGTGATTTCAAACATCTTGACTATCCTAATCTGATTAATGAGTGTATGTCACTAGCATGGAATGATATTTTCCTTCTTCCATCGGCGGAGGAGCTATTTTGGAAATTTAATGATATGGTTTCTTATTTATATTGTTACGAGCGTGGCCTTAGTTCGTTATTTAAAACACAATATTTCAGATATAATTCAAAAGTTCTTTCTTTATTTAACTTTACTGTTTACTCTCACAAATTCACAAGTAATTATCAAATCAACTCTTTATTTATCGCTAGTACTGTACTTCTAATTATCGCAAGCCAAATAGTTTACTTCATTCACTTCGTTGTCTGAAATAATACTCCGCCTCCTAGCTGTCAGAGCGCCGTATTTATACTCTACGAATTATCCTAGAACCTTCCTGAATATTCCGTTCTCCGAACCCAAAGTTTACTAAGATGACACTAACCTAAAGTTGCTTCCATTCCCAACAGATGTCGCTTGATTCACTTTGTGGCACGTAACAATATAATAAACATGTTCCACTTAAAGTCAAACGGATCCGTCCTTTTAGCAATCCGTGGTTTTCTGATGGAATCCGCTGTCTCATTGTAGAAAGAGAGTTCTTGCATAAACAGTGGAAACGGGTGAATACTCATTATACGCGCACACTCTATAAACAAGCTCGTAACAAGGTCACTTCTGCAATTAGGGGAGCTAAACGTGACTATTTTTCTTCTCAACTCGATCCAAGCTTACCTTCCAAAACCTTGTGGGGAAACTTGAAGCGAGCTTCCATTTATTCTGATGTCAACCCTGAGTGTCCTTTTGATTCTGAGGAACTTAACGGGCACTTTACTTCAGGTCCAGCATCAAATTTATTAACTCTACAACAATCTAGCATGTCCTTTCTTACTTTACGTGAACAAAGTGTTAATTGCTTTTCTTTCCGGTGTGTGGAAAATGATGAACTGTTTAAATCGATATACTCTATCAAGTCCCATGCTACTGGTTTTGATGAAATAAATCCTCGTTTTCTGAAGATCTTATTGCCTTACATTTTTCCATACGTTCGGCAGATAATCTTGTTTAACTACATCTCAATTCCCAGAAGTATGGAAAATAGCTAATGTTATTCCTATTGCTAAAAAAATGTCTGCAACTGAGCTGGCACACTACCGTCCAATAAGCATTCTCAGTTTTCTTTCCAAAGTCTTGGAAAAGCTTATGCGAACACAGATTGAAAATTATGTAACATGTAAAGATCTCCTGGCGAAATATCAGTCTGGCTTTCGTGCACGACACAGCTGCGAATCTGTGTTACTCAAGGTCAGTACGGACTTGCGATCGGCTCTAGATGAGGGAGATCTTGGTGTGATGGTTTTGTTAGACTTCTCAAGGGCATTTGATTGTGTTGTACATGAAAAACTGCTGCGTAAGTTATATACAAACTTTTATTTCTCCTCTTCTGCTGTTAAATTGATATCCAATTTTCTCTCAAATAGGTCACAACAGGTGGTCATAAAAGGAGTTCCCGAATGCATTTAACATGTGGAGTTCCTGAGGGTTCAGTCTTAGGACCTCTTCTCTTTAGTCTCTACATTAACGATTTATGTGATATCGTGCATGATGTTCAATTGCACCTGTATGCAGATGATGTACAGTTGTACTTATGTAGACCTCGTGGACTGATTGAGGACTGTATCTGCAGAGTAAATGATGATCTCTCAGAAATTTTTAGGTGGGCAATTGATAATCAACTGCTCCTTAGCCCCAATAAATCGTAATGTATAGCCTTCTCTAATTATGACCTTAATATTGAGGATCTTCTTCCAATTATGCTTAATAAAGTGGAACTACCTTATGTAAACTGTATAATCAATCTGGGAGTGTAAATTAATAATCGTTTGAGGTCCTGTGATCATATCAAATCTATGGTAAGCAAAATTTATGGTGGGCTTAGGAGACTTTGGCTGTCTGCAAATTTACTTCCCGTCGATTTGCGTTTAAGACTAGTTAGGACACATTTGGTGCCTCTTTTTGCTTATGGTAGTTTAATATACATGAGACTAGACTCAGTTTGCAATCGAAAACTTAAGGTTGCTTTCAACGACTGTATACGGTTTGCTTTCGGTTTGCGTCGTTCTGCTCATATCTCTCCTTATAGATCATTGATATTGGGTTGTACTCTAGATACGTACCTAAAGGTTAAAGCACTGATTTTCCGGCATAATCTTATTCGTACAGGTGAGCCAGAGTATCTTTTTTGTAACGTCAATTTTCTCCAGTCCCTAAGAGGGCGTAAACCTCTGATTCCACGTTTTCAATTCATCCATCATTGAGGGATCTTACTTTGTCCATGTTGCACGCCTTTGGAATTGCCTACCCCTCCATGCACAGAGTGTTACTTCTATCAGTGAATTTAAGCAACTTATAACGTAATTGTATTTCACTAATTACTATAGCTGATTGTGGCGAACTCTTTTCTTCTTATCTTTCCATTTTGTTTTTCTTTTCTTTTTCTTTTCTTTCCCTTTCTATTTTTACTACTTTTCTAATATATTGTAAGTATTACGTTTAATTTTTCTCTCTCTTTTTATTTTAATTTTATTTTGTAGTATATTAGCTAACCTAACCGTACTTTGCATTGTACTAGTATAAGATATCTAATCTTGTGTACAAATTAGGTAAATAAAATGATTGATTGATTATATACAACGCAATGATTTCGGTGCATCAGTGCTTAGTACCAAATGATTATGCATGGCCCATGTGGAAACCTTTACTAAATCAGAGTTGATGTGGTCTCGTGAATGTTGCAATCGTCGACAACATCTTGAACGTCATTAATGTATAAAAAACACTGTATAAAATAACATCGTAGCAAACATAACTAACACTATCAAAAACCTTAGAGAAGTCCAAGAAGTTCAACAGCCACAAATTATTATCATCTAAGGCCCTGCAAATAGCAGTCGATATTCATAGGAGAGCAGATGGTCATTGATTAAGTAATTAGTTATTACTCTGTAGATACTCGAACATTTGAAAGGAAACGTAATAGGCTAATTAGGCCTGAGGTCATTCAAGTCGACAGGAGGACTTTACTTATCTATCAGAATCACAGTTGCGATTTTCCAAAGAAAAGTGAAATTTAGATGAATAAGCGTAAGAACGGAGAGAAAGAAACCAATGCAGAATAAATTTAATGAATTTGAGAGGACATCACCAGTTAAGCTAAGATTAAAGCCATTCGACCCTATCCCAAAACTAACAGGAGTATCGCGGACTGATAATATCTGAGCAGAATATAGTAAGCTATGGTAAACCATGCCTATCGGAAATTATTTTTCTTATAGCAACCCCCTTCTACCCACACATGATGTACATGAAATACTTATGGCATATATGCTTTGGAGAGAAATTGGTATAAACAATAATTGAATAATTTTAATTTTAATGCAAAAATACATTACCATAGACTTCAAGGTATCGTTGCTAACGAACTGCATAAATTCAAATCTGTTTTGCCCTCTGTGGGCATACTGAAAAATTAAAAAACCAAAAAACAAAATTTAAAACTTCGTTAAATTTTACTTAAATTTCTCTACGATTATTTTACTCAGAAAATTGCCCGAATTAAATTTTGGGGTTTAGTGTGAGAGATCAGAAATCAAGAACTCCTTTGAATGGTTCAACACGTGACCGGAAAGTATTATGCAAGGAAGCTTCTGAATGATGCTTAGGACAGGACTCGTAGAGAAGAGAATGTCTTACTTTCAGTCTCTAGGGGCAACTTTGTTAAGTGGCCATCTATTTAGGGACCAACGAACAAAACTTTAGCTGTGCATCATTATCTTGACTGTCACGTTTTGGGTATAGAATGGGTATCTTATTGCTTTCATCAAAACTAAAGTGTATTGTTTTTTTAACAAATAACACACAATAAATTCAACTGTCAGCTTTCGACAATATATATATAGGTATATATTTGGACTCTTATTGGATTTATAATTCATCACGTAATTTTAAAATTGGTTCCTGTCAGTTACACAACTTTCAAAAATCTTATTATTTTTGATGTTCTCGTAATCTCAACTCTAGAATTGTGAAGAGAATTTCAATTATGATCATCGTACGTTGATTCTTATTAGATAAAATAAACGAATTTATGCTTATGCCGGTATTTATGTACATTAATTACAAATTTCAATGAGTCTATTAAATAGGTATTCTTATTTACAAGATATTTTTTAAACAATTGAAACACAAGTTTCAAATTTGAATATACGCATAGGCAATAACGTAGGACTATATGATTATTATTAAAATTTTTCAGTCAATTGATTTGGTTTGAAATCACTTCCAAAATCAGACTATATGTCTATTTCTTGAAGTCAGTCGAGATATATTAGCATGGTATATGGTGTTCCTCAAAGCTCAGAGCTTAGGCTCCTACTCCATAGTTATATATAAAATAATCATAATTTAAGCTCTATGGTAGGTATACATATGTCAACTTCCTCAAGAATTTGTAGGTGATCTACATTTTGGTAGAAATTCTCCGTAAATATCAAATCTTCTGTAGTATCCCACAATTCGTACGGTGTAGAGTATGAATCCAGTTTAGAATTTTGTAATGACGTGCTCTAAGATTGAAATTAATTGTTAGATAACTACCACCGAAAGACCGGTGTAAATAGTATGTAGGTACTAGGCCTTTAATCGAAATCCATAAGTCATGGAAATGCTCAATTACAGTAACTCATATGTACTTTGAAGCAACGAATTTCACTTTTATGTACGAGTACTATCCTGCGATTGGTATGCATTTTAGCCGCTGAGACGCGACGTTGCTCAAGAATTTTTGAACTCGTTTTCCGCCGAAAATTTGATCTTGCCAAAAATTCTGTGTAAAATGTTAAAAATTGTCGTATCTGAGAGTGGTTGCATTGCAGTAATTTTTTCTTTTTTATTCTACTACCTTGCAATACTTTTCTATTTAATTTCTTACGAACCACTCAAATTTTGAAAAATTCAAAGAGAAATTGAAAACTATTTTGATGGTGACACAAGTTGCAGTTTTGTTGTGCATCTTTTTCGTAGGGTTTTGCGAAAAATCAAAGGGCAATAGTACAAATTAGCTTTGTGTTTAAATTTTGTAAATAGATTGCACAATAAAACTGAAAAACCATAGATGGCACAATAACTAGATGTCACATCCATACCAGAGCTGAATATACAAATTTTATATGGCTGGGTGGTTCATTCCGGAATGGACCATAACATTTGAATTGATTCATATTTTCTATCATCTGCCATATTGAGGAGCTCGATCAAGCGAATCTAAAACTGTTGTTAAAGAAACATTATCTCTGAGCAGCTTAAAGGACTCTCTGCACAACTTTTCAATAAACTGAAATTCTAAATTATTGACAAGAAACAAATGAAAGGAATAAGAGTTTTCATTTTTTACTTTACTTATATTTTCAGACTATCTTCTATGAATTTAATTCGTTGGTGATGGGTTTGATCCACATCGGCGATAATCAATACAGGATCCTCATTTAAATTCTATTGGGACTTAAGTCCCATTTAACCCTTGTGGAAGGAAGAAGAAGAAAAAGAAATATAATTTTATTCAAACCTAATGGATTTTCAGAAACATCTATTTATGTAATTCACCGTAGCCTGCTAGCTCCAGTATCAATTTCTATTGCCAGTAGACATAATTTGTGAGCGCAATAAGTTTATATAAATCTATGTAAAAGCTCATCACCAATTTCTACAATAGCACAACAGGTCAAAATAGCTTATAATTAGTATTTATAAATCTGCATACTTTAAGCTTGGTTAAATATTGCCTACGAAAGATCTGTAAGACTCTGCAACTCGTTGTCCGATTTGCAAGAAAATTTAATTTTCGTTCAAGAGTTCTCTTACTGCTTAACTCCTAACATAACTAACCAATTATGGTTTATGTAAATGAGTAATTTGCATAACTGATTCCATTACCAGATAATGTTTGAAATTAATTCTCTACATCGACCGTATCCCGGCATATTTCACTTTAATTCCGTTCATTGGATACACGATAGAAAGGAAATGATTACTAAAATTATGTATGCCTGGCCTTCTGGTAAGTTGTAACTATAGTAAAACTCCAATCATGGTAGCAATTGAGAGGATTTGTTTTTTGTTTTAACAATACCAGAATAATTCAAAGTGTATAATAATTTGAAAATAGCATTTGAAGCTATCGTCTCTCTCTCTCTCTTTAAATAATTCTTAAAACGTACAAGAATGGGGTGGTTGGAATTTGCTTGAGTAAAAACCATTAACATTAAAATAATTTAAATTTGATCATGAAACGATTTTTTACGGTATTTTATCGGAACTAATGGGTGTGTTTAAAACTGTTTAGTAGATAATTGAAACAGAGTGAACAAAATTGCTTTTGGAGGTCCAAATATAAATCAGATCTAGGGAGTGATTGAATTTGTATACAAATTCTGTTTTCCTTAGATTCGGAAAACTCTAAGATCTCTTATAGGAATTATGTAGTGTAAAACAATCCTCTGAAATATATACTTTAACATTGTCTTCTTTATGTTCCAAGCCATCCTCTCACATTCATTTATTGGGCTTTAAAGCCACACATTTCACTATAAACATAATTAAGAATTTTTTTAGTTACATTTGCTTTCTTTTCAGGCATATAAAAAGCTCCTAGGCTACTACAGCAAATTTCAGAATTTTGTGGTATTTTATTATAACCAACATGAATTCACTTGTGTAAAGAGCCGCCATTACCTTTCATCCTAGTTATCTCTATAATTTCATTATATCTAAAAGATATAAAATTCATTCTTTTCACAAATTCAACCGGCAATAAATTCTTCAAATCTATCCCCGGTGTAAAAATGCAATGTCATATTTCCAGCTTAATTACTTTGACCGCCCGCTGAGATTAGCATTGCAACACAATTTCGCAAGCACGAGACCAAAAGTTCCGCTTCAGTTTTGCTATGCATTGTTCACCAATTTTATGTGTCAACTCCTTTAAGCAAGTAAACATTGCTTCTTGCTTAATACAATGCAAATAATGACGGTAGGCTTTTCCTGTCTTTTGAGATTCCTCTCCTAAATGGTAGTATGTATAATATGAACTACCGAAATTATGTTCGATATGCATCGATTAAAAAAGGCAAGATAATAAAAAAGCCAAGGGATCGACAGTTGGAGGCAATTAGAAGATATCAGTTTTAAAAGGCACATATCGGAAAATAGGACAGTCACCCGACTAACAGTCAGGCCTTTTCTTAACAAAATGGTTGGAAAAAAAAACGTAAATTTCAATATAAAAGTATGGTGGCAGCGGTGGGATCTGCAAAGATATTATCCTGAAAAATACGCATCCCAAACAAAAACATATAGACTGAAAAATGAACCTTCCACAACAACTGGGATATTTCGGGAGAAAGTTCTTTGCGTTAAACAAGTATGAAAGCTTAAAGCTACACTGATTGAATTGGATTGTGCATTACGCAATTGATTGAGATTATACAAGTGGAATTATGTACATAATAAAGCCTTTCATTATTAATGCACTTCATTTAAATTTATTCTAGATTTTTGTACATGGATGCGTGTATATGTTCCAAAATCTCGCCATAAGTTTGCACATTTGAACGTCGTCATGACTCACTTTAAGCTTTCACACTCGCTCAACACAAAGAACTGAAAAGAATTAAAAACCTCCTCTTCACCTGCCGGCCGGCGCCCAAATTAATGATTTTTTGCAGAGAATTCGCAGAGATTATTGTAAAACACCAGTAAACAATACTCATCACCTATTTTGACAGATCTAAATATAAAGAATTTTCTTTTTTCCACAAGACACAATAGTAAAGCGGCGTTCACAATTCAACAGCAACGGCAAAGGAATATAATGGTCTTCTTTTACTATATTTGTATTTTGCATGCTGATATCTCCTTTAATCATTTAGCAACAGCAAATATAATTTTCCATAACCGCTTTTATTTTCGCAACTAAATTCGATATCTACATTGCGATAGGTGGCGCTGGGAAATTTTCGCCGTTAAAGCGAAAGGGAATATTCTTCAAAATTTTAGTTTGTAATTTAAAGCTTTTCTTCTTTCAAAATAGCTCAAGCCCCTTCAACATATGCAGCTGATTTCGAAATTGCACGTTCCCGTTGAAATATATTGAGAACGGAGAGCTATCACTTTCCAATTTGCCTTAGGAGTTGCTTTTTGAGCAACCGCACTTCTTTCATACATAGGTATGCATTTTCTTGCGCAGCGGCGGTTTAGTTTACATAAATAAAGAAAATATCATAGTATCATTGATGTGAATATACCTTTACGATAAACAGTAATCGACCGAAAATCGAACCCTCAGGCACACCTTTGTAATCGGGCGAATTCAAGCGAAACGTTTATACAAAGCTCATTTTTGTTAATAGAAATTATAGAAATGCCCATAATGTGTAGAAATATAAACGATCAAATTCGGCATCTCAATATAATGTGCGTTTTTAATTTTGACAGCAGAAGACAGCTTGTTCGAAGTCTTGTCAACTTGCAAACAAGTTGATTTAGAAAATTTGCTTTAAAACGGAAAGCAATGCGTATTCACCAATTTTGTTGAAAAATTTTTGCAGATTAATGCTAATAGTTCCTTTTACAATTACATTCAAATTTTCACAGACTGTGTATTTCTATTAGTGATATAACAACAAATAATAACATTGAAATAAAATTAAAGGGGACCTGCAAACAAGAAACGTAATTTTTTGGCGTTTTCTTCCTCGTTTTGTTCTCATTCATTATTCTTATCATAAGTAGGCAATTTATTTTCAAATGACAGCATTATTTTTTCCCATGACGCCTACTCTCATTTTAAAAAATAAATAAAAAGTACAAAGTGTTAAATTTTCTACGATGGTAAGGAACCCTTCGTGCGCGTGTCCCACTCGCACATGGCCGGTTATTTAAAACTTATTAAGCATTTTTTTAGAAAGCTCTTTGAAAGTTTTCTGAAAACTTTTCATATCAAATTTGATTCAAAATAAGACGGTATCTATGCGATTTGTAGGCTGTAGCAATTTGGAAGGATATTGTTTTTCAATTTGGATTCCACTAGGACTCGATCCCTGTTTTTTATCGACTTAGCGCGCCTTAGTAACCTTTTCGTTGACCTATGTATATTTTCTATCTTTCATTAGATGTTTGAAATCCAGATATTCCGGAAAGT
The DNA here is from genome assembly GCA_963930735.1 of Dioctria linearis. Lineage (NCBI taxonomy): Eukaryota > Metazoa > Arthropoda > Insecta > Diptera > Asilidae > Dioctria > Dioctria linearis. The sequence continues at coordinate 16,960,110 of OZ005740.1, read as the reverse complement.
TAAAGCCTGATTTAGATTTATTTAAGGAATTACAATATGGATAAACCTTTTATTGATCATCATGTTGATGGTAATACAGAAATCGATTGTTTACTTGTACATGCCTACATCATCTTGAAGTAAGTGTTCAATTCCTAAACCTTAAGAACAATCTTGGTACTAATGTCACCTATGACATTATAATAATTTCGAAGTCTAAAAAATGAGATTATGCATATACATATTTAGAGAACTTTTTAGAAAGATTTACTTCTTAGAAGCAACAAGTTTACTGCATTTGTTGTTTTCTGGACGAATATTAATTTTTGGGAGGTAGTAGACCGCCGGTTTATCACAGATTAGATGGTTTGTACCTCAGCTCCACGTCTATAATATAAAGGAAGAGAGATATATAAGCTAATTGATCCACGGCAATGAGGAGATCTATACAGAGGAGAGTTATGATTTAAAAGTGCTCAGAAATGTCGCACAACTTATAGACACTGACAGGACGCCGAGCTGTCCTCCTGCAAAGGTGCTACCAATATAAGATTATAAATGGTAAATTTGGCATTCTCGTGGCTTCAAATGCATTCACTTTTTTGTAAGGCATTTTATATTATTTTTTGCATCATATCATTTTCAATTCGAAAAACATACGGAAAATGTGTTTTTTATCAGAGGTGTTCAGCAAGGCTTTCAAAGGTTTGCTATACCTATGTGTACTTTTAAAACAAATTCGAAATTGAAGAATAAATATCAAAACAATTTTTAAATGTTATATAGAGTATATATGTACATGGACATGGTATATTACAGTCAGCTTTTACTAAATGACAAATTTCCAGTATTACAAAGTACCTACCCAAATATTAGAAACAGTCTGCATTTTTCCACATTTGATAAAGCAGTGGCATTGTTTTTGTTACTATATTGGGCCATATAAGTAAGTGAAGGAGCGATTGAATTTCTAAGCGGTTACAAAAAGATTCCAAAAATAAAGATTAGGGGAAGGGGTTAAGAGTTCACTTCTTTTCTCACTTCCTTCACGCAGATCCATAACAACTGATCTTGACGCCTGAAGCAAACGTATAAATATGCGCCCCTGATCCATAAAATTCTCAACGCAACCTTATTTAACTATAATGACTGAACAAAGTTGAGCAACAATTGATCATGAGAATAGTAGATAATATTTATTGCACGTAAAATTATTGGTTGATATTCATTTCTTGTGAGTAAAGTACTTTTAAAAATATAGAGGTGAATCAATTCGATAGAAATATTTACAAGATTTGATAGATAGACTTTTCTAGTTTTTTCGCCACGAATTAGTTTATAATATTTTCAAAATGACTAGCGTCATTTATTTTTCGGTTTACAAAACAGCCACATTCAACAATCTTTCTTGACCCATTGTAGATCAAAATTTATATAGAATTATTGGAATTGAAAATCGAGAACAAAAATTAATTTAACAGTTAAAAATCAAAAATAATTTATATTTGTCAAAGGCAAATTTTGTTAATATTATTTTTTTCGCCCGCAGTTAAAGTTATTTTGATTTTTGTCCGCCCGTCCGTCCGTCTGTCTGTCCGTCCGTCTGTCTTCCCGTCCGCACGATAACTCGAGAGCCCGTATACTTAGAGAGCTGACATTTTGCTCATGGGCTTTAAAAAACAAAGTGAAATTAAATTAAGAAAATGGAGCCAATCGGGCAACTTCTTCGTAGGGTTTCCAGAAAAAAATTTACTTCGTAGGGTTTCCAGAAAAAAATTTAATTTTTCACTATATATTTGGACACTGCATGAGAACGCGTCAAAGTAAAGCATTGAAATTTTGTACATAGTGTTTTCATAAAAATAGTAAATATAATTTCAAAAATGGACTTAATCGAGCAATCCCTTCTTAGTGTTGCCATATAAAAATTTAGGATTTTTACGTATTCTGTGAAAACGATCAGTCCCTATACGGCTTTAATGTAAGTACTGAAAATTTCTTCAGAATATGAAATCCTATAAAATTGGTTACAATCATTTTTGCACTATTCGATGAGCCGTTCTAGATATATATTCAAAAACCACTTCAAAAATTGAACTTGCGCAGATTGGTGACCATACGAAATTATAAAAGAGCATTCATCTGGGAGATTATAAGAATTGGTCTTACATTAGACCAATTCTAGCTTTTTTACTTGCTTATTTTTAATTTTAAGCATGACAGGGCCAACCGCTCTTACACATATTCTATGCATACATATTTCCTGTATAAATTTCTTCTTTCTTTCTTCTTATTTAGCATGGAATTCAATATTCACAAAAACGTTGTCTTGCTCTCCTTGTAGTTGGTTCAGTGGGAAATCAGCCTGATAATTTGGGTTGTTTGCCTTTTATAAAAATATCATTTTTGAAGACCTTTGGGGGCTGGTTTGTTATTATTTGCCCGGGCCGAATTGAAGACCCAGTCCGGCCCTGGTTTTGTAAGTCATTCCTATGCAGAAAGAAGCATGTTATACTTACTTGTAAACAGGAGATATAGACTTCTTTTCAAACTTGAAAAATGTCAATTCAATACTAATGAGTAAAATATGTAAATGCGTGGATTGTTCTTAATGTCAACTTGATTTTAAATTTGCCAACATTGCCTAGTAGAACAAAACTTATATGCTCGCGCCTTTCTATCGATGAAATATCAGCTTCCGATTCGGACGTTTTAAGTTTCACCAATCCGGAATGGCTATTTTCCCATTCCTTCATGCTATTTTCCCTTTCTTGCCAAATCTCTACAAATTCATTAAAGGGTATTTCCTAATGCTTTGGCAACCGTATTCATAAAGATAATTTTGCAAGTCCAACAACTTGGAAAAAGTGTCGAAAACAAATGCAATATGGTAGAAAACTTGTGGATCTATGTGACGAAGAATAAACGGAAGGCATCTAAAGGAATGTCACTGAGGATAGTTACTATGGTATTCTTTTTTGTCAACAAACGTCACTTCTTATCTCTAGGAAATGTAGGTAAGTATAACCATAGATGGCATAAGAACTAGATGTCGCATACAGTACCATAAAAGTATACAAAATTTATATGGGTGGATGGTCCATTCCGGAATGGACCACAGCATTTAAAATGATGTATACGTTGAGTGATTCATATTTTTTCGTACCTGATGTGTTGAGGAGGTCGACTAAACGAATACAAAACTGCTGTTAAAAAAACATTTGTTTTCGGCATACTCTATACCGCGTTGTGGCCCATTCCAGAATGCACTACCCATTTCACAATCTGTATACTCTGTTCTAGTATGCCATGCGACATCTAGTTTTTGTCATCTATGGTATAACTAAATTAAGTTATTCCTTCCATACTAATTTTAATTATAAAACTTCTAAAGTACTCTGAGATTTTCTCTTTGTAAAATATACAAGCCATGAATAAACTAGAAAATTAAAGATAAATCTCTCCAAAGAGGATATTTGGGTTTTAACAACTTTGTGTGTGTATGTGTGTGTGACTGAATGTCGCATTATATGTATAATTATCAAGAAACTTTTCATTAACTTTGAAAAGGAACTGTCGTGGTGTTTTTGATGGGTTTATCAAGGAAGTAAACATACATAAAAATGACTCAATGTCTATAGAAAACTTGATTATAGCACTGAAAATCTCATCATTCTCTATAACTTAAGATAAAAGATAAAAAAGAAAGTGTGGTTGGATACAAAGCATATACCTGTGCTTTGCTTCAATGTAACTCCTTTCAACGGATTGAGGTGGTATGGTAAGCTCAAAAGATATTATATGCTTTGGATTTATATGGAAAACTTTGTGGCATTATCATCATCCAGATGTCGTTATGTTAGAGGATTAAATTCCTTTCCTTTTAAGTTAAAAACTAATTAAAAACGCTTTTCAACTTATATGATTTAATTTGTTCTCTTGGTTTTTGTTAGAAAATATATTCAGATTGTCCGAATATATTTTGTTATCTTTGAAAAATATTATTTTCATTCAAAAATATATACCGACAGAAGTTTTTTTTTTGTCAGATCTGTCTAATTCGAGTGGTATTAAAACTATATTGAATAATTTCGGTGTCCCACAAGGATCTATCTTATTCCCCAAATATTTTATTCGTATATGTAGAGTATATTAATGAAATTCCGAAGTTTCGTGGGTGGGGAAAAGAAGTAACCCTGTAGAATAGGGTGTAGCAAGAATGTTGAAGTTTTCTAAGTTTTCTGTTGTGACAATACATTGACAATTATACTGGATGCGTATATGTGCGGGATGAGTTTTGTTGCTTTGTTAGTAGAGTTTTTATATTTATTCATATTATTGGATTAAACAACAACACCAACAATCTAAGTCATTAGACATTACTGAAATGTATAACTAGACCATATACTTACAAAAGGAAAATCAGCCAGAAGAAAAGAAAACTGAAATAAAGAAGATAAAGAAAAAAATTAATTAAGATTTAAATACTAGAATCACTTAAATATAACCTATTAGGTCAACATACTACTGGCGAGGACACACTCTCTCTAGGATCTGTCATTACTAGTCAACAATGCTAATAGTTTCTTCTAGAATGCACAAACCATCCACGTCCATTAAATCTCAACTTGAAGAGTATTCCATATTCTAGATACTTGGACAAAATAGGAACGTCTGCGTTACAAGGAGTGGTATAGTTATATATAAATACCATGAAGATTGAACGACCTGTGTTCCGATAAATATATAGATTTAGGAATATACACAAGCTTATGTACACAAAATTAGGTTTAAAAGCCGTGGTGTACATCCTAAGCATCATACCTGACCTCACTCTCCATGTTCTACAATAAAGCCACGACACGTGCAGAGAGATCCTACCGCTCTTTCCATTACTCTAGACAGATGTGAATTCCAGGCAAGTTTCTTATCAAGAGAGACCTACAGAAATTTGCCTTCATCCGAAAATATCAATTCCTTATTATCAAGAAGTGAAGCCGCTATAACCTTACTCTAAGGCTTTTGTTTATGCGCCACGTAAGGACTTTGGAACGCGCTCTTTACATGAGTTCGGATATGACCTGTTATGCTTACTTTATAGTGCACTCTAGGCCATCAGCGTAGCCTGGAACATTAAATCCCGAACTGGGAGCTTAACTAGAAGATGGTCAATTACAATTGAGCACAAGAGTGGTGAAAGGACTCCTCCTTGTGGGCAGCCTTTAGCTGCTGTTATCGTGACAGAACAAAGGGATACATTACTTCATGGCTGACATAGCGATTAATCTCTTGTGGCTTGTATGAATGTGCAGTTTTACATAATTGAATTGTCATGGTGCTATGTTGTAGGTGTACCATCGTTAATTTGTCAAGGTGGTATGTTTTAGGGAGCTCATAGATCCCTTCGAGTGATCACGGTGGTGATACTCATCCTGAATACGAGAGGGAATATTTTCTTGGAAGGGTTGTACAGGTTAGGATATTTAGGTACCTCTAAGTAACAATCTCAGAGCACCTGTTTGTATACGAGCTGTTTATTTACAGGTAGCCGTGAATCGGTGGATATGCATCAATCAATGGCAACTCATTCCTAGTTCGGCGGTACTTGAGACTATTGCAAGCAAAAATAGAAACAAATAAAGTGATAAACTTAGATTTACGTTTTATTTAAAAATCAAATTTCAAAGTTGCGTGTACCCTTTGATAGTATGAATGGAAGTTTCATTAGACTTGCCTACTTGAGGAAAATCACAAAGCTACAACCCTCCCCCCCCCCGCCGGTGTTAGTTGTTGTATTACTATTACTAGATTTTCCTGCATTTAACAGTAGTTTGTTAGCAATACACCACTCGTGTATACATTTAAGGTCCATATTTAGGCCGAAAAAAATCATTCTCCTACATTCCAGTGGACAACCAGTAGAAAACCTGCATATAATTGGCATACACATGCACTTCGACATCACGAGCAATATTCGGGTAGGCTAGTTATGTTCAGGCTTAGCAATAACGGACCAAAAATAGAACCTTGTGGTACACCACAGCACCTAAGCTGCCTGTAACATGACCTCCGAAGCATTTATGGTAAAATAAATAAATAAATAATAAATAATTCTTGAATTACGAATGGTTTTTACGAATTCACGAATGGTTGAAGCGCATTCGCTATATAACAAATGGTTCGCAAACGAAAATAACGAATACGATTTTCAAGAATCCCAAATGCACCTTTATTTCGAATGGTTTTGACAGCTTAAGGCATACGGAATCTGCCTTCGTTATTCAAGAACAGCGCCCCTGAAGTCATCATTGTTAAGGAAATATTTTCAAGCTTAAAAAAAATTATTTATCTATCGATTGATTTGTCGGAATTTGGTGATGCTCTAGTTTTCCGTTTTTTTTTTTACATCTATCTAGAAGACCAACATGCATCTGCATATCTCCAAAATTGTAAATTAACTGACTTCATATTATTCACATATGTCGGAAGACCGATGAAACACGACATATATAAATTATGGAGATTTATTCTTGTAGAAACTCCTTCCTTTTCACAGACACACACTAATGTATGTATGTGGGCGTGTATGATATATTTACATAAATTGTTTCATTTGTATTTAAGGGTTCAGTGAGAAATTTGTGTATACCACAAACCACAACAAGAATACGGAAAAGTTCAGATATTCTCGGCGTTTTACTGTGAGTTAGTAATGAAAATATTGCAGAATACTTGTGGTAACGCAATATTTTACATAATTTCAATTGTGGGCAGCAGGCTTACATAGTATAAGACTAATGTTAAAAATGATATACAATTACTAGATTAATGTGTGTCATGTTTTGTTCAATTTAATACCTACAAATATAGTTCTCCAAGATAAGAAATATTAAATTTTATTTATTATGGAAATTGATATGAATTAGCTGAAACGTCATGTGTGAAAGGAACAGGTTCAACTCCTGGTACAGCAAATATAATAGTCATTATGGTGGTATACATAAATCTACGTCCAATTTTCTTTACAACCCGTCAAACGTTTGGAACCACCCTCATACCTGTTTCAGCTGCATTTTCTATACGAGGTGGAGGGGCGGTAAAAAATGACTGAATTACCGATAAAGATTCCCGAGGTATTGAATATATATAGCAATTGTATAGAATATGATGATTCTAAAAATATATGCACTCTTTAGTGCAAACGCCATCTAGTGGTCAAATTCTGCAAGTGTACATTTTATAAAAAGTCACTCTTTTCGAATATCTTAATAAAGGCATGAGACGAAGTAGGTGATTTCTGCCAAAAATATATTGTTATTAATACTCAATATCCTAGAAAAAATAATATGTCAAAAACCTCACCACTTAAAAGGACGAAGAAGGACATTTTACGATTTTCCACCTTTGTTCATTTAACTGCCATTTTCTACATGAGGGCATTACATATCGACAATATTTCTTTCCTCATTACGTACTCGCACAAAGTTTCCTAAATCAAGCTGTCCCAACAAAAAATTATAACAATAATAATAAAATATTATAAGAGAACACCAGCAGGACATTAAAATTTCATTGTACCTCGTAGATTCATAGAAATATATCCTTCTGAAAACATTCCTAGGTTCACCCTGTTTAGGTCTATTAGTTCTAAGAAAAAGTTGCTAACAAGTTGTCCGTCTATTGTTATTGCTAATAGCAGTGAAATGGATCATTAAATCACTAAAAACTTATGTCATCTTTCGAGTCCTAACACATCAAGATCTAGAGGATGTACAAGGTATCGACAACAGTTCAAGGGGTGTCAGGACAGTCAGAAAGAGATGGGAATGATAACGTAGACTTACTGGTAACAAAATCTGCATTCATGCCCCTCATAGAACCGGACCCATTTTGCGATATCTCTTGCAAAATCATGAGGCTTACCATTCAAAACTGAATCTAAAACCAAATGGACCAGAAATGAACTTCAATGAGAAGCGCCATACAAGACAAGAGATTCATTAGAAGACCAACGAAGAGCCTAGATCTTTTAAGGCTATTTAGAAATCAACTCAGAATCATTACAGAAGTCCCAACCGGACAATGAAAACTAAACAAACACGCATCGAATATATGTAGGCTATGTCTTCAAGAGGATGAAACATCGGAGCACGTCTTATTTGCATTCGAGACCATTGCACATTAAGATTCCAGGCTTTTGGCGCATACTTCTTATCGAAGTCACGTAGTAGACATAGTAAGCTCTATACTGTTCGCACTCGTAAGTGCTTACGTTATATAAAGCAAAGCATACAGTTTCGTATACAAACTTCTCCATATCTATATATATATTGTTACGTGCCACAAAGTGAATCAAGCGACATCTGTTAGGAATGGAAGCAAATTTAGGTTCATCTTAGTAAACTTTGGGTTCGGAGAACGGAATTTTCAGGAAGGTTCTAGGATAATTCGTAGAGTATAAATACGGCGCTCTGACAGCTAGGAGGGGAGTATCATTTCAGACAGCGAAGTGAACGAAGTAAACTATTTGGATTGCGATAATTAGAAGTACAGTACTAGCGATAAATAAAGAGTTGATTTGATAATTATTTGTGAATTTGTGAGAGTAGACAGTAAAGTTAAATAAAGAAAGAACTTTCGAATTATATCTGAAATATTGTGTTTTAAATAACGAACTAAGGCCACGCTCGTAACAATATATATACAGGGTGTCCCGTAAGTCGACGTCAAGCCGGATTTGGGTGATAGACGAAATCATAACAGTTACCAGAAAAATATAAAAAAAAATTCTAATTCATGTATTTTTCAAATTATAGACATTTCTTTTGTTTTCGAGAAAATGTACACCTTGTGATGGTTTTTCAGCTCCTGTTGCTACAAATCTTTACTTTTTTTCAATTTTATTTTTCTTATTTAATCCCGAATAGTGCTGCTTTAAATTCTACGCCTACTGTTCCAGCTTGGATGTTCCACGAGAAAATTGATACGAGCAAATTGATACGAGCAAATTGATACGAGAATATTGGGGGGAGCCACTGAAAGAAACATTTTTTTTTTATTTTAAATAAATTATGAATGAACCCTTAAATGAATACAAAAGTAGAAACATACATGATATCTAATTATAAATTTAGTTTTTAAATACGTTTTTATGCATTATTTACTCTACCTGCTCTTGGACATTCTAATTATATTGTTGGTTAATTGAAAAAACTTCTTCCAAATCTACACAAACACTGCCTTCATTTTCTAGTGCTGGCTCAAAATCAACACATACACTGAACTTGTTACCCTTTCAGAAGTTAAAGCAGCTCCATTTATACTGGTAGTATTTAATTTATTTCGAAATTTAGTTTTTAGCAGAAATATTTTAGAAAATATACATTCGCAATTTACATTCGAGTGTGATAGTGAAAATTATTTTAAAGCATTTAAAATGTAATTAAATTAAGCGGTACTTAGATCTAATTGATCCGTTTTAACACGTTCATAAAAAGTACTTTTAATAACTCCGGAATCCGTCAAATTATCGTTGTACTGCAAAAGTATCTCCTTACTGGGCATATGCTTCGTCTACTAAACATAAAAATTAATTTACGTTTTTTTAAATTTTCATCGAGAGTTTCTTTCTAACTAAAACCTGTGACATTTATTATTACTGCATTTGTTTCTTATTTTTTTAATTTTTATTTAAACATTAAATTCCAGACAGGAAAGCTACTTTTAGCTAAGTCTGAGAAATGATCCATTGCTAAAAAGGATATATTATGTTCAGCAAAAAAAGAATATAGTTTTATGTCTGCTTCAGCAACACTTACATTAAGTTTTTTCTCTTCAACATTTTCCCATGAATGATAATAATTCAAAATTGTTGTTCATGAGCTCACACCACATTTTGTTTCATGTTTTTTTGAAGACCCGTGCCGTTTTATCACGATTAATTTTGTTTCATGTTTTTTTGAAGACCCGAGCCGTTTTATCACGGTTAATTTTGTTTCATGTTTTTTTGAAGACCCGTGACGTTTTATCACGGTTAATCCGCAATAAAATCTACGTTACACAATTTTTACCTAGCTTTGTACTTATTATTTGGAGCATAGCTTAACCACTCTTTAACATGCTGCTCAGGCCACTCTTTCTGAAAACGCTGCGTCCATTTTTTTTTTCAGCGTGTTTCATCTTCATTCCCAGACATTTTATACATTTCTGAAAATGAAATTAAGTTTTTTATAACTAAAAAAAGATTTAACAATCTTTTTAAAATTTAGACAAATAACTCACATTTAACACTTTCCACTGATACAAAATTTTTAGTAGAATCTTTTATTGTTTAAAAATACTCCACTTCCTACGTAACAAGATAATCATGAGAGATTGAGTACATTTAGACCGGAGCTATTTACGACTAGCTTTAAGTAAGTCGACTTACATAGTAGGGTAGGGAGGGGCTAGTTGAGCATAGTGGTAAGTTGAGCAATTGCTATATCTCTGCACATATTTATCGTAAGAACTGAAAGTACACAGTAGTAAGACCGGCAAGTTCATGGACTAAAATATGATAGCGTCAGTCGCCGCTATGTAAACAAATGAGGTGCACGGTTGTTTTGACGTTTTTTTTTCGCTGAAACGTAAAAAACGTTACCTGTTTTCATTTTCTTCTTATTTCAATACTGTTCGCAGAATATAGCCCAAGTAAACTCTTTTGTACAATAAATTTATTCTATTTTAGTATTTTAATATAACTTTGATTGGTACTTCAACTCTTTTATTTATATTCTATAATTTATCCGCAAAAGCGTGGTCGGGGCTAGTTGAGCAAAGATGTTCAACTTACCCCATTGAAATTCCAATACAGAACAAAAATGTTACTATTGCTAATTTTTGTTCCAGGATGCGTACCTATAAAATAAAAACGTCAAAAGCTTCTCCAGTACAATTGGATGAAGCAGCAAAGGCTGTTTTGGAAGACCATAAGAGTATGAATGCTGCTCCCAAAGAATTCAATATAAAACGTATGACATTGACAAGGTATATAGCAAAAATAAAATCTAAAATGGAACGCCAACGTTTTGTTATAAAACTCTAAGACAGGTTTTTACTACAGAGCAGGAAAGTTCTCTTGGAGATTACTTCTTGCAAATGTCCGCTATATTTTACGGACTATGTCCTAAAGATGTTTGCCGTCTTCTTTATGAATGTGCCATGAGGTACAAAATTAAGATGCCTAATGCTTGGACTGTAAATAAATTGGCAGGCAAGGAATGGCTTACGATCCTCTTAAAGAGGAACACCGCATTATCTATTAGAAATCCAGAGGCCTACAAGCATTGGGAGTGCAACATCATTTAATGCAATTAATATGAAGATATTTTTTGACAAGCTGTCAGGTGACTTTTAAATAAGCACGCATTTACTGCTTCAAGAATTTGGAATTTTAATGACACAGGGATATCCACAGTGTTAAAGCCCAATAACATTGTACCTGCATCGGGGAATCCAGTCCATCCAATGTTTGTATTCCCCCGTAAAAACTATAAGGAAGACGAATACCTTGGTTTTATTTGTTGTGAATCTTATTCTAATAGTTTGCCAGGACACAAATGGGTTCAAGTGTGCACCTCACGTTGGACGGACTTATGTCTGCTTAAATTGTAATAGTAATATGGCTGATATGTTATCAATTAATGTTAATCTCTTATCATGAAAAGACCTAAAAACTGGAAATGTCGAAATATTGAATTGATTTATTTAGTTATTTCTTAAAGTTTAAAAGATTTTATTTTATAATAGAAGTATATTGTTGATTTTAAATAAATATGTAATGATAAAACGCTATTTGTTTTTTGTATTGTTTCGCGATACGTATATGATAATAATTTAATTATGACCAATGCTCAACGTGCCCCACATCCTTGCTCAATTTGCCCCATGGGAGAGATAAGTTGAGCAGCTCTGACTTTCTTGACATATGCGATATTTTTTTCTTAGGTATATCTTGTACGGTAAAACTACCTCAATATATTGATTCTAGATTAAAGACGCTTTATGCTGGTGCATATAATATGTTTATACAACATACCAATTTCGAGTTATGTTAGTTTTTGGAAAAAATTGCTCAACTAGCCCCTCCCTACCCTACCTACCTACTAATCGGGCTGCCGTTTAGTCCGCTCGTATTAAAGCTTTGACAGTTGTGAAATTTGGCAGATCTGCCTACTATGTACATACTTGACGAGGAAAATGAGAAATATTATTTTGAGTTTATCTCATGCATAGAAGAAAATTTAAAAATTTTCAAATTTCTAAATTTTTTATCATCCGAAATACTTTCTTTTGACCAGTTCGCATTTTGTTCCTTCTTAATTCAACTCATTTATATTAAAACTAAATGGAAATTTTCTGCATTAATGAATAAGAATAAAGCACTTCCTTCTGTGAGATTTATGTCTACGTTTAACACTAATTTTTTAGGTCGATTCCGCTTCAGATACCTGCATATTTAGATGACTACATATTAGTACTACGTAAAACTTGTTATAAATGATCTAAACAGGCTCATTGTTGAATTAATTGCTCCAGTTCTTTTATAAACATAATTTCAATTTCGGGAAGAGTCCTGAATCATTCCAAGATTTCTGTGCAAACCGTCAACCAACACTAACCCTATAGAGTGCGGTCTTAAAAACTACTTTTTTCTATCTTTAATTCTCCCATTAGATTACTCTTTACTAAATATCTTAGCGTACTTTGCGAATTAAATGAAATTTTCTTTGCTTTAAAATGTTTTATTTTAAAATGACCGGAGGTACCGTAGGTGTCATACAAGGTAATTTCCTTCAACCCGTAGGCTAGATTTCTTGTACAATTACCTTGAAACTACGGTAATTACCGTATGTATGGCAACGCTTTGCAAACTTCCCTCTCATGTTAATACTAGGACATCCCAGATCCCTAGTATTAATATGATGCATCAAATGAGCTGTAATAAGTGTGAATAAGAATAAAAACAGGTCTTGCAGAGTTATTAAGATATGAAGTTAGAATAGGGCAACGCTTGTAATACTAGCTTAGGATGGAGAAAATAAAGATCGAATTTAAATAAAAAACATTCACAGTATTCTCAATAATTTTTCCAACGTCTCATTTCTTTTTTCCTAATCTAAAAAAAAAAAAAAAATTGATTGTATAATAGAGCGGTCAGAAATAGATGAAGAGAAAGAAGAACTACTGTTGACTACATAAGTATGCAGTTAGCGGCTCAAGACAATAAGGGTAACATATGCTAAAGATGTGAAGAGCTATTGAAAATCAAGAGCCGAAGTAGAGGCTCTGTCTATATAGTTCAAGTTCACCCCGCCATATCAGCCAAAAGTAATGGAGGAGATACTGCACCCTGATTGGTGTACTTAAAAAATTACGAAATGATGGTAAATCTAATGCAACAAAAAACCTTAATAATTTGGTATTAAGAATAGTAAAGTTAGTAGAGGGGAGGGGTGGGCTATATGTTTGATCACACGATAGCTAAGGAGCATATTAATTTATGACGTTATGATGTTATCAGAACTAGCAATATAGGAGTTAATGGGGTAAAACTGCTGACTCTCTTATAGGGTTGCCATCAGTGGCGTGGCGTGGACTTGCAGCGAGGGGAAGCAATCTGATTTTAATTATACAAAAGCGTTAAATAACCATCCGCTCAAATGTTATTGCAGCGGTTCTAATAAATTATCTATATCCTTCTCGATATCTATTTCTGAAGAACTCCACGAGTTAATTTTTGAAGAAAATAGGCAACTGCAACAATGAGCTGCTTCGACTGTGCGAATTAGATGATGAAGCCACGAAACATATCATATGTGAGTATCCCGCACTTGCAACTTTAAGGTTGAGAATCATTGGAGAAACATCTCTTCAAATAAGGTTTGCGAGCTCGAAAAAGTGATAGATTTAACTTAACCATTCTAGGGAAGGACACAATTGATCAACTCTGGTCGCTGTGTCCGCAGCGTCTTACTGGAATAGTCTTTCCTGCTCTTAACCTTAATAACCTTAATAACCTTAAGCACTTAAGAGTAGGCAGTTTTTAGATTCTTGCTATCAAATTAAATTGAAAATAAAAGGAATTAAAGGAATGATTATAGTCAGGTCGCCGTGTACCTACTTGAATATTATACGCTCTGTTTCAATCAAAGCTATAAAAAAAATTGAAATTTTGCATTTTCTCGAAAACGAAGGCAATGATAACTTTAGAATATGGAGAGATACTCAAAAGTGTTCTAACGTACTGGGTAAGTTGTCTAGTAATAACGACATTTGAGCTCTGTAAATGAAATTTCAAAGAATTTTCAAAATAGGAAATGAGAAAATTTCAGATTAGTTTATAAGAGAGTGCATTACGAAACAGAGGGTATTATTGGTTGCCTTCGTGAACCAGAGAAATTAATCTTTTGAGATGTACAAATTTTTGGAGTAAACGTTTTTGCAGTATTTGAGCTCTTTCTTGAAAACGAGAGCCGGGAATATCTAATATACATTGGTAAAATAATATAGATAAGATTTTCACAGATTTTACATTCGTACATCAAACTGACAGTAAACCATAATAAAAATAAATAAAATCTTTACCAGGACTGTCCACACAGTTTTATACATCAAAATATTTCCCTATTATCAAACAGATGGCGCTGCAGCAGGCAACCAACGCATAATCGAAACTTCGATGAAATAATGAATGTTTCGAGAATGTAACGTTCGAGAGTGTCTATAAAAGCCGAAGCAGTGCTCTAACAATCACCATTCCTTTCCCAGCCATCCTTGGTAGCGCATTAAACTGCCAAGCTCCTTTCCGCTTTTATACACCGCATTAAAGTGTATAGAAAATATCAGACTGTAAATCGCACTAACGTTTACAGTTACTATTACATCTACCCCAATTCTATACACTGCATTAAAGTGCATTGAATCCATTTATATATTGACCGTAAACCGCAATAACGTTTACGATTCTTTATTCTACGTATTCTAATCTTTTCTTTCTCTGTCTCATTACAGATTAAAACCAAAGTATTAGTATTAAGTTAAAAGACTGGATTATTGTTATTTTTTTATATATTATTTTCTGTTCCTTGAATAAATAAGTTTTGTATTGTTGTATGCATTGTTTTTTGTACCGGTAGACACTTGTTGAAACTGATTGACTATTTTTTGCAACTAGCACCCTCTCCTATACTTCATTTTGTAAGAAAACCTGACCGCAGGTTCGTACACAGATTAATGGAATATAGATTTGATTTACTTGAGTCACATATGAGTACGACAGTTCAAAATTGCCAAAAAGTCAGATTCTTGATTATGGCATGACGGCGACAAATAAATTCTAAATAAGCAAAATAAAAATATCTGTAATTGCTCATTTGCTTTTTCGCCTCCAACTGTACGATTTTGTCATCAATCATATATCAAGCCATCTCTTCTCTAATGTAATATTCCCCTATCCAACTTGGAATTCCCCTCACGAATTTATAATTTTCCCTCGCCCATGTGGGAAATATGTTTAGCCCACCAACAACCGAACTGCTTCCTAACCGACCTACCTAAATGAAATTGATAAAAGCACAATTGAGAACACCTCCAGTCGAAACAAATACAGCGATAATCTTTCATAAGAAAAATATCCATATGAATGAAATTAACCTAATACATGCTACCCGTATAGAATTTTTTTAATTGCATCCCTTAGGCTTAGAGCAATTTCTTATTGAGCGTAACTACACTGTAAGTGTCAAACGAGCAACAGAGATGTGTGACGTCACAGATAGATTCCTGACGAGTTTAAATGCCATACATTTTATTGGATGTGCTTCGATTATTGATGGAAGCAAATATAAAACCACCTCCTCCAGGCAGTAGTGTCGGTTGCCGTATCATAGACAGAGCCCAGACGAGTTCGAATGCTATACTTTTCGTTACATGTTGTTCAATTGCTTTGTTCAGACGGAAGTGATTCTATAACTGCTTCTCTTCGATACTTTACAACGGAGCACATATAAAAAGGCCTTAGGGAAATTATTTTTTCATGAAAATATTTTGAAGAAATTTTTTGTCGTAATTTTTTTGTTTTAATTAAATTAGGTACATCGAAAAACCTAAGGGAAGCAATGCTTCCCTTGCTTCCAAAGACGCCACGCCACTGGTTGCCATTAACAAAACTTTTTACAAATTAATTTTTTATAATTCAAAGTTGCCAATTTAAAATTATTTAATAGAATGGGAACTTAATATACCATTTACCAAAAATTATGTTAGTAATCCTTGCGAAGACGATTAGTCCCAGATCAATTTTTCTAACTTTTTTCACAGTGAAGACGTTTCCTTCACACTTGTAAAAGCAAACTGAAATTCATAAATTTAAATTTAAGTCTTAACGCAAGATTATAAAATTATCTTTTTCTATTTTTCTTTTCTTTTTTAACTAAGGAAAAAGGAACAATCTCGATTGCCTTCATAACACCATGTAGGAAATATTATTCATCACCACAAGTTCAAATCTTATTCAAGCATTTAATAAAGACTTCTTTCCTCCCCATCTTTTTTTTGTACGAAGACGATTACATTTTGCCATCCCACATATATACTCTTCCTCAAAATCCTATCACCTGCTTAAAAATTTTAAATCATAACAAAGTATAGCCTGAAAGCAAGTGCCTTAACTCGATTTTGTCAGTGAAAGAAAAGAAGGGACGAAAGAACTCTCAACGTTTATAACACAATATCGCAGCCCCTTTAAGGTGATATCTTTCTTTATGAGAACTTTGTTTTCATCCGACTTTGTGAACCTACTCTTGACGGCTTATTTGCCCAAAAGCCAACTGATTACATCGGCAAATATGCAGATTGTAACCGAATATTATCAAAAACAAAATATAAAGAAAAAGAGCGACAGAGATGGTAATAATATTTTGTGCGAGCCTTACAGAAAATTGTGTTTCTTTTGTTTTTTTTTTTTTTTGAGATAAAAGACGTAAAAGACGAAATAAAATTAATTTTAAAAATCTTCGCACCTGTTTTTCAACAACAGATTGGAACTTATTAGTTGATTTTATATTGCCGTCAGAGTTGAAGTACCTCCGCCAACCTACGTTGTTACCTTATGGGTTCTGGTTACAAATTTGTTTGTGTGCGTCTTATAATGAATTTCGAGGTATCATCCTTCCTTAACTTGAAACTTATTTACATTTTGAAACGCAAAAGTGTTCAAAACATCAAATTTCTGGTGAAATGAATTTCTTAAATGTAATTTATGTGTACCGCGTAAGATAAGAACGAGCCTTTATGAAAGTTTTACCGAAGAAATGGATTAATAAATTCTTGTAGACATCTAACTTTACAGCCCAAAGTCTTATTAGTACTATTTTAGATGATATTATTAATATATGATCTTGTAAGTACGACACATAAATTTCTACTTTTGTTGAATATAGATAATGAGTACCTACCTATCTGTCTTAGGCATAAGTGATGTACCAAGAAATCCTTTTGAAGTGAACTTATTGATTTTAAAGAAAAATTTTGAAGTTCACAAATAACAATTTCGCAAACATTTTTGTCATGATTTGCATATCAAAAGGATCACGTCCTTAATTATAAATAGGTATATGTACATTATTGATATATATATCATAAAAAGTGCTGGACCAAGGTGTCTACCTTGAGGAACATGGAATTTTATTTTTATTTTATTAAAAATTGTTTCGCAGAACATAACTCGCATCAAAGGACAAACTCCTTTCCTCGAATGAAATAACTGAAAAACTTAACAACTGTTCAGTCATGTTAAAAATATCACAGCAAAAATGATTCTAGTGAAAATACACAGCGTCACAAGCAAAATTTCAGAAATACGACTTCCCAATTGGTCTATAATTAGAAATGTTAAGCCTTTCTTGTACATAGTATATGGGAAATAATAAGAGAAATTTAAATATACTTTAAACCATATTCTTCGTTAATTACACACATGGATTTTTTTTTCTTTGAAGATAGATGAACGGAGTTTTCGTTAAGTGTTTAAAATCACAAAGCCCAATATGACTAGCTTATTACAGAAAGGTATTTTAACAAAGTCATCTAGAAAATTAAAAACGTTTGGATGGGAAACATTATCACTATTACAGTGATAAAGGATACTCATCTATACTTTTTTAGACTCTTGACATAGAACAAATTTCGTTCTATATATACATATATGAAAATTTCTAAGCCCGAGATGTACTGAGTACTGTAAATTGGTATAGTTTACATAATTAGCCTTGCCCCTGGAAGAGCAAGTGTAATTCGACAAGATCTTGATAAGGTAGAGAGAGATCAGGCTAAAATTAGTACAGTCATCATTCCGTGAGGTCAAACTTAAGATCCTATGAGGTCAACAACACTTTTATTTTACCTACCGCAAAGTTAAATAACTGACTTTAAGATCGGCGGACCAAAGGAGCATAAACCTTCAATCAATATTACATTAGTGTAATATTACATTCAGTGTAATATTGCATTTAGTGTAATAGTACCTACCTATATTTGCTAAAAAAAGAAATCTTCAAGGAAGCAATTACACTGGCCTCTCTGAATTTTTTGAAAATTTTGATTTCTCTCCCATCTTTTTGCTTGATGTTGTCCAATCATTTAATAAATTCTATGAAGCACTTAATACTGGAAAAGGCTTATTTATCCGTGAAATAAATAAATGCAATCACAATCATTTTCCGAAATGGTATAGCTCCCAACTGATTAAACTCCTGAACTAAAAATATAAATATAGACGTCTAAAAAAAAAGTCCCCACTCTGAGATTTATAAAACTTTTTCTTAGTTGAGGAAGCTATCTTAATTCTTGATTACTCAATGTTATGAAAAGTACGTCGAACGCACTGAACATTCGCTAAAACGCAACCCCAAGGCATTTTGGACTTTCAGTAAAAACCTAAATATATAGAACACGTATCCTAAAAAATAACATTTAATTATGATACATCGTCATCTCCTTCACTTATATGTGAGATATTTTCCGCGCACTTTACATCCGTATACTCTGAAAAAGACCCCGGCATTATGTATCATTTCCCGTCTCCGGACACTTTCAATATGAATATAATGTTGAGCTTTATTCCTTCAGAATCAGTTCTTAAAGTATTGAGGAATCTTGATTGTGACAAAAACTTGGGACCTCGTTAGAAACTATAGATATATTTCTATCTCTAAGGGTCTTGCACTTATTTGTGAAAAAGTCGTTTACCATCAACTCCTATTCCAAATAAAACCATTTATCTCTGAAGAACAGCACGAATTTTTACCGGGGCGATCTACGGTCACCAACTTATCTTTATTCACAGACAAAATCACGTCACTTTCGATGAAAATACACAATTACGTTCTATCCACACTGACTTTGTTAAGACATTTGAAACGAGCACAAGCACTGTCTGTCGAAAATGGCACTGATGGGATTTCAAACAGATACCACATGTTAGTTCCACTCCTATCTACCTTGCAGGGATAATATCGTTGTATTCAATGGGCTACAATCCCCCCATTTAAGCAAATTTCCGGAGTGCCCCAAGGTACAATACTTGGACCATTGATTTTTCTCATATACAGCAACGACATGCCTTCTTGTTTTATGTTGTTTATTATACGCTGATGATGCCAAGACTTTTAAAAAACTTAATAACGTGACGGATTGTGTCCATGTTCCAAAGGATATACTACGACTGGAAAAATGGTCCCACGCGAACTGTATTGAAATCAACGTAAGCAAACGTAAATGTATTTTATTTCATTGTATAAAGGACCCCATATTCTTTGTTGTACACCATTCACAACACTACTATCTCGCGTGTCAATGAGATAAAAGATTTGGGTGTGATTTTTGACCCAAAGCTCCTCTTCATTCCTCACATTAATTTTATTACTTTCAGATCATTTCGTTTATTAGATTTTATGTTTCGCAGCTGAAAATCATTTAGGTCGGCATCCTCTGATATCAATCTCTATTATGTTTTAGTAAGGAATATTGTCGAGTTTGCTAGTCAAATTTGGAGTCCTTTTTACTCTTCTTTTATTGCACAAATTGAGGCTCTCCGGCGTAAATTCACCAGAATTTTATTATATAAACTAGAGAATACCAATCTAGAGTATCATGAAAGATTAGCAAAATACAACTTAATCACACTAGAAAGTCACAGAATCTACTTGGATAGTACATTTCTATATAATATTTAAAATGGTCGAGTATATTGTCACGCACTAGTCTCTAGTAGTAATTTGAACATCCCTCCGCGCAACTCGAGATTCCAGACCCTCTTCAGACTACCTATTACCTACTTGCAGAACTAACATCAAGGAGAAATCACATATCTACAGAATTACTAAGTTGTTCAATACAAGATTTAACAATATAGATATCCTCTGACTTTTAAAAAATTTGTACTCCGCGATTATTAAGATCTTTTCTTTTTCATATTACTCTCTTTCTACTGCTCTACTTACTCATTTCCTAACTCCTTAGCAGTTGTTGGCTTTCTCTTTCCAACTGTATTTTAGTCTTACTTTTTCTATTTGCTTTTTCTTATTTTCTAGTTTTATCATTTACGATTTTTAGATTTAGTTTAATAATTTTTTGTATTTCTTCTTTTTTATTTTTCTTCTTCTCTCTTTTTTCATATTTTTTTTCTAGTTTTATTTCTTTAGTTATTAGTTTATTGTTTCATTTACTTCTTAACATTATTATTACTCTGTCTTTTCCTTTTGTAAATTTATTAAAATTTGTTATCCCTCTAATTATAAAATAGTATGTTATTGGAAATTTCTGTTTACTATCTTCGTAACTTACATAATAAGTAAATAAATTACATTTAGTGTAATATGATACACACTGTTCAAACAGGCCTAAAAAACTGTCGAAACTAAACGTGTTGGAAAGATTTTTGTGTTACATAATTAAATTATAGGCCGTTCGATTGGTAATATAAAACGTCTTTATTCATTTCCATTAAAGCTAATATCAGAAACTTAGTCTATATAATGGAGGGAGTATCTCAAGAATCCATTCTTGGACCTCTATTATTTTTCATTAACTTTTTTTCCTTGGCTACTATTTTCAAAACAATATAAACAGCAACCTTTTTTTTTAATTACAGTGTTATGGAGCTAATATTATTTTTATTGCTTGGGGAGCTTAGTAAGAGTACACAAGTCACAAAAAATACAGTAAATAAAATATTAAAACGCACAAAGAGCCTACAGAGAATTAGGAAAGAAAATAAATACAAGTGGATGCTGTACGACAATACAAAATGATTCTTTTCTGATCTACTTATAGACATTGAATGAATCTCTACAAAAATTGATTTTTCTTATTATTCTTCTTTCTCAAGATATTTTTATTGGATGGGGTATGCCCTGAAATTTTCCTCTTTTATTATCATTAGATGATAAATTTTCCGTATTCGTACAAAAATCATGAAATTTTTAGAATCCTTTTTAAATAACTTTTATCCACTCACTAAACCGTGACTAAATAACTTTGTGCCTGAGAGTGACATTCGTGACGAAAGTATGAAAATTTGGAAAAAGGCTTAGGGTAGTAAACGTGAATGGATTTATATGGTGTTTTTTTATTTAGAATGATTGAGTAACGAACTTTCCGATGGAGTCAAAATTAAGTTTTTGAAGGTTTTGGGATGCGGGGTGGTAACTATACCCTTGGGGTTGCCCAACTTGGGCCGCGTTTGATATCAAATTAAAACTCGTGCTGAGTGTTTGACACTGAGAAGAAAGAAAAAATTGTTTTTTTGCTTTTTAGTGCATTTTGTTTAAAGAAATTATTTTTTAAAAGTTTTTAAAATATATTTTATTTGAATCAGTTCACTTAAAGCTTCGACTTAAACTAAGAATAAAGGATATAACCGTAAAAGAGTCTTGTTATGATGCTGCTTAAGTGTAAAGTTGTACACCATAGTTTCACACTCAATCCGAGTAAATATCAATAGAATACCTAGTCAAAAGAAATCTCAAAGGTTCTCAATTTAAACTCCTTTACTCTCTATCTCTCAATATTCAAAGGAATTATCGAACGAATCCAGTTATTTGCTTTTCTTCTTGTAATATCTTTCTGGCATGTATACATATCTACTGGTTACATTTGGTGTGCATATCCTTTACTATGTAAATTTAATCTAGAAAAAAAATTTACCACTTTGCCGCTTCTTCAAGGATATCAATAAAAGCCTTTTTCAAGTATGTAGATACATTTTTATAACTATGGTATGCTATATAACTATGCTAGGAGCTTTGCAAGTAAGCACTTTCAATGCCTAATTTATCCTGCTTTCGGTTGTTATACTCTTCTCCGGGCATTTCTTTCTGCAACTACCCTCGCCAACAAGCAATTGGATGGAGGCTGCAATTGTCTTTATAAACCCAGGCCTCAACATAAGTAATATCAAGTTTTATGTTTGAAGAGAACGACTGCCATTTGGACTACTGTTAAAGTTGTTGAACGTATTTTTTATTTTTTTTTTTTTACCAATCTATCAATCGGCAAAGAAAGTATTAATTAAAAGCGAAGTTATAATCTGATACCTGTGAAGATAACGAAATTCCACGAAGTCACGTTTAAGTTTACGATTTAATTATAAATAAATTAATAAAATACAACATCATAAAATTTGATTTTGTCTACATTGATCAATGTTTTCTATAAAAGGTTTTATGTAATTATCAGAGATCATTACCAGGAAACTCGGATCCCAATTGAATAATTTCAGTTTGATATTTGCCTCGAAAGAGCATGAATATTTCACAGATATTCTTAACGTTGTTATAAGCTTATAGAACTCCAGGCGTTATTGGATGAGGCAGATTCAATCCCTTGGAATAGTGTAAATTCTATAACTACCGTTGGTGAGTAGGTAATGTTTTTGAGTGATACCCTAAAGGACTTTCATTTTCCTCTTATAACTTACAGAGTTGTTAATTCTCTATTTCCTTGGTTTTTACATAGAATCCTTAACTTAATTCATCCACAAAACAGAGCTTTCCTTCCCAATAAACAGTTTTGGAAAATATTAAATCTTTGGGTGTAATACCCTAGGCAGACGGACAAAATCAATGATCATTCGTTAGTAATTGATTTTTTCAAAATCAAGTTACCCAAGGTTTTGTTGATTAAAACGAAAGTCCTGTCAATTTTTGTATGTAATTGACAGCATATTTTTAATAATTAAAATAAATTCAATGGTAAATCGATTTTTGAAAAATTCAATCACGAACGAATGATCATTGATTTTGCCCGTCTGCCTAGGGTATAAGTCAACCAAAAGTATATGCTGTAAGGTTGATCCTGATGCTCTAAATAACATCTTTTTGTCAGGTCAATCTCCTACATTCACTGGATACAACTTAGAATTTTCTTCATTGTAGTCATCCATTCGCATGGCTACTTTTCAGTCGAAAGAATTTAAAGTCAGTCTCCTTTGGTTTGGACTTGATTAGTCCCAGATTTATTCGTCTATTGTTACCTTATCTGCGTTCTCCTTTTGCTCATATTTGCAATAATTGCTAAGTTGGTCGGAGTTTATATACAGGGTGTCCCATACGTACTGCATTTCCTTTTTACCCCGGATTCCTCACTCAATTTCGAGAAATAAATTGTATGGGAGGAGAACCGAAAAATGCACGTGTGTGGCGGTAGGGGGTCTTGAGATTTTGGGTGCTTTTATACTAATACCATTTAACTTTCTTGTTATACACCCTATGAAGGTGACTTGCATCTCAGGTGATAGTAAACCCTCTACGGTTTCTAATAAATGCCCAACCAACTTTCTACCCCGTTTCCGCCGGCAGGTATAGAACGTCAAAGCCGAAAAGTTGAAAAATTTTGCAATTTCTTTTTCAATTTTAACGATTTTTCCGCTAAAAGGCAAGATATGCATTGCACTTTCTTGCAAGATTTCGAGACCTCCGAATGTTACCTTTCATTTGATCCTGATCATGTACCTACCTAAATGCTACCGTTTTTGAGATATTCCTGTTTTTATGATGCATAATTTCATGAATTTATCTAATTTGTGTGAAATTGCATAAAATTAGGCGCGATTTCTATTGTTATTAGCAAAATTAATGAAATTATGCATTATAAAAACGGGAATATCTAAAAAACGGTAGCATTTAGGTAGGTACATTGCATAGTCAAATTAAAGGTAACATTCGGGGGTTTCTAAATATTGTAAATAAACTGTATAGTTATCATGCGTTTTGGCTGGAAAATCGTTAAAATTTGAAAAAATTAGAATTTTTTTCTTCAATTTTCTGACTTTGACGTCCTACAACTGACGATGGAAAACGACAGAAATGCTGGTTGTGCATTCGTTGCAAAACTCAGACGGCTTGTTATCACTTGAGATGAATCTAGCCTTGATAGGGGTGTATATCAAGAAATTTACAGGGTGTAAAGTGGCAACAGTACTAAAAATCGTAAACCCCCTAGTGACCACACCGTGCATTTTCCGGCTCTCCTCCCATACAATTTATTTGTCGAAATTGAATGAGGAATCCGGGGTATAAAGGAAATGCGGTAAGTATTGGACACCCTGTATATTTGCTAAGACTAATACTTGATGAATTAAGATAGAAAATCAAATAAACTACAATTAGTTCTTAAGTTTGCATTGTTAAGGATATCGTGATATTTCGAAATAGTGAAAATACCTGAGGACCTGAATTTTTTTCTTTTACACGTTAAATTCATTTTAGTGAATAAAAAATCCAGCAAAAGTTAATAAAATTGGAATTTTCCTTGAATGATTGAGAATAAATCAAATCGGTCTTGTGTGCACAACTTCAAATATTTATTAATCCTCCTACTAACATCGACAGGTACACACACAATAATACATATTCTACGTAACTAGATTTAATAACATCGAAATTTGTTTTCCAATCAAATCAAATCCATTGAGTTAAGCCGATTGAATCCAGCTGTGCATATTTTCCTCGTATTTCATTAAAATTTATTTGAGAATAAAATATTTGTCGTTTTCAAAATGCATTTTATATTCTAGGAATATATAGACGTAGATACCTATGAAACGTATACATGCCTGATAAAAAAATTGCCATAGGTAGGCATATTCAGAATTTTAAATTGATTTATGTACGTAGGAATGACACGTGAGTAAATTATAAAATTCTCATAATAATCCAGAATATAGACGAACATTTTTATTAAATTTTTGCCAATGCAATGAGAGAAATTAGTAAACATAGCGATTTGAAATAATGTCTCAAGTTGACTACAAAATTTACACTATTTACAAAGTGGCAAAAATACTTAAATCATGTAACAAAAAGGATAGGCTATGAGGAACCAGTGCGCCAAATTCGGAACTTCGGAATGGTAAGAATAAAATCGGAAAGTGTGCGAAAGAGCCAGAGTGAAAAGTAAATCCCCACATTTTAGGGCTTTTTCAAGTTTTCTTAAAAGAAGTGTGAATTCGGATTTTTCACTCATTTATTTCTAAATTTTGAAGGCATTTCCGAATCATTTCTTAAGCTTGAACTGTGCTGTTATTTTGAGTTAGTTGAAAGTGGATGAAGATTTTCTAAAGAGTGAGAAAGGTGAGTAATGTATAGTTAATTATTATTAATAAATATTTCATTACTTTTGTTAATTAAAAAACAAGCTGTTCAAGATCTATAAGAGCCTCCGGATAAACGCTGCCATACTTCACCAATCCCATATGAACCCAGTGCTTCGAGCTCAATATCTTTCTGTCCTGTTCGATATTCAAAAGTTAGGGTGAGAATTCTTTTATGTGAAGGAGGAAATAAAGGCTATGAACAAAGCGCAAAAGATACCCTTCAACTTAAATAAGTGGTATATTTCCTTCGTTGCCTACAATTTCAAAAGAAGACTTAAAAGTCTCGAAAATAAGTGGAATAGAAGTGAGGCTGCCGAAACATTGGTACGTATGGACCTTTTCTTAACAATGAAAAATGTTTTATTATTATAATACTACAGAAAGCATTTTTTTTCAACTCCTGGAGGGTTGGCTCTGACAATATCCATTAGCAAGCATGGACGACACAGAAAAGCGCCTGAAAGCAGTATTTTATAATGAAAACTGCTGATTTAACTGATCTTTGCAATCTATTGTTTTTCCGAACTGGCAAAACTCAAATCTTAAAAATGTTTTAACATCTTTATTATTTCCTTTAATTGTGAATATAATATTGCTTATTTAAAACATTTCCAAAACATTTTTGAGTTTTCAACAGTTCGGAACGCATTGATATATATTTTTGAGAATTTGGTATGAATACCTTAGGATTTCAATCGGAATTCAGATAAGAAGCTTGACAATTTCCTTTAGGAAATCATTAGGAATTCATAAGAATAGACAAACTCTTTTTGCGTCGGTTCGAGGGGAAATATTCGGACCTTTCGGCGTTTTTGTAAAAATGTACATATGTATTCTGCTCGCAAAGAATTTGTTCGGAGCCCGAAATTTTTTTGGAATTTTTTTAATTTTTCTTTAAAAATGCTTAGAAAAAATCCGAATTTGGCACACTGGGGAAGAAAAACTTAAGCATTTTTCTGCATCGATGTATTCGTTTTAGTCATAGAGTAGTAAACTATGATATTTTTACATCGGGCGAATAATTTAGTGGTTGAAACTTTATTAAGTATTGAAGAAATTCAATAGAAGAGATCCCATTATATCACAACATTTTTAAATTATTTTTTAAGTTTATAATTGTAAGATATTTTTATAACTTTTTACATTTTTAAGAATTTTTTTAGTACCCCATTTATTTTCTGATAATATTTTTTGGCGTTGCCTTTGTATAGCTACTGTAACTTAAGGCGACAATGACAATTCAATTGTAAACAAACAAACCGGCATTGGAAAATGTTAAATTTTTTTGCCACGGTTATTTATTTTTATAAAATATTTCACTCTTATTTTATTTAAAATACTATAATTTGTTATGAAAAGAATTAAGCTTGCCTGCAAAATGATTTCCTAAGAGAATATCATCGGTTGTTTCTGCAACACAGCACAGCGCACTTCATCGCGATAATTCAAGACTCCGGAGTTTCGATTATATAAAATCCCGTTGACAAAACAATATTTCACTATTGTACCACACTACTATTAAATAAAATTTAATTAGCTATTTACTACAAAATCGCTAAATCAAACCCGAACTTCTTGTCATAAAATCTGAAATGTCAGAAATAAATTAGAGTTGTCAAACGAATAACAAGGCGATACCCCTCTTGTCATTTCCCCTCCGTTTCTCAAGAAAAAATACTTATCACACATACACGAATTTTATACAGCATAGCCTATCCTTTTCATTACATGATCGAAGCAAAAATATTCTTCTCGTAAAAGGCACCTCTGAAAACATGATGTGAAAAAATTAAATACAATCATATTTAGAAGAGTTTAGAAATCATTCTTGAACTGTCATTTAATAAGTATGTAATTTCGCAAATATTGATCGCCATTCATTTTGCACAAACAATTTGTAGTGGAAAATTTATCTATTCACAATGTCTAAACAAATCGAAACACATTCTAGAATTCTGGAGTACAAAAAGAATTTACCATCAGGATATATGTCATAATCTCAATTTCCTGATCACACCACTGTTAAATTTTCGATACACACGATGGAAAATAAATATAATGGGACCTAGTACTAAGCCCTATGAAATCCCACTCATCAATACAGCTGTACTACCGATGTATTTATTTTGTAAATATTCTCTATATTATGATATTGAGATAATTCTTAAATATTTATTTTGAGTACTCTCTAAGTTCATTAATTTATAGTCAATTATTTCTTCGTCTATTCATCATTACCTTTACCTACTATGATTAAATATAATACATACATAATTCCGTAGTTCGCCTTTTGGAAGCACAGTTTTAATGAGTGAATGAATTTATTATACTTAAAAGGAATTAATTGAAAAGTTCTTATACCCTAAGTACAGTTTTTAAATACGTAAGTAATTAAGTCCGGATATTTAAGTACTTTTGTTGGATTTATAAGTACGACTAAATGCGGGACTGCTATTTACAATTTTCAAATACAAGTACCAAGGATTTCTACTTAAAAAAAATACTTTAATTATTTTGTCACATCTGATTACATATATCTTTTTTTTATTAACATTCGTTCGCTTGAGTTTCTTTATATCCCATCATACAGAACCAATTACGGGCTTAGAGAACCATTCATACCAGGTCTATACATATATTTAATAATTCGTATGAATTTTTGAATATTAGGAACCATCCTATTTGTGAAAACCTTGACAATTGCTAATATCCATGATTTTATTTTTTACGACGAACATGATTCGATTATAAGTCCGAATTTTTTTTTTATTCAAATCACTTAAGTACAGAAAGAAATTTCAATGTTTTTTTAATTTTTTTGAAAATGTTTTTGGCCACTGCAAGACAATAGTTGCGTTTTTTTTATCTCTGTGATCTGAACTGGATCAAAGGAGATTATCAATTGCCGTCGGTTTCAAAAACGGTTTTAAATTTACATGGTTTTCTAAACTCATAAGAAATTATCACATTGCCATGCTTTTGTTAGGTAAAAACTTCAAAATTTGAACCAAATTTTATTCAGGTTCTATTTTGACGTCGTGTGAAGATTGAAATCATGGCAATGTGATAATTTGCATCATTTGCCTCCAATGAACCGGATCAACATAAAAAAAACGCAGCCAATGCCTCAAAACCATAGTGCCTGATGTTCGATAGTTCTA
This sequence comes from Dioctria linearis, assembly GCA_963930735.1. Classification (NCBI taxonomy): domain Eukaryota; kingdom Metazoa; phylum Arthropoda; class Insecta; order Diptera; family Asilidae; genus Dioctria; species Dioctria linearis. Next base: position 16,931,274 of record OZ005740.1, on the reverse strand, counting down.
CTCCTTTACTCCTTTGAATATTATCGGAATCAAAAAAAAATCTTGAGCAGTATGAAGCGTTTTTTTTTTCAACAAAAATTAAAAAATGGCGGCCATTTTTGAATTGAGTTACAAATTTGGCCGTCTTTTTTTCGATAGTTTTCGTTCAAAAAAGAGAAATTTTCAAATGAAAAGAAAGTTTCCATACCACTCTAAGAAATAATGTGAAGAATGATGTGGACAAATTAGAGACGGATTGTTTGAAAAGTCTTTTTTTGAAAGCTTTTACCATTTTAAAAAACGATGTTTCGAGGAAAATGCGTTTAAAGTTTCGAGTAAGATTTTCATATGAACTGTGTAGTTGCAATCAATTGGTGATTCCAGGTACACGTACAATATTCCTTGGCTTCTTCGAATTGCTCATTTTACCAAAATTTGCATTGCCAGGAGAAGTATGATTATTCCTGCTTCTATCCCGTGAATTACTCCGGAACTTCTCTCTGGAATAAGGACTGTGTATCTCCAAACAAGGTGCCCCTTCAGCGGGATGCTGGGCGCATGTGGATCATAAGGAATAAAAGGGCTGACCTTCTAGCCAGGTGTGGCTCTGATTCTCCCTTCCTTGGACCGGAACCCGGCTCGATGATCAGGTCTCTTCTCAAAGCGGATGTTCGCATGAAATATCAGAAGCGATGGGCGAACATGAGCACTTGCAGGTGTACACAACTTTTCCTCGATTTGCCTGATAGGAATTTCTTTGACAATTTCTTCGGGCTCGAAAGGAAACAATCCAGAACTGTGGTTGGCATCATCACCAGCAATAGTTCGCTTCATGCTCACCTAACATGGATGGAAGTTGTCGACAGTCCTGAATGTCTGTCCCACCTGCAAGGATAGGCTGAGACAACCGCCCGCTTTCTGTGTGCTTGTCCGGCCTTTGTCCGGAGTGAGCTGAATAAGCTTGACTCTACCTCCTATCTGTAGATGAGCTGAAAAACTTATATCACCTCACTTAGACCTGATGTACTTCATTAAGAGGACAGGAATGTTTTCGTGAGAAGATGTATAGCAGGTTAGTACAATGGCTTGCCTGGCTTCCGGACATGGGTTTTTGTTCCTCTGCCTATAATATAAAAAAAAACCTAGTCAGGTCCCCTATATTAAAAAACATTTGACAGCTAGTTTTGTTTACTACAATACCAAAACCCCTAACAAAAAATCACCACTAAAATAAAGAGGTCATCTGAGCTGACTTCTTGAATGCCTTATCTCTGAACTCAAAATACAATTTTGGATAACAAGCCTTGACAGGCCAGTTAAGAGACTAAGAACCCTTAACTTTTATCTTGGATCAGGGGGTTTGATTTACACCTAAAAAGAGATATTCGATTGTGTACTTATTGTCCAACTTAAATTAAAATCTATCTATCTAATTAATATTGTTTTTTACCTGGTTTGTTTCTGCAAATGTTATTTTTTCTTTTATCAGATGTAATCACTTTTGTTTGTATTAATATTGATTAGAATGACTATAAGTTCGCAAATAAATGGTAATACAAGAAAACTTTACAAATTTATACGAACATTAAGAGCTTTGTATCCATTAAAAAATTCACTTCATAGAATATCCCCAATTATTTTTCTAAAATTAAGTCAAAAAAATTCAAATAAGAACGCCTGATAGGCGGGGAGGTATCTTCACTTTTATGTAATTCCTTTCACTCTGAATTAATGCTGTTTCCTATTCAACCTTCCGCTAAAATATTCAATATTTGCGCCTACTATACAATCCCTAATTTTCACCCAATTTCCATTTTGAACATTTCTTCAATAATAAATAATCAATGTTGGTAGGTAGGTATGTATTTCTTGCCACTAAGGAAAATTCAATTCAGTATCAGTCCTATCAATTTCGATGTATTTTGCATATCAATACAACGAATTGAGACTCGAATTTTGGGGGCAATGAATGGAAGAAATTCTGGAGAAAATTAAATTTTCCAAACACTTTGAAGTCAAAGAAGACCAATTTCTTATCGGTGTGAATTGAATAAGGCTATGTATACACTATACTCTATACCCTCCTAATCCAGTAGAATTCTGGAATTTTCTACACGTTCTATGATTGAAAGTTTCAGTAACAGGTTTTGATCGAAACCTTTTAGTGGACAAATTCAACGATACTCAAATTGAATACAAAATGAAATTCGTCTTTTTCGAATATCTCTTACTTCTATAGACTCGCATTTCTATTGAATTGGTCTCACTCACCCAAGGGCGCAAACACATTCCCAATCAAAACAGATTTAAAGTGGGAAAAAAACCTTTAAATTCTGAGATTTATTATATTGTAAATGTTTTGCTTGGATTTTGGATGTATCCTTGCTGTGTGATTTAGTATAAAAATGTATAGCAAAAGGGATGTTTTCTTTTTTTTCTTTGTTTGGAATGAATAGGAATAAATGAAGCATTTGAATTCCAAATTTACTAAATCTCACATTAAAAAACGCAATTTGATGGTGCTATACGATCCTAACCGTATATGAATGCAAAAACAAAAATAATTAGGGAGAAAAAAAGGAAAAGCAATAAAAACCCCTCTACACATAACCTAAAAATTTCTAATCCACAAAGAACCTTTTAATGTTTGTCCCCACAATTGAGCTGGTGTGATGGTGAGATATTACAAGCTGTCGATCCTCTTGGGATTCCTTTAATTAACTTGTTTAATGGAGAACTCTATAAATGTCAAATGACTTAACATAAAACGTCTTTATTTTATCTTCTTTGTTAAGTATCCTAAAAGAACCCTGGGTTTACGTGTACTTCCGTTCCAATAAGACGTGAATGTGGCAATAAGAGTCCTTAATGGAGGGAGAGGGAAGGGGGAGGAATTTTGGTTAAATTACACGCCTTAAGTTTTTATTGGCACCCATTGATACAAATTTTCTCACTTTTATTTTTCGAGGATACAATTTGAGTTTTTTTTTTTCTTTTTGGATTATTTATGAAATTATTCTTGGGTTAAAGCTGGCATTTCGGTTCAAACGAATTTATTTAAAAGTTAATAGAAATTTGTTTTTACACTGAATTGTGAAATGTGAATACTGTGACAACTTCTCAAATACTGGTCTGGTTGATCGAAAAATTTACTTGAAGTAACAGCATAGTTTTTTATATAAACTTGAAAGTAAAGTATACATACGCAGAGCTGGGCAATACTTAAGTAAAAAAAGACTTAAGAACTACTTAAAGTACATTTTCGTTACTTAAGACATGTTACTCAATACTCTTGAAATGCCCCTACTTAGTACTTGAACATTAGTACTTGCTTCTATTTACTTGTAATTAAGACTTAGTTTTGTACTTAAGTACCAAGATTTTTACTTAAGTATTTCTGAGTTTATTAAGTACCTACAAATATCTAACTCTTCGTAGAAAAGCAAACACAATATTCAGCGCAACTTCTTTTTTGTTGAGTTCTAAAGCACGCAAAGAACTGTCAAAGCATTGTTGCCCTCACGCGTCCCGCCAGAACCTTAGGCAAACTAATAACATACAAACAAGACTGGGCAAGTAGAACAAAAACCAGTAACGTCTCGCTCAAATATAAAATCAACGATGCCTCGATCTGATGTAGGGCAGGCCTCAATTTCGTCTCAGAAATTTACTGGAAATATGGAAAAATGGGTGCTTGAGCGGACCTCTAAAAGCTTTTATTAGTGTAGGAATGAGAGGTGAAAGATTTACGCTACGAGCAGCACCAAAAACTATAAAAAACTATAAATAGTAGCTACTGGTTACTTTACATATTATAGTTTTCAAAAGGTATTGATTTATTAATATCTATTAACTAAACTGTATAAACTCCATTGTATTACTGCTAATGTACAAATATTCTAAAAAAGTTCTTCAAAAAGTACTCAGTACTTTTTATAGACTTAGTACTTAGTTACAAGCAGGCGCGTATCGAGACCGGCAGGCTAGGGGGGTTACAACTAAATCGTTTGAGGGAGAGGAAAAAGTCGGAAGAAGTCGCTTTTAAATTGTTTTTTCATCATATTTACGTTATATCACAAAATCCAATTCTCAGTTTGATTTGTAAAACCTACCGATAATATTACCCACATCAATGTCGATATCAGAGTGGACATTAAGGACTCATAACCAGATACGCCTACTCTCTCTGCTCGGGTAGAAATAGCTGCGGATTCATGCAAAATATAGGAACTGCGGTGTGTATGACCCAAATGAAAAAAATCCGTCTTTCGGCGGTAAAAAGTTAGATATGAAGTTAAAATGATAGAAAAAACTGCACCACTATATTACTCGTTTCTGCATCCCCAATATACCCTCCCCGAAAAATTTGTCATCTATATTTTTGTACTCTAGACCCAAAATCTGAAGGACAAGCTCCCAATACTCTATGACCCTCCCACGCAGAGTTAGCCGTCCTTCAATATTTCAATACTTCCCACGTTTTCCCTAACTACCCAACTATGTTAGAGAATCGCGAATGGAGAGTTAGGGAGTTTTAATCGGGGAAAACGAAAATTATCATCTTCCAAACTCCCAAGCTCTCAGAGTTGCAGAATCCGGTCCCAGTAGTGCATGAAAAATCTAAAGAAAAAATGTCAAATCTTTCTAAGAAAACTGAATGATTGTGCCCTTGTCCGAAAGAGCGAGCCACCAGAATCAATCCACCAATTCGTTTGGATTGTTGTCGGTGAATAGTTATTCATTAAAGCTCTTAGGAACAATAATGCTTGCTTAATGAACTTTAATGCTTCCCTTTAACGTAAAACGTTTGAACAACTCAGGCTTGAATCAGTATCGCCATGGAAAATTAACGGGTGGCTAGACGTTGATTGCATGGAACTAGGATTCTACTGTGATAGGTGTGATAAATGACTTTTCGACACTACATAAAATACAAGAAAATTCTACAAAAATTGTATACGTCTCAAAGACAAAGAGGTACGACCAAATGACTATTATACCCACTCCAGAATTCACTATTACTATTCAAAAGAAGACAAACAAACGCCAATTTAGCGCTAACTGTCGCCGCAGATTGGAAAAGTGCATTGTACAGCACCAGCATTAATCGCTGGCGACAACTACACATTGTGTTCGTACCATACGAAAATCGTCCTGTTAAACTTTTAAAACTCACTCTTCAGGTCAGCACCACATTCAATTCATCGCGAAGTTGAGGTGGCGCTTTGAGGGAGGTCATGACCCCCGTGACCATTCCCCTGTATACGTGCCTGATTACAAGTACTTTTCATACATACGGTACTTGTACTTACGCTGAAGTACTCAGGCCTTCGATTCTTGTACTTGTACTTAAGTACTTTTTCTTTGGTACTTGCCCAGCTCTGGGTATGCGCAATTTATGTTCAGACATACGAAAGAAAAGCTGGAGACCATTTTTGTGAAGAATTTTATCAACTACAACTTTTCTTCTAATTATTTTCCTCAAAATACTGATAATTATCGAGATAATTGCAAAAAAGCTCATCTCCTTTCACCCCCTAAAAACCAAAAATCCACGGCTAAAATTAAGGGTATCTACCTACTTTTAAGAATATGCTTAGGACATCAAAATAAAGTTCTCCACAAAAATCCAGCTTGGTCGGTTTTTTTCGAAGTTTTGTCAATTTTATGTCTAAACTTATTGTACTATTAGGAAAAGTTGGAAAAGTTAAAAAAAACGAAAGAACTCTTTACTTAAGAATTATTGTATAAAAAAAAAACTTTAGAATAAATCTCTACTGTTCACGTCATAATTTAAAAGAAATTAAAAGAAATAAAATATGAATAAGAATTTCAATGACAGTATTTTTTTTCTCCGCGAGTGAAATATGTTTGTCCAATTAATGTCAATGGAAAACATTTCTTGCTCAAAACATTTTAAAAGCACGCGCGCATATTTTATTCATCTCTAGAGAATTCTTTTACATAACAGCAATGGGAAAATTGCGTACATTTTTAACTTATTAAAAATTAATTTTCCTTTAAAAGTCACCAAAAAAATGTATTTCAATCTAAATATGTTCTTTACTTTATTTTCCTATCGGCAAAGATCAGAAAAAAAATATCTGAATTCTCTTGGCATCATTTAAATCTACTTATTTTCACCTACTTCATAACTTTCATAAAATTTGACATAGTGTGACAGTTTTTCATAAAATTCTAAAATTTGGCACTCGTCTCCAAGTCCTGTATCTAATGTAGCAAATTGGATAGAAAATTTCAGCATTCAAATTATCTGTCTGTCGCCTCCTACAAATTTTCCCATAAATTGCGTCCTTCCTAACTTATACACATATAAAACTATATACTCTCGCTCTACGGACTTTAAGCATATAATTTGCCCGATAGTGTGTTCCTTAATAAAAACTTTCCGAACCAACGTCTTCCACCCACCAATTTCAAATCTCATCCCTAAGAAGCCGTTCGTTGTGATCTGAACTGAATGTAAATTTCATAGGTGCAATTTCAAACTTGTCTGAATGCAAATTAGTTTCCTCTGTGTCTGATGAAGTGTTTTAATTCAGAGCTGCAATGAATACGAAATGAAAATCTGTAAGAGCAGAATAATCTTAAGGAAATTATCTTTATTGAAGATACGTATTGTCGCGGGTTAAGGTAATCATAACTATGTAAAGAAAATTTTAAATTAAAGGCGATTTAGTTGAGGTTTTGAAAAAAAACTTGAGAGAAAAATAAGGAGAATTTTAATAATAGCATAAATATAAGATAGCAGAAGTTCACATGGCAACAACAAGAAAGGGTTACCAGATTTAGTTCAGTTTTGAAATTTTATTTACTATATTCATAAAAACAAAATTTCAGCTCTCTCCGTCGGCGCGTCCTCAGAAAGTGTCTAAATATATAATGAAAACCAAAAATTGTATATGGCAACACCAAGAAGGTGTAGACCGATTAAGTTCATTTTCAAAAAATTTTTACTATTTATATGAAAGCGTTATGTAGAAAATTTCAGTTCTTACGTGGACGTTCCCAGGCAGTGTACAATTATAAAATGAAAAACCAAATTTTCTTATGGCAACACCAAGAAAAGGTTACGCGATTTGCTCCACTTGTTAACTGGTATTTGCAATTTTTATGAAAACACCGTGTACACAACTTAAGCTCTCCACATCGATGCGTAAGTACCTACTATCGAAAGAAATATATCGAAAAAACAGAATTTTGCGCGGCAACACCAAAAAGGGGTTCCAGACTTATTAGGAGAGGGTCCCTACTCATCTCACCGATTTCGTCCAAATTCACAGTATAAGTAGGGCTTGACTAAAAAAGAAAGTCACTCAAGTGGAAATTCCAGATAACCAAACGAAACCGAGATAATGCATAATGTAGGGGAGCCCGAGGTTTTGTAGGGAAAATGCTAAAATTCGCAAATTTTCGAGGGAGTTGTGGCGCTTAGATTACAACAGAATTTGAAAGTGCCAAATTCATTCAGGTTAAATGCAAACCACAGAGGAGGTATGTAGAATTTCGTTTCTGTAAATGGCATTTCCGTGCGTTTTCAAAGGTTGCCGTTAGGTGGCGAAAAGTGGATATGAAAAAATTTTATAGATTTAATTTTTTTTAAATAGATAAATGCCATCCGATCTTCCTACAATTTTATACAGATAATCTCTTAGTAAAAGCGCATAAAAAAAAACAAAAAATTGGATTAATCGACAAATTGTAGAAATGAAATTAATTTTTCAGACAGAATTTTGCCCGTCGAAAGTTAAAGTTAATCAGAAAGAAGGGGGGGGGGGGGGGGGGGGGTAAATATGTTCAAAAAAACACTAACAAAAGGAATTTTGCAAATCGGATACTATTTACCTCACCTCACTTAGAACACCCGAATTCGAGAAATGAGTAACTTCTTCCCATTGGTGTATATGAATGACCTTTTGCCATAGAATTTGTCATCCAATTTTGATGAGATTGTGTACAAATATTCTACACAAATGGTAGAATATAAAATACCTAACCCGACCCCTGGAAAAATAATTTATTTTTTATTTATTTTTTATTATAATAATATATAAATAACCCACCACGGGTTACCACTCAGAAACCCGCTGCCGTACAAATCTCGTAACAGTTTCAAAAATTCATAAAAAACTCACAATGAACTTATCAAAAAGAATTCTGAAAGTCGGTTGGAATTTGGCCGAGTGTTAAAGCTTGCAGTATATGCTTCTAATTAATGTAAGTTCAAAGTAATTTAGCAATCTTATTTTGGAAAATGCTCCTAAATTAATTGTGATAATGATTTATGGTTGTCTCTATTTGAAAGATAGCAGATTACATATAGATAATTGTAACGAAAAGAAAGTGGCTTAAATGTTGCGAATATACCCGCAAGATGGAAATTATCAAAGTTTTCCGAAAAGTGTTAATTATTACCCCGGGTTCACCTACAATATTCATTATTTCATTTTCGCTTGGCCATCTGGAGTTCTTACTTGCGTCACTTTCATTCCTAGTCAAGCCAAACATATACTGTGAATTTGGACAAAATCGGTGATGATGAGTAGGTACCCTCCCCTTGTTAGTCCGTTTTGGAAATTTTATTTACTATTTCTATGAAAACACGACGTATCAAATTTTAGCCATTCTCAGGCAGTGCTCTCTAAGTGAAGACGCTCTCGAGGTATCATGAAGACGGGCAGACACAGACAGACAGATGGACAACCATATAAAAATTAAAAGACCTTTTCCATAGTATTATCCGTGGGTGCCCAACCCATTTCGTTCTACTAGCATTATTTCTGTGAGTTACAAACGGCATAAAAAATTATGAATAAAGTAGGATTTCATCTAGAGGGTTTAAAAAGTTATATAAGCGTTTGGAGTCTGTGTCAAGTTTTTTTTAATAGTTCGCAAAAGTTTCTCATTGAGATGATTCTATAAGTTCGAAAATTGTTTTTTTAACCAGCTGCACGCAAAGTTCTGTCGAAGGGTGGAACCCATTGACTATATACTGTAGAAACTACTATATAATTTAACGCCTCCATTTAAGTAATTAGCATATCAACAATATGAGTATGAACCTTCTGTTGGAGGGATTTATTGCTTTTGAAATCCATATTTGGGAAATTTATTTCTGTGCTATGCATCATCAAAAGAAATAAGTTTTCATAAAGTTTTACAATCAACGCCTAACTTTTTTTTCTTTTCCTTTTTTTTAGGCAGAGGGAAGGAAGATTCCATTCCAAGCACGGAAGTCAAGGCGGCCCATTTTTTAACTTACTAACAAAAAACAAAGACCTCTCAGCTAAAACTTCTTGTTCTCTTAATGTAGCGCAGATGAGGTCCAGGTCCAAATGAGGTTTAGCTTTCTGCAAATCCGCAGATAGGTGGGCAGAACCAAGAAAACACTGGCTGCGCCAGGCAAAGGAGGATATTAATGTATAAATGCGACTGCACAGTGAACCAAAATAAAACGGAAAAATAAACTAAACCAGGAAATTATTGAGTGGCTTAAACTAAAAAAAAACGCATAGACATTAATTCTGAAAAAAAGGAAGAAGAAGATCTGAGCAACTGAAATCAAATTAAATTTCCATATGTAGTAATTGATAAAACGCCTTGTAGTTGCGCGAGAGCACAAAGGGAGTAAAAATATTCCTATAGACAAATTCTGATCAGAATTATCTTCTGTGATGATGCGTGAGGGCACCAGGGTAGTAAAATGATTCGTTAGAAAAATCAGACACTCAGATCATCCCTGATCAGAATTATCTTCTGTATGATAGGATAGGAAATTCAGGTTATCCCTGACCAGAATAATCTTCTGTGGAAAAGGTTGGAAGCACGATTCTTTATTACTCTGATACAGATCAACTCTGCCAAAAGAATGTTGCCATCTACTGAATTTCGTCGGCTTTAGATAGCCGTTGTAACCAGTTATGTCTTATCGCCTGTTGGTGTTGCCCTAGCAACGATTGATGCGATGTCTGAATGTACCACAGACAGCTGATTGACGTAATGTCAGTTGATGTCATCGACAATTGTAAATATTAGAAGATACGTATGCTTTTGTGCATTTTTGTATTGATTTATTTATTTTATTTATTAATTTCGATTGCTTTTGGGTAAACTGCAGCTCCCGAGGGTTCTAGTGGATGTTTCCTGATTTAGTTTGAGCTGATTTAAGAGAGCATTTCTGATGGAAATGTGAAAATTATCAGATAAGTATTTGTGTTTATGGTTTCAGAACTTGGTTCTTTGTGTTTCTTTCATTTTATATTTTAGGAAATATACCCTTCAACGAGGAAAAACATCGGGGGAATTGACACGTTGGTAGAATATTCATCGTGGGATGACAACATATCTATAATATATGACTGAACAGATATATTAAATTTCCATATGCAAATTGAGGTAGCAGTAGACCTTTTACCAATTCTGACCGTATCCCTCTAGACATAATCGAGACAGTTGCTCGATTCCTCCATAGATTTTACCGAGAATTGAGCTAACATAAGGTCTGTTCACGTACTCAGTTTTGGGACAATGCATTGCAATGAATTTGCATGAACTGACCCAATTTCCGTTCCCGTACTTTCTCGTGCACACAAAATTACACGAGTTTTGCATACGTCACAGCTTCCCCTCTTGCATGAATTTACCCGAAGTTTTTAGTTACTGCACAATTCTTACAAGGAAAATTGACAACTGTCATAGGAAAAGATCATTTTTGGAATTTTCTGAAAAGTTTTTAAAGCGCAATCAAAATGTCGAATGAAGATAGTTTAAGTATTCAATGTTCTCAGGGACTTTTCAAGACTGCAACAAGTTACAAAAAGTAAGACAACACTCATTCGCAAATGTTATTTTACACTTCTTCTTCTTCTTGTTTTTCACGAAATTGCATGAAAAGCGTTCGCGTACTTTTTCATGCATTTTACATTCATCCCCACCATACGAGTAAGTTTTTACCCAGAATGTTTTTGCACGAGAAGTACGCGAACAGACCTATAATCAGAGCATTTCAGTGATGCATTCATAGTTTTTCCTAAATTTTTAACAGAGATAGATAATAATGTAGTGAGATTTACTTGAATTGAGAGTCAGATAATTTGATTGCACACATTGCTGCATCTTATTTAGATTACTTTTTACTCAAGCAAAGCAATGCACGATCAAACCAATTGATCTGCTGAAGTAAATCTTCACGTCATCAGCATACAAGTGAATATTAGCAACATCTACACTTTCAGGCAGATCATTTATGAAGTACCTGAAAAGCAAAGTCCCAATATTTATCCCTGCGGAATACTACAAGACAGTGGAAGGAGGCCTGAGAATATATGGTTACCTTTACCAATTGATATCTGTCTGACAAGAAATTTTGAATTAACTGAACAGCAGTAGAGGAGAACCCAAAGTAGGTAGCTAAATTCTGTAGTAGCAGAAAATGAAGGGAAACTCTAAAAAACTTTTGTGATCCATTCATTAAGTGAAAGGAAAATTATTTTCTAATTTTAAGTACGAATTTTGAAAAAAAAAACATTATTTTACCCACAGATAAGCTCTAGGATTTCACGCAGGCTTTGTGAAAAAAACATGGAAATTATCAAAATTGAAATCGTTCGAAAAAATTTATTCAATCAGTTCACTCAAGCCTCGCCCTCTTACAAAAAAAGAAAATTTATATGAAAACTTTAAAATTACGTGGGTTGTCCAAAAGCGAAATTTCTATAAATAGAAGCCTTTCCAAATTTCTTGATTAAACACATAAACTTTTACGTCTATGTGCTTTAGTGGGTGCGTGTGTGTCTATATGGTACCCTATTACAAAGATATATTTGAAGGGAAATAAACAAGCGCACTTAAACGTTACACAGTAGGTAAATGCTCCACATGTATCCCGTCCTGATGCAGAATCCCTGGAGAAGGCCAAGCGTGTATACACATATAACTTGCCATTGCGCCATTTATCTTCTTGAAGGACAATTTAACAGACCTCGTGATCTCATGCATGCAAACAGGGCAATAAATTGGATTCATTTATGTGACAGATGTGATCTTACCCAATGTTGAGAATTTCGGAATTTCATTACTTCTACACCTAAACTAAAGCTTCCATTTATGCTGCATCCTCGAGGCTCTTCATACATATATATGTATGTATGTTCGTAGGACCAGAAATTTTACCATAATCAACACCGTTTCATAGTGCTCGGTCATAATTTTAATTCCATCAATATTTGAATAACATTGCAAGCGTTATGTTTCCTAATGGATCTGTTAACTTGGGATAAATGTTTGGGCATTATGGATAGATATAATAAGTATGTAGGCAAGGATGAAATTTAATTGTAGAGGATGTAAGTAAATTAAGTGGATATGGGAGTCTCTCACATAGAAATACATAAAAAACTTGAATAAGTAGCACCAAAATTAGAGTTTAGATTCATTTCAGTGGATGTCAAGAATAAAATGGCGATGTTATATTGAAATCAAAAACTTCACTTATTGTGTCAAAAAGGTTTAGTAACATGATTCCATTGACTCCAGGAGGAAGGGGCTAAAGTTCTGGCCATACTTAGATGCTAACCTACGGCTCAGCGGTGTGGCGGACGGCAATGGAGTTCGCCAATAACCGTAAGATATTGTACGAGATTCAAAAATTGCGCCTACTTAAGATAAGCGGCCCTCTCAAATCAACCAGCTATGGGGCTCAGCATACATCCAGTCCATATACACGTCAAGAAGGAGGTGTCAATTACTGCACTGAAGCTGCATCTAAATGAAAGCTGGATTCACACTGCTAAAAGGATTCCACATGAATTCATCTTTGAATTCGGGCAGTCCATCGTATATTACCTAGCCAGGAACAACGATCACCTCCGCGACACTACGCTGAAGAGCAACTTTAAATTGAAAATTCCAGATAGATCAAAATAATATTCGGTGCTTCAACCATTGAACAACCCTATGATTTACACTGACGGCTTCAAATCAGAAAAAAACATCGGAGCAGGCGTTTTTTGCGAGAAGTCTCACATACACCTTGAAAGCCATATGTAACAGTTTTCCATGCGGAATTCAAGGCCATCCTTGATGCTGGAAGGTATCTTCTTAACGCAGAAACTGATAATAAGGAGATTGCAATCTGCGCGGACATCTAAGCTGCAATCAAGTCCTTGTCAACAGCTTTTACCACAACCTCCAAACTTGTATTGGGATGTAAAGCCTCCCTGAACTCCCTAACTCCCTTTCCGGGGACGACAGGGTACTATGGTGCTTTAAGGTTACATGGTGGTTTAAGGTTACAGCGAGATAAGCCGGAATGAAAAGGCAGACAAACTTGGTCGTCTTTGTGCAACCTCGTAGGCTCCCCGTCCAGAATTGGGATCGCACCAAAACACCTTGCCTCTATTATCTCGATTTGGGCCGACTGCCAACACAATCGCCTTTCGATGGATGACCCTTCTTCAGGTAGAACTAACGCAGCTGTGGACAAGACCTAACCCAAACAAAACGAAAAGCTGTTAGGACTAAACAAGCCAACCCTTTACCCTAAGAACTCTAGTGTCAATTCTCACTAGGCACTCTCTTCTCAGAGGTCACCTACAGAGGCTAGGATACGGAATCCGAAACGATAACTCATTTTCTATATAATTGTCTAACACTGCCAGGAAAACTTGAAGCCTGTAAAAAGGATTGGGAACCAATTTTGTTAGAGCATCCGGTTGGGACTTGTGAACAATTGCTCATAAGTCTGGAAAATGACCAATGGGCCTTGTTGTGGCCTACGTTCAAGGGACCCAGTCCGGATCTCAACTTTTTTTCATTCCGTCTATCCATACTTAATGTTATCTGAAGACGCTTCAACGATTTAGCTGTGGGAGACAAATTGCAATTTCCTACTGTAGTAGACTTGACAACACTTCCCAACATTTTTTAAAACACATCTTGCCTTTTGGTATTCGCCTCTCGCCTTTGACCTCTCGCCTTAAGCTTTTCGTTCTTCGCCATTTGCCCTTCGCCTTTCTCCTTTTGCCCTTCGCATTTTGTCTTTCGCCTATCGCCTTTCGCCCTTTACCTTTTGCCTCCATTTTTCACACACGGGAATATAAAAGGGCTTTGCCTTGCACACGTACTGACTAGTGGCTTCCGTTGGTCACTTACTACCACCATTTGTCAGTTTTTCACGTATTGACGAGAGCAGTAGGGCCTTTTGTTGTACACGTACTAACTAGTAAGCTCCGTTGCTCACGTACTATTACTAGTTCTCCGATTTTCACGTACTGGCAATACGATAGGCGGGCACGGATTTTCTATGTTTTGCGACAAACCAATTCAACTTCTAGAATATTTGGATCGAGCAGTCAGGTGAGCGGTTGACGGTTGGATGACGGCTTCTACAGAATCTGTATTGCCCTACTTATAAATTTGATTCAAATAGTAACAATGAATTATAAACAACGGAAAATTTCATATGGGAAAACTTCACAAATAGTTCTAAACAAGCCTCGATATACAAAGTTAACTGAAGGTAGGTTAACTCACCAGGAATGACTGGGAGAAATTTAGTTTTGATACAACATCATTGCCTAACTGGCATAGACCTCTCACCAGACATAATCCAGGCCATTCCCATGCTCCTTGTAAAATAATCCTATAAATAGCACTTTTCTTCTTTACTTGAATGGCTAGTTTCAATTCCTAAATGTCTGGCTGTATCTGTAGAATACATAAACTTCACAATAGCTATAATCAATGTAGCTCTTTTTAAGCTCGTCAGGTTTCTATTCGAAACCTTCGCCAGATTTTTGTTGATGAGTGCAGTTAAAGAGTGATAGAGGTATGTATGACTAGCAATGTGAGAGTCTAGTGATCCACCCTCAGCAGTTTTATATTCCATATGCACCGAAAAATTCTTCTATACTCTTTGAGAAGAACCTAGTAGCCGCATTAATCGTTTGATCCATTTGCATGCTCCGTACTATCTTCGAATCTAGGTAGACATCTAGATTTTTAATATGTAAAGATATTTGTAAGAAGGGTATATCCAAAAAGACTTGTAAGGATATGGTATCTAAGCTTACGTCGATTCATGTCTATCAATATTAACACTTGACCCATAATAGTTCTACTGGTTGGCTTCATGGAACAGCTCATATACCTATTTTAGCTTTGATAAATCCTCAGAGTCATCTGGATTTTTTCCAGCAAGGCATCTCGGATCTGTAGCAGCTCAAAGCCATTTGCACGTCATAAACGGCCTTGAGCAACCTTGACCTTTATAGGATTTCGTAAATCCAATTAGAAAGCCACTTTGACAATTGGAAAAGGTTATGTAAGCAGCCCTTAAATTATTTATTTTCCTGTCAACCAGTGACTGATACAGTTGTACATGTTCGAGTCTTATAATATAATTATTCATATTAAGAATACAACAAATTGGTGTCCAATATCCAACTAGGACAGAAATTCCTCTCCGAACTAAAGCAAAAACAGAAGATCGAATCATTGATGTTTTTCTTATTGGTTACCTCCCAGAGTGGAATTAGTAGCTATTACAGAAATGACTCCTACCACCGTTACTAAAGCTTATTACAGGAAGTCATCGGCAGTACAGCACTGCTTCTATGCTGCTATTATTGTTGCTTCGGCATCGTCGATTTAGAGTCAACTTCGGTAATCTTCGCTTGTCAACTCTCAACCCACATCCGTATCGTAGCTCTTCAAGCCACAGACCTCAAGGGGGTATAGGTGCGATTGAAACTGAGTACTCCTCTAGATTGTCACAGGGATGGTCTAGACACGATGAATTTTTTTCGACGTTCTAAGCTAATACATAACCTTCAAGAAAACTTAAGTTCGGCTCGATACGAACACCCCTCCAGGCAGTTGTAGGGGCAGTCTGGACCTGCAATGCAATTTATCATATGATCCCAGTCTCATATTAGGTATGCTGACGCTTTCTATACCTTTCAGGAACATTACTTACCGGACGTTTGAACACTCGATACCAGGGGATCAAAACACCAGCGGCTGGTTCTCAGCTTCTCAAGCTGACAAATCTCTAGTGAAAACACACACACTTCTGCAGCTCTGTGTTCCTTAGAGTCAACGTAGTAGGCTCCTTCATGAGAACAGTCATCTATCTCAAACAGAAGCGTCTTATTCCTTCTGTTGAGGACACAGGACTCCACTAATACGTCAGCTCTTAAGAATTGGCACTTGACACCAAATATCCACTTAAACTGTTCCGTATTTGGATTTATTTGATTTTCGATGTGATGCTGAAATTATAAAATACTAGGGCCTCATATAATAGGTTACCTTTTATCTGCAAACCTTTTCTTTGAGGGTTGCCTAAGAACGATTCGTTTAGGCATCCATTCTTTTTCCCAAAAGCAGCATTTTTATAGAGCAGGAGTGTACACGGAGCCTAAGAATATGTATACGTACAATGAAACAAGGTAATGCGACATAAGTCATTTTCATGGAGCGATAAATAAATGGCACGCTAAGCAAACTAAGCTAAACTCGTGACGAATCATCGCCTCATTATGTACGAACTCGAAGAGTTTCGTCAAGTTTTTTTAACCTTAACTTAATGCATAACTCAATGAAGGCAACTGTAATTTAAATATGTGCATTCGTAACATTTATATATAAGACATTTATGAAACCTTTTAAATACTGATTTAATATTTTGATTATATTTATCACTTAGTTCCATTGTAATTCCTTCTTAAATTTTATCCACATTTGGTCCATTTCCGATAGAAACCGCAATTAAACTGCATTATTTCATTAGAGCTCGTAATTCAACTTTTATCAATTTATACAGCATTTGCTATAAATACCTGCATACATACGAATTTCAAAACCAAAAACTTCCATTACCATAACATCCTACAAACTCTCTAACTATATACCTAGACATAACTGTCAGGTGTACACGTTTACAATGTTTTTATGTCTCCAACAACAACAGCAATAACCAAAAACACATAAAACTTTGAAACAAAGTCATAGCAAAATGTCGTGCATGATTTACAAACTCGCCCTTATTTTCCAAATTATTTACAATCCCTGAGCGTAAAAACTTTGCAAATACAAATTTGTCTTTTTGAAAATAAATCATAGCGGGACTGAAAGTTCTTCTATAGTTCTCCCAATATTCTTCAGATGCACTTGAATTATTATGGACTGTAGTGACTCGATACTAAACTTCACATTAAAATAAATGGCGGCGACTTTTCGATTTAGAAAAAAACTTTCCGCTTTCAGACGAGAAAAGTTTCGTAGTAAAAACAGTTGTTTTTTTTTCTTTTACATCGATTGTGAAAAAGACCTGAAACTCCCATTAGTCCAACATCCAATTAATTTGTAAAGTGACATAGAAAGACAAGTAATCCCACTTCAGACTGAGTTAGCACATTATTGGTCTTCGGCCCAAGGAGAAGTTTTCAAATTTCCGACACACATACATATGTACATATACCCTCGAAAAGTCAGCAAAATTTTTAGGGTACCTAAATCGATTCGAGCTGTTGCCTTATTGAGTTCGTGAAAGTTTTGGTTTTCCGCAAAGGAAGATGACCAGCCAATGGTCAATTTCATCAGATATCCAAAAACTGTACTTTTATATATACATAGCAGATAATTTCCCATCAGATAAATATAATTCATCTATTTGAGATTATGTATGTACGTGTGTGTAAAAAGGGCAACCTTGCACGACCACATTACGTTTAATGGAGGCAAACAGGTTGTTTCACACACAATCATCTTCATCATCGTATTTTAATTTAACCAGAGAATCCTGTTATCATCGTGGTAATGAGAATATAGGAGTATGCCTAAATGGGTTTTTACAAAAAAAAAATTGATTTAGATTCAATAGTTTTTGTAATGCCACCAGTTTCGATTAGTTTTATTTTATTTATTACATAAGTAAGCTCTAACTGAATTCTGTCATGGTGAAACAAGTTAAAAAGCAATTTCTTCTAGTGGTGGATTATTTTCAAATATATATTCCAAGCTTTCACAAAAAAAAACTATAAGACTACTACAATAAAACACGCACCATATACACCTGCCCGTAACGCCATCTAAGTATTACTAGTGCAACTAATAAATGGAGAGTATGATATGACTAGGGGTGCAGACATCCAGGCAGTAGACATTGCCTCCTGAAGGATCTTATGTGCCATACTCCTGCCGAGCTAGATCCAATCCACGTTCGCGCTTTTTAGGAAAGTTATTACCTCGTTAGGGGATGTTTTCCGTACGTCTGATGGAGTTGATTGATTTGATTGATTGATTTACGAGGTTTGGGACCCCTTTCAGGTTCCCCGAACGAAGGCCAAGTCAAGGCCCCTTGTTCACCCTGCAGACCCATGAGCGATCGCCCATAGGTCCCAACCGGACGCGCTTATAAATTTCAGTATTGGCTCCCAGCCCTCCTTGCCGGCATCATGTAACTCTTCCAAGAGGTGTGAACCAAGAATTCTGTAACGCATTCCTGAGAGTGCCGGGCAATGACATAGAAAGTGGGTCACTGTTTCGGACTCCTCTCCACAACCCCTGCATATAGGATCATCAACAAGTCTCATCCTGTGAAGGTGGCCCCTGAGAGACTGGACACCAGAGTTCTCAGGGTTGGCTTCTTGAGTTTTAGGAGCTTATTCGTTTGATTTGATTTTGGTGTACCCCACAGTTCCTTTGATGTCCTACCCGTGGGATCTTCTAACCAAAAGCGACTGTGTTGGCGGTCAGCCCAGCTTGAAATGATTGAGACAAGGTGTTTTGGCGCAATCCCGACTGTAGAAGCAGGTTCCTCTGAGGCTGCTCCAAGACGAGCAAGTTCGTCTGCCCTTTCATTCCCGCTGATGTTGCTGTGCCCCGGCACCCACTGCACTATCACCCTGTTATTCCGAGAAAGGGAATTTAGGGTGGTTTTGCACTCCATTAATAATTTGGAGGTTAGAAAGGGTTTAGACAAATCTTTGACAGCTGCTTGGCTGTCCGAGCAGATGGCTATCTCCTTATTCTCAGTGTCTGAGTTAAGGAGGTGTCCTCCCGCTTCAAGGATAGCCTTGACTTCTGCCTGGAAAACCGTGGAGTGGTTTTCAAGGTGCATGGAGAACTTAATTTCAGGCTCCTCACAGAAAACTCCCGCTCCGGTGCCTTCATTGGACTTAGAAGCATCAGTATATATTATAATTGGGTTTGTCAATGGTTGAAACACGGAAAGTGATTCCCATTCCGCCCTGGATGTAATTCTATATTCAAAACTGCTTTCCAGCATAGTCTCGAGGAGGTGGTCACTATCTCTGTCAATGCCAGGTGCGATAGACTGCACGAACTCATAAATGGATTCATGTGGAACTCTTGTTCCCCAATGAAGCCAGCCAAGGTTAAGATGCAGCCTTAGCGCTGTAGTCGACGCCCTCTGCTTGATATGTATTTACACCGGGTGTATATTGAGGATAACCTCTAGAGCCCGGGTGCTAGTTGACTTAAAAGCGCCCCGCTTGCGCTGAGAAGGCACAGCCTTTGAAACTTCTCCAGCATCTTGCAATGGTTGGAGAAGTCATTGCTTTCCACCACACCGCTGAACCGTAGGTTAACATGGGTCGAATGACACTAGTGTATATCCATAGAATCATCCGCGGTTTGAGTCCCCACTTCTTCCCTACTGCTCTACGGCACATTGCAAACACTGTAAGAGCTTTGTTCGCTCTGTCTTCGAGGTGTGGTTTTCAGTTTAACTTTTTGTCTAGAATAGTACCTAGGTATTTCATAGCCAATCAGGGGCAGATTTAAACTGGGGACATTGCTTTTCATGGTGAATTAGCATAAGTCGGTTTTCAGTGGGTTGATGCTCAGCCCGTAATCCGTGGCCCAGCGCATGACTAGTCGGATCGCGCCTTGCACCAATCCACAGAGTACAGGTTCATCACTTCCGGTGACTAAAATTGTCAAGTCGTCCGCGTAACATACTGCTTTGTACCCCATCCGAGTGAGTGTTAGCAGGAGATCGTCCATGATAAGTACCCACAGCAAAGGTGATAGAATACCGCCTTGAGGGGTACCCCTGGGAACTTTTTTAACTCTGCTTGCCCCGCCAAGATCAGCAAAGACTGTTCTATTATGCAACATTTGTGTAATCCAATTTTTTAGAGATCGGTTCACTCCATGTTTTGTTAGTATTTCCGTGAACCTATGTAGAATGTATGTGATGGAGTTACAAAACCCTTCCTAGATATTGGAGTCGTAAAGATACACGATGAGAGACTTTTGGTCTCTGGTCTCCGGTTCAGAGAGACTAAAATCTCCAAATTTTTTACACTGGAGAGCAAAAAATTAGCTCTCTGGAGACCATAAGAATAGATGTTTTTAGAGACACGTCTCCGAAGTTTATACACGAAATTTGAATTTTGATCTTGGGAGATCTCCAAAGATCTTTGTTAATTGTCAAGCAAGAGAATTATCTCAAAATTTATTAATATTTTGAATGATTTTTTTTTATTTCTTTCAAAAATAACCAGAGTTCTATTGATGAAACAAATGTTCTGCCCTATATCCATTATTTAATTATTAATTTTTTTATTATTTTATTATTATTTTTTTAACAATTTTTCAAACTCACTCCACTTAATTCGTTTTCCTTTCGAGTAGACTTACACTTAACCGACCAGACCAGGAGTTGAAAATGTCCAACCTTTGGAGACCATAGACCAAACCTGAACACCTGCTCTGTTTGAAATATGTATACGACGGGAACCCAAGACCAAAACAGTCTCTAGAAATTTGGTCTCTTTAGAGATTTTTCACATCTAGAAAATGTATACATGGGTCCCTGGAAATCCAGATACAAAAAGGTGGTCTCTGGAGGCCAAAGTCTCTGGCCTTTAGGTGAGCAAGTATTCTATATTCTATGATCTTGCCCGTTTTCTTAAGATTGGATACTCAAATGGACAATGACCAGAGAATAGCCTGATTTGATGCTTACCAAATTTGATGACTTAAAGTCTTTATAGGCAAAGTTTATGATCTTGTTTGCGTGTCTTAGTCCAATAAGGTACTGCCGTTTATCTAGTGAACCTAATCTGTTTTATAGATATTATTTCTAATGTCATATGGGACAGGGAGCATTGAGAGTTGTACGCCCCGGACAGTACATAATTTATAGCAGCGTTTTTTATATACATCGCTTGGTGGTAAAAAATAGAGCTACTGAGAAAGGACTTTTTAAAGTTGGAGTCAGATTGAAAATTATAAACACATAACACGCTTAGCATACCTTGACAGGTAATATCGAATGTATGCTTGTTGTATATGGATTGTTAGATTACCACCACACGCGACGTTGTTTGCGACATAAAAATCAGCCGAATTTCTTTTTCGTCACAGACGTGTTCAATGTAACCGAGTCTCAAATGTCAACGCGTTCAATCTGACAACATATTTTTTCCAACTCGTCGAATACGACCTAGCCTTGCGTCGAAAATTCCAATCTAAATCCTTCTTTAAGGATCGCGTGTTTCAAGAGAATTATTGCATGTCGAAAGTAGTGGTTGCCATTTAAAAGTAGGTAGATCTGTGGTTTTTGGTGATGATAATAGTATCTTTAGTCGACTTGCGCTGGCCTGAAGATAGCTATCTACAGCCCACCAGTTTCAGCAAACTGAGGACTCAGTGTGAGCGAAAAAAGATTTATAAGGGACAGTATGCGCAGGCTGGCACGAGACATCTAGCTCTTGGGGAACCCAGAAATGGCCTCAAAAAGGACGATTCGTTAGGAAGATCGTTTGCACAGACAATCTTTGGGCATCCAAAAACTACTTCATGAAGGGCGAGCCTTGAGGAGGGACGTCTTCACAGACTGGATGCAGCTTTTGGGGAGGTTCCTAAATCTAAAGAAGTACAGAAGATTAAACCAGCCTTGCGGACATAAAATGCCTGCAATGGTGTTCGCCAATATAATTTTCCTTTACTGATGTTTCTTCTGGTGAAGTTCATGGAATCTTCTGGTAGTGTTTTACTTTTGTTTTAAATAAAAAAAATTTTCAGGAGTCTGCAATGTCCATAAAACCTCGATTTTTCGATAAAGAATTTTCTGAAAAAGCATGTCGAATACTAATAACAAATAATGAGAAATCTGACGAACACATGTTTAGTGTAATCTTCAGTAAAAGTCAAAATCTTAGAGTTTTTATCCTTCCAAATCCCGTTTCGATCTCAGCAATATTCTTTAATTTAATATGTACCTTGATAGCTGCAGATACTCCAAGCTATCATGAAAGACGTATATGTCAAAAAGTGACGACTGCTCTAAGGATCTATCTTCCCCAAGTAAAAAATTGCACTACATTTAGAACTCAGTAATTAAACTAATCCATGTCTATGCCCTTTGTGGTCAAGTAATCATGGGCACATATTATAAGGTGCCTCCAACAACAAGTTGGCGAAAGTGGGAATCCTGCCATATCACATCAAATTGTATACGTTCTATAGCTAAGAGTCTAGTCGTCTCTTCAAAGTCAGCTCTTCACATCAGCACAGATATTTCGCTCAAAAAATTGTTGTTGCTCGCATTTTTCTTCAAACTACATAACATTGGCATTGTTCTTTGCTAAACATAGTAAAGCAGAGTCACCTTAAGGATGGAAACTGGCCTACTCAATTTACTTACAAAAGCCTTCCTATACTCATCACAAAGCGGAATAGGTCTTGGATAATTAATGCTTTTCAATTGATCTTCGCCAAATTCTACTCGCTTATAATGAAGAAAAAATATCAAGAAGAATCTGAAATAGTTCGGCTGATCTAATACGCCCCTAAGTTACTCTTGAATAAGTTCTAAGTTACATAGGACTGCACGAAAGCATTGGATATACTCTGTACTTGCGTATACCTGGGTTTATGGAGATATACCTATCTTTTTTTTAAGGCAGTGCGACAGGAGATCCCAAACACGGAGGCCAGAGCAGCCCCATTGTGCTGTCCTGCTAGAAGCCCTTTCACCAATACCTTCCTGTCCTCTTTATAAAGCGCATCTCAGGTCTTGGTGAGGAAGGGCTTTCAGCTCATCTACAGATAGAAGGACAGAGCCTTGAGTATCCGTCCGCTCCGGGCGAAGGACGGATACGCACACAAAAAGTGTTCGGTTGTCTCAGGCTCTCCTTCCAGGCAGGACAGAAACTCAGGGCTGTCAACAACTCCCATTCTTATTAGATGAGCGTGAAGCAAGCTGTGCTAAGTAATGATGCCAACCGCATCATCAAGAGACAGTTTTGTGCACCTGCAAGTACTCAGGCTCTCTTATCTCTGCTGATGCTTCCCACGAACATCCGCTTTGAAGAGAGACCCGATACTCGAGGTGGCAATGACTACGGTGGGTTCCGGTCCAAGGAACGGAGAATCAACCCTAGCTAAGAGGTCAACCCTTTTTTTCCCCATGATCATCCCCATGTGACCAGGAATCTAGTGAAGGGACACCCCGTTGTGGATACACAACTTATCCACAGACGACCTGGAATCCGCCAATTACTTAGATGTTATCCGTAGAGCACTCAGAGCTTTCAAAGCTGCCTGACTATCCGAAACGATAGCAATGTCCTTCCCTTGATTTGCATGTCAAGGCCTACCTTTGCTGCCACTGCGATGGCGAAGACTTCAACATGGAACAGAGTGCTGTGTCTTTTAAGTGAAGATATACCTAAACAACCGATACTTACATACATTGTAAAAAATGAAACCCCTGTAGAGAGATCTGTTCTTTAAGACCCTCCTAGACCCTAAGGTTCACGGTCTTTGCTTCAAGACTGTTACGAAATCAATAAGAAGATCTAATTATAATCAAATGCATTTCACTGATATTTTAAAATTGAAATCGATGATAATTCATAATGTCTCCCTTCCATCAAACTCTCTGATCTTTTCCAGGTGTGGAATGGAAATATTTCTCTACTCTTCTCCTAGTATAGATAAGTTGAAACACATAAAATACCGGGAGATGGATAAATCAGTGATAAGATATCCCTAGTTGGACAATACAATATATTGGGGTCAGCATGCTTAGAATTCTAATGGAAGTAGCCGACTCTGATTGTTCTAATGGCCTCCAAATCACCAAGAAATTGAGTAGAATGATAAGTAACAGAGTAGCAATAAATTCACATCAATACATGTATCTGTTGTATATGTAGACAGAACAACAATATTTCGTTAACAATATAAAATCTATGGTAAAAAAACTTCCCAATTTAATTCACTGTACTCCCTTTGATCTTAGGCTTAGAAAAGTCATAAAATATTAATTTGAGACAAAATAATGTCCGGCTTAATTTCACCTCTTTAAACAGACTCATGCCCACTTTTCGAAATTTTCCTTATTTTTTGCTAAAGCCTTACTAAATTTAACGTTGAACAGCAACGTATTATTTCCAAGAAAATATTTTCCTCCCATCCCATCGAACCTTAAATTCCTTTGTGACTTTTCCTCAGGAAATTTGTGCTCAGTGGGAGGATATGTTTTTAAGGTCATATAAGGAGGCTAACACCATCACAAAGAAGACATCAAGCAGGGTTTGATATATTTTTCTTTATAGTAAATGCCAAAAGGTGCAAAAGTAAGGCGATTTCACATAAACATAATTTTTGTATAACAACAGGTCAGTTACCATCTACTGTGAAATTATACCTACCACAATTTATGATACCTCTTAGCTCCTGTAACATAGTTTGAGCTATGGAAGACTAAGGAAAGGAGGACAGTAAATTGTCCGAACCTATGTAAGTTACATTAAGTGAATTATTTCGTTTTATTATAAAGGCTAGATTACTTTACTTTTTATTTTATGATTAAAAATATCACTATCATCATTACTAGCTAGAGCCTCCCTACATATATGTAGGGTCTTAACTCCCTTCATTGTATCATTTCTCCTTCATCAGCTTATACATTCACATTCCCGATACTCCGCATTTTTCAGTTAAAACGTCTTAGTCTTCGATTTATGATTCTCTCAAGGACCACGCTGTAGCTATTTATTCTGACAAATTTTATTTTTTACCCATTCACTTTGTTAGGAATGCCAAAGATCTTATAATACATTTTTTGTAAGTAATCATTTTTTTCCAAAAATCACTCCTTATATGAAGATTTCCTCTCTCGCAGCATGCCTCATATTTTTTCAGTTTCTTTCGATTCACATACATACAGGATGGGCCAACTTGGACTGATTGATTAGAAATGCTTATAATTTTTTTATTTTTAAAGTTTTTTATTTTATTTTTTTTTTTGAATGAAAGTATAAATTATAAATGTTTTTCAAGCTAAGTATGAAAAATGACTTCTTTTAGATGGCGTCCATTCTCCCACTGGCAGTTAATGGCTCTATTTAAGACATTTTGCATTACGTTTCCCAATGTTTCTGGCTCCAATTGAGCAATTTCTGTGCGAATATTCTGCTTTAGCTTTGGTTTGTTGACATAAACTCGTTCCTTCAAGAAACCCCACAAAAAAATCTGGGCCGTCAAATCTGGAGAACGAGGTGGCCACGCGAAATCAGCATTTTTTGAAATTATTCGGTCATCGAAAAGTTCTCGAAGAATCGCCATTTTGGCTCCTGCGGTATGAGGTGTAGCTCCATCTTGCTGGAACCATATGTCAGGATTATTGAGAACTACTGGACGTAAAAAAATTTCCAACATGGTCCGGTATGCCGCCCCAGAAACGGTTTCAGACTCCTGATTTTCATTTTCGAAGAAATATGGACCGATAACTCTATCAGCCATGATTCCACACCAAACAGTGCATTTGAGAGGGTGTAATTGTCGCTGCTGCAATGTCTCGGATTCTCCAGACCCCAAATTCGGCATTTCTGTTAATTAACATATCCATTCAAAATAAAATGTGGTTCATCGCTCATAATCAGATTATTAAAAAAAATGACATTTTCTGTCGCAAGCAAAATCAATCTATTGGCATATTGTAGCCGTTGTGGTGCATTCCTCGGCAAAAATTCTTGGGCCAATTGAATTTTATAGGGAAACATCCTCAGATCAACTTTTAGAATACGTCGTAGCGATGTTCTGGAGATGCCCAATTGAGTAGCACGTCGACGAGTAGACACAGTTGGATCCGTGTTAACACTTTCTCGTACAGCATCTACAGCTTGTTCAGTGCGAACAGGTCGAACAACATTTCTTCGTAGTTCATCACCTACTGAACCCCAATTCTCAAAACGGGTCATTAAGCTTCTTACCATGTTTACAGTGGGGGCCGTCGCAGTATTAAAATACTGACGGTATTTTCTTTGTGCTGTAACAATTGATCCTCCGGAAGAATAATAAAATTCAACAATTTTTACACGTTCTTGCACTGAGTATGATGACATTATAAAATTTTATAAAATTCTTTATTATCTGCAAAAAAAAAATAAAATAATTATAAGCATTTCAAATCAGTCAGTCCATATTGGCCCACCCTGTACATATGTTGAGAATGAGTCTCTGTTTATCTAGGTTTATAATACTGGGGATTACTTACTACTTACTACTGGGAATCCTTCAATGGAGACTCAGCAAAAGTCGGCAATCATTTAATATACTCCTAGGATCGTAAACACCAACGAGGATAATCCTATTTCCTGTGTAAAGATTATTCCTATCCGAGAATAATTCTGCTTGGTCGTAAACACCAATGCGTGTAAAACAATGAGTTTTTTTCTTATGAGGCATTACTTTCGGATATTTTCGGTATGTCGAAATAGAAGTTATGTTTCAAAATATGAAATGTTGAATAAGCAATATAATGAACAAAATTAATTTAATTTTCAGTTTTCTGTTTTATATAATATTAAAAAAAATTTATTCTGGTTGGTGTTTACGGCCCCTAATGTTGATCGATCATTGCAGCCTAAAAATAATGTCTGTCTTTGCATTGTGCGTATGCGAATCTGCATTATTTGGTGTGCGATGAATATCTGATCGATAGTTGTTCGATCAAATCTTGTTTCTATTCTTATTCTAGCATATGCAATGACGCGAACAAGTGCTTTTCATAATGGCTACCCACAATAGGAATAAGAAGCCATATTCGTCAAGTTTTAATTCCTTTCGTCAACTTATGGCTGTACGCTTATGATCGTACCTTGCATAAGCAAATTTGAGAGTTTGTATAAATACTATACAAATGTTAGTGATGTATAAGGAACCCTGCAAACATTTTAGCGAAGAGCTCGCTTTCTCGAGCTAATCTCGATTTTGAGACTTTCGATTTTCCCGACATTCCTTCGTTTCTCTGATTCTCTTATGAATGAGAGGAAGCTAAGAGCTCAACACAACAATTTCGCTCTTCGCACGAGATTTCTCTATATCTCTGATTTCTGAATTAAGGCCGTGACACATTAAAAGCAGAAAGCAGCGACAGAAGCAGAATTTTTTCTGAAACCATGTAACTGTTCGAACACTAACAAATTGAAAGCAGAGGCAGCGGCAGCAGCAGAAGCAGAACTTGAAAGTTGATCAAATCTCAAAAATTCTGCTTCTGCTCAGTACTGCCAATATAAAGAGTACTAAAATTTGTATTTCATTGTTGGCGTCCTTTCTTTTAAAAGTGTCAAAGAGGTTGATGCGAGAAAAACAAAATGTCTATGGAGGAAAAAATAATTAATTTTGTTAAATATAACAAATTAATTCACAATTTACATCAAATTCGTGAAAATTATAACACCTGACATTTGTAGTTGACAAGTATCTGTTTTCTGCTTCTGCTTTCAATGTGGTTGGCAAAGCAGAAATGCCGAATTTCTGCTTCTGCCTCTGCTTCTGTCACTGCTTTCTGCTTTTAATGTGTCACGGCCTTTACAATGAAATGAGACAGCATGCGTCTGTGCATCGAGCTTACTGAGAGTTTTCTTCATTTCTCTGAGTAAGATTCAAATGACTCATCACTTAATGCTCAAAACAAAAATAATTTATCTGTTTAGTGGCAAGTGCTGACATGTCTAGTATTTATCTGGGAAAAAAGTAATATAATTAAAGTGAAGTGACCAAGACAATAATGTCCACGGACTTTATTTCCCACTTAAAATGAATGAATATCCATTTGGATGGCTCTAGTTAAATGTCCATAAAAACTCGCTTTGCGAGAATCGCTAAAGGTGCGAGAATAGCTCGCTTCTCTTAATATATCAGAAATATATAACTCCAATAACGCAAACATATTGTGCGCATTTAACTTCGTTTTAACATCAATTTCGGTTCGTCTTAAGTTCTAAAGCAATTCGCTATCGAGATAGAATCTCGGGTTGATAAATCGAGAATCATGTTCCTTTTACTACGCTGGTAGTCTGTTTTCCACTGAAGGCACTACGGAAACATTACCTTCTACAACATCTAACACAGTAGCCATAACTGAAACAAAATATGTCTGTGTGATCTGAGCATTATAACTCGTTTGACACCACTCGCACGGTTATCACATCGAATATCAAACAGTTGGCAATGATAATAATCAGCACAGAAGTAACTAGCTAATTAAAAATGTGCTAATTTATCTCATTAACTCTTAAGTAGGTGCATGGGGTCAGGGCAATGTTAACCGTGAAAAAAATGTAGAACGCATTCTCTCTCGACCTTGCGTCTTCCAGTAGCCTTTCATCTTAGAACACTATTTAGAAAATCGTCGTACTCGAGTCACTGCAACGTACGCATGCTTTGGTACTATAGTGAAGTGTGACTCCATGCGCCCACTTATGTAATTTTTTTCGCGAGTGTTGAGATTGTAGGTTTGAGTGAATAGTGTAACTCTTCTACTCTACTCCGAATAGTGAATCTTATTTTTTTACTTTTCTATAAAGACTGGTAAGACGTTCCTCTGTATGTAATATAAAATAATTGTTATTTTATTTTTGTGTTAACTTAAAGAGAAGTTATTTGTTTTTCAGTTTTTGTTAAAGCAATAAGATCTAGTTATCGAGCTGCATTATTTTTGTTTTTGAATATTTTGTAATTTACTTAAATGTCTAGAAAGAAATTTGGGTCACTGCTCACCTCTTGCGCCTACTTGTGGGATTTTGTTAGTGCGCCTGCTTAAACTTACTCCTTCCCTAGACGTCATGATGCACATTGGCTAATTTTTCTTAATAACACCCTAATTTGGCCAGGCCATATACATATTCTCACTGATCTGAATCTGCAGACCTTGTCTACTCATCTGCAGAGACATTTGAAAGAAATCATTTTGTTGGATTAAATTCTAGACCTCGAAAATGGCGAACTATATATAACCCAGGATTAGCATGTCTTCGAATACCACGAATAACTACGAACTAAATCGAGTGAGGCTCTTTGAAGATGATTTTAGGGTATACAGTTTAAAAGGTATAGCGACTCCGATTTCATAAGTCTTTATAGCTTTCAATAAAGCTTTATAGTTTTCAAGAAAATCTTTCAACCTTCGAGCTGTCAGGAAAGCCTTTAAGATTTAACAAAAGCATTAAAGCCTACCGAGACCGTAACCTCACCTCTAATCACTCAGTCTTACAGGGTAAGCCTCACTCGGCGGTAATTTCGCGAAAAGGCTAGCAGCCAGAATATATAGAAGCTACTAAATACAGTGTCATGTCTCTCGGATTAGGGTCACAGTATCAGGAGCAACTCTCCTATCAACACCACCAACTCCAAAGAAGATCTTGGATCTAGGTGATTGTATGAAAAATTTTAACATCTTCAGTATTATGAAGAATTTATTTATAAGAGTAGAAGCAGCATTGACTTAAATTATAAAAAGTAGTGCACCAATATGGCTACCTTGAGGTATACCTGAGATACTAATTATTGGACTGGAAATGGTATCACGAACCAAAGCAACAATAACGAACGAACTTGGACAATATTTTAGAATAAGAATATCACGATTAATTCAATCAAAAGCCTAATTGAAATCAATGAGAATACAATGGACTCTTTTTCCCAGTTTAAATAGTATAAATATACAAAAATTAAAAAATTTGAATAAGTTAACAGTAGTCGCGACTTACCACAAAACTATATGCAGACAAGAGCCAAGAGTCATTTATCCCCTTCCATAAAGTAAAATTCACCCAAATGACAAAAAACTTACTTTCCAGAATGTTTTTTAATTCCCAATCACGATATTTCCTAAACAAATGTTCTTTCCATAAAGTAATAATTTAAATTCCAAATATAACTAAAAAAAACTTGCAAAGAAAATTTCTTCAAATACCAAAGCAACACATCCTGATAATATTGGTAAATCAAAGAACTACTAAGGGGAATTATTGGAAGCAGTGTGCCTTCAATATTTGTGGAAGTAAGTAAATGAAAAGGAGACTTAAGAGCCCACTATAGGAAAATGTGATTGATATCAGTTAATGGAAGTAAATATTCATCCTCCCGTTCACATTCAATTCAAATCCACTTTAGGTTTTTAGCTATTTCCCTCAGGCTGTTTCAATTTATGCAATATTTTTGGGATGATTCAAAAAACAAACGAAACCCTTATTATCTACTCCATATTTGCTTTGTAGGTATACATAAGTGAATAAGATGTTGCCTTTTATCGGTTAGAAAGCCTTTGATCTTTCTCCCTGTGGATTTTATTAGATTTAAATTGGGTAAATTGGATTTTCTAACAGAAATTATGGGGGAATAATCTATGGTTAGTAGTTACTTAAATTGAAGGCTTTTGATATAGCAAATGACTTTTAAAAAATAATTATATCCGCAAAATAATTTTCTACCAATTTATCCCAACTGTGTTTGGCGGGGGGAATGGGGGAATCTCGGGCTGGATCAAAGTTATGAATTGTTTCTTCATATAAGCGGCAAAATACCAGAGCGAGATAGGCTCCGAAGATATCAGTCTAAGGCAAATTTCCTCAAACACCCATCTTTTACTTTTCGAGTGGGCATGTTATAGGGTACCACGGTTCTCGAATTTAGGGTTGGGGGAAATGAAGGCCTTTTTTACTCTAGCCGCTGTAAGTTCACCATTTGACCTCGCTGCATAGGCATGTGGGTATTTAAAATTCATTTAAAAAAAAAGCATATTTTAAACTGGAAAATCATATGCCCTTCCTCCTGTAAACATCTGAAATTGTTGACCGCCCATCGATCCTCATATTCACTTTTTCTACTAGTTCATTTCAATTTTTCACTATTGTAGTACTAGAGTTGTTACAATTTCGTACATGACTCGAGTAAATTATGTCCGATCGAGGAACCGAATATACAGTTTTACTCGCCTACCCAGCAGCTACAATTCGTCGAACAACTTTTCTCCATTAGCGTCCATTTTTGTATAAATGGGGTGGGGCTGCAAACATTTTGGAGGGGCAACATATCATATATCAAATTAAAGCTCTCGCTGACTACTATCGGGTGGCATACTTTGTTTTTCGATTTACTTAATATCAAGGCATTTCACGACACTTTTTACCAAGTCATCGCCGTTCGTCCGTCCGTGCGCACGATAACTCGACAGCGCGAGTACTTAGAGAGCTGAAATTTTAAGTTCGAAATTGAGACAAATCGGGCAACAAAAATGTTTATGACATTGGTGTGCATGTGACCCAATTGCTATATTTTCGCTAGGCTTTATCGCTTTTTTAAATACTAGGAAAATTATCTGCGTACTTTTACCTTTCATCTGCAAAAAACTTCAAGTCTATATCTCAGATAGTTGGGAAGCATTATGCGTTACAATTTGCACCTGAAATTGGCAATTTTCAATCGTTATTATTCGTCTATACAAATTCTACGGTGCATTTTTCCCTTCAATTTTAGCCTGTACGTTTACCTCAATAGCTCTGTCAGATCTCAACCGATTTCAATGATTCAAAGGTTTGTTTGGGGAAGGAAATGATGGCCCATTTACTGGTGTATACCGTTTTGCGGTGCAGTGACCCTTCCGAGGGGGAGGGAAAATATCGTTTCCCCATCACAATTCGGTATTGTGGTGTCCGATCGGTAAACTGATTATGTTGTTCTACTCACCTAGTTAGCAGCTAAAATTCATGGAGGATACTTTGGCGTGAGGGGTAGGTACTCTCTGGGCAGGGGAGGTAATAAAAAAATACTTCCATATGATTCCTTAATTATGAACACTCTTTTATCGAACCAGGGGGTTCGGGGGTGGCACTGCCCCGTTACGCGAAAGGCTTTCCATTAAATAAAATGATCCTCACAACTCAAAGCTAGCATTAAAACAAGTATCCAGAATTCGAGCTTTCTTTGCATAAAAATTGCCATTCTATAGCCTGTGATATATTCCATGTTAAAATTTCCCTCGAAAAGTAGCAGGACGTCTTCCTCAATATCTCGGTCATATCTCATCCAATTTTAATGATTCAAAGGTTTATTTGGGGTAGGATCAGCTCGCCTATCTAATGGGCAATCGTCTTCCCCGCACACCCCATCTGGGCGGGTGCCTTTTACTTTTCCCAATCTATGACATAAATATATTGACCAACCACAATCACACTAAGCCACTACTTTAGCTTATAGCAACCCGCAACTATTTTCAAGAGTCTCTATCATTAACTGACCATATCTCAACCTAAAGATAGCCACATCTTTACAATTCTACGACTGTGCTATTACTGTGCTGCCACATACCAATAATCTATAGAATTGCAGCTTCACTGTGGCATCAATTCTCTTTTACTTTGGCAAAATCTTCACGATTTAACTGGTAGAGGAGCACTGTTGCGAGAACTCCTATACAATAAATTTGGTAACGCCGCATCAAAACTGGCTTTATTAAATTTCAAATTTCAAAAAATTTCCCGTAAGATTGAGATGGATGAACCTCGATCTAATTCAGTTCTTGGATCAAACCAAAAATAAACAAATCCTGACAGTTTTCTACCACATTTAATGAAAGTATTGGTTACCTCTTATTATAGTACACCGGATTGCTTTATATCATTCTACTTCTTCATTACATCCTATTATTGGAAAATTACCAATGTCTTGCCTATGCCAAGAAATTTCATCCTGAAAAGACTATCGATTTACGACCAATAGTTATTTTGTGTTTCATGTTCAAAGTCCTTGAAAAGATCATGCATAGGCAAACTCTCAATTGAATGTAAAAAAAATGGCATATTTCATTTACAAATCGTAAAATCTTCTCTAGCCTTAACATAAAAAGGAGGGGATATAGTATAGATTTCAGTATCCATCATTCGCTTTTATTAACTCGTCCAAATCGATATTATCTCAGTGAATTCTGAGACACCCTATAAATATAAATGTATGATCAGGTCAACATCAGCAATAAGAAAAACTGACAATATCATCTCAGGTCGCTAGATTGGAAAAGTTAATATTTCGTCTCTCAGGAGGTGGGATTCGAGCCCAGAAGAATAATGAGTTAAGCTAATAAGTGTGTTTCCAATTACATCGATGTAGATTAAATTGAATTATTTTCATAATTTCCCCGCAGGCTATGATAATAATGGTAGTTAACTTCTCGAAACGTCCACAGAAAAATAGAATAGCTTTCAAACAGATATCTGTACATATATATTATGAAGATCAATCAAACTTATCAACAATAGCCAATACGGATTCCGGACTGGACACTCATCTCTACACTTGCTGACTTCTCCTACGGAGCGTTGGTACCTTAGTCTTCACAATTCTGATGAGTCCAAAATTGTTGCCCTACATATTTGAAAAGCCTATGAAAGAGTCTGACATCCAGTCCTTTTAGCCAAACTTAAAGTACTTGGTCTCTGCTCTCCTCTTCTATCATGGATTGAAAGTTTTTTATCCGGTCACCTAATACGTGTTGTACAAGATGGCGTTACATCTGAACCTCATCCTATGAATGCCGGTGTACCCCAAGGCTATGTTATCTCTCCTTCTCTTCTTAAATTTCATTAATAATCTGCTTTCCCTTACTTTCAATCAATAGTTCTGTAGATAACAGTACCCTTGTTTTCATTTACTCCTCTGACACTTTTGCGGACTCCAAGGGAATGCCACCTCTATCAAATGACATTGCATGATTAGATCATGGAATAATGACCTCCATAATATCCTTGCGTGGAACAAAGGAATCGCGTCGATCACCGATTTAAGATACAACGCCTTAATGCATTCTTATTTCCAGGGAGTTATCCTGGACAGATCTTCTTCTTCTCTTCTGCCAAAGAAGTATCGAAATGCCTTGGATTTCTAAAAAGGTGATAAATGTATTTTAGCGCTCCTCTACAATTCCTATATCAGGCTTAATGGAATACAATTCCCATATCTACGCCGGGGCTAGTTAAACAGCCTTAGCTTCATTGGATATTGTCCAAAAGGTAGCCTTCAACCGCGCTAGGCGGGGTGACCCTGAAATTTAGGGACCCCAAACTGGTAACTAAAAAATTTTAAAGAATTCCAGCAATTTACCAAAAATAATATGACATAAGGATTTCGTATGACCATGCTTGCATTGTACTAGAAAACTGCTTCCTGGAATTTGTTAGGAGAGCCCGTAGGACCTCTTCTCAGGAATTACCAACGCCACTGCACACGTCGCTCTCTGTTAACAATTTCTCTGGAAATTTTATATTATTTCTTTAAAATATCCTTTATTGGATGCCTTCCAATCCTTTATCGCTACATGCATGCTCAATGTTCTGATGGAATATCTAATCTTGTTCCTTGTAGAATGATTCCTGCATGCAATACTCGCGCTGCGAACCGGGCACATTCCGTTTTCTTTCATATTTTTTTCGGCCATACAGTAAAATTCTGTAATTCTTTTTTATCCTGAACAATGCGTATAGTGACCAGGCTACCATCTTCTGTCTCTCCTCGAGCTTACAATCTTTGAAGATTCAAGAGTGACATACATCAGTACCACCGTCACTCTCCTCACGTTCCCTAATTCCTTTCGTGATCTCCTTTTTGTCATGCTCTGCTTTGCATCATAGGGTATCCCCAGATCTTGGCTTAATAACTAGTATAAAAAAAAACAAATGCAAAATTAAAACCTACTAAAAACAATAAATATTTAAACCAGTCCTATTAAAGTCGATAAAGATTCCAAAGAGTTTATATTGGTTAGGCTCTTCGATAATTGGCCCCAGTATAATTAAAAGTAAGAATTTTATTACTTGTGATAGACATACATATTTACATATCAGAACTCAACACCACAGAAAGACTCGATTCATTCAAAACATGAAGCTTCCATATACATATCTGCAAAATTCTCTATGCATGCATATACGAGTAAGTATATCGCGGAAAATCCAATAAAATTCAAGTGCTGAACGTAGAATATTGGCCCCAGTGGGCAATTTTCGTGTTTTCCAGAAAATTGGTAACGATCTACCTCTGAAATTTATGTTTCACCGGGAATTCACCATTGGCCTGGCCTGACTTGTATTTGAGCTGAATGCATAAAATCTGCAAAGCTGAAACAGCAAAATGTGCATGGAAAATGCATTACAACCGATATTTGTAGCATGTTCCTGTATATGAATTTTTGGACGGCAACCTCATATGATCCTTTTCAATAACATTGGGAATAAATCAAATTGCTCGCAGTTGGTCCATGTTGTTTGTATTTTATATACATGCATATGTAAGTGTTAACATGTGAGCTGAGCATCTATTTCACCCAGGACCTCCTATTTTAGTTCAACATAGATATGACCATCTAAAACCATTCCCGTAAATGGTGAGCTCTATATGAATTTCATCCATTTGAAATTTTACTTTGCCAGGCCAGAAACTATTCTCTCAACCACAAAATTAGCCGAGAGATAAATTTTCTGTTTATTGTTCGTAGTTGAGTTTAGTGAAACTCAAAATGTTCGTATTTATCTCAAAAACAAGAGAAGAAAAAAAAACATTGCAATCAATTTATTGAGGAATATTTGTACTCCTTCGAACCGAATATAAATTACTCCCCAAGGAAATTTAGTAGAACTTTGTGTCTGTGCAAGTTATTGATAGTGGAGCCACATATCTCTGAGAGATCAGAAATGAAGTAGTAAGAATATTTCACTCACGTAAATTTACGGATTATCATATAAATGAAAAAAGAAAAGGTTAAATTACAAACATTTCCACCCACCAGGTGTAGTACATAGCAAATGTCTTCTCTTGTTTGATCATTTTATTTTGTAAAATTTCTCAGTATGCAAAACATTCTTGGTACATACGTAAAATACTGGCTCTTCTGAATAATTTAAAGCTCCTTAGAAATTAGATAGAACTATCCTGAACTGGAAGTCAAACATTTAATGAGTTGCAGAATTGGAAATCTGCTCATATCTAACCACCGGAGCTATGTCTAGTTTCATTAGCTGTTTACCAATTTCGATTATTACCTTGCTTCTATAACTGTAGGATTCTATATTACACGCTTGAACTCAAAAGGTGTAAGCCCAAAAACCAAAGATAAAAGTAGAAGCATTTTACACATCTGATTAACTCGTTATGTGTAGTAGGTAGGTATACCTGCTTGATTTAATTACAAAACATTCACTACAAGACCTGTGCAATATTCAGGATGTCCAAACACTCGAACTGATCATCACGAATGGTGTAGATAAGGAACAGCGAACCCCGCCAGACGGGGTGACCCCTGAAATTTAGGGGTCCCATACTGGTAACTAAAATTTTTAAAGAATTCCCGCAATTTACCAAAAATAATATGACATAAACATATCGCATGACCATGCTTGCGTTGTACCAGAAAACTGCTTCCTGGGATTTGGTGGGTGAGCCCGTAGGACCCCTTCTCAGGAATTACCAATGCCACTGCACACGTCGCTCTCTGTTTACAATATCTCTGAAGAACTTATTTTATTTCTTTAAAATATCCTGAAATAAAAAAAAAAATTTGCTTGGATTGTTTATGTTATATGTTATATGTAGTATATAATATACGAACTCGAATGTCCTAAATGAATTCCTAAACGAACCCAATAATCTGTTCAAGATATTTTTTCTCGAAATAATAAATAAAATTAGAGACTTCTCGCCTAATTATAACGCCATGAAATCACAGGATGAAGAAGCCTTCGCTTATCTCCAATACGCCGCCTCAATTGTGGGATAATGACTTCGTTAAAAATTTTCGCACTTAATATAAAATCCTTAGTGTCAGACGAAAGGAGGCTTTCCCTGTTGAATATTCTAGAAGAAATTAAACCTATTCTTATTTATTTCCGAAACCAGATTAAAGACTAAGCACCGAGTATCCCTAAAAGGCTATAACATTATTAGAAACAATCAAGGAAGCGGCACTGCGACCATTATCTGCGACAATATAAAGTTTGAAAAAGTAAACTTCACTTCAACAGTAGGATATGTTGTAGTATAGACAACCAAGATCAAACAAAAAAACTTCTTGCTGGGTATATCTACATCCCTTCCGTAGCTGTATATTCCTTGAACAATGAATTGGATAGTTTATACAATATATCCAATAACTTCGATCTCACAATAATCGGTGAAGATTTTAATTCGAGACAAAGGAACTGGGGTGATAATACAAACAATAGAAATGGTAACCGGTTAGTAAACTGGCTTCATAATGGACCCTCTCTAAATCTCGACGTGGTCGCCCCTAGTAGCCCAACCTTCCCCAGGTACTCATCAACATTAGATCTTTTCCTACTTTCAACATCACTTCTAAATCAAACAAATGCTGGAAACAATTTCATATTTCTTACTATTCCATCCACATCCGACCACTTCGGATTAGTAGCAAAAGTAACAATAGATGGCTTTGCCCCTTTCCCCCTGGCTCCACGTGCATATATGAGCTATTCTGAAACCGATTGGGATGCTTTCAGAGTGGATCTTCACTATAAACTAAATTACATAATAGTCCCTGAAAGAAATAACATCTCAAATACTGAAATTGATACATCCCTGGAAAACATAGCATCGGAGGCTAAAAGTTGTGCAGATAGACAATCTATGAAAAGAAATATAAGAAACCAATAATATCAAAGCATTTCCAGAAATACTATAGCAGTCATCAAAACAAGAAAAATATGGCTAGGAAGATTGAAAAGAATTTTTCACAGGCACCTCAATAGAGTCAACAATGAATATAAAGAACTTAACTCCAGGATTAAATGCCTAAATAGGATAATAAAAGACAAGGTTAGACATAACCTTACGATGCCTTTCAAGATAGATTAAGAAACATCAGCCCTTCCCCTCAAGCTTTCAAGGAGATAGACCATATAACTGGCAGGAAATTATTCGGAACAGACATCGCCAACAGCATCTTGCTGTCCGAAGATCGCGAGTAAAGAGCCTTTCAAGAATTTTACTCCACTCTTTACTCGAAGAAACCCCACAATGTGCCGAACCCCTGCGGAATATGATTGAGAAAAACTGGAAGGATTTCTATCGTAATAATTCTCAACAACCGTGGGCACACTTCTCTGCTGATAACCCTGCTTCAATGCCCAATGAGCTGTCAGTCTTTACAACCGAAACCCATGTAGCATCCTTCAGAGCAGCACTAAACAATAAAAAATCATCAGGCCCTGATGGCATCTCTAACTATATACTACGTAAATGCCCCAAATCTATAGATAGGGGAGATGGGGGATAGTTGCAACAGGGGCAACTTGAAACAGTCCAATTTTAGCTCCTCGGAAACAATTTCAAACAAAAGTCGTACGCCCATGTCAAGCACGTCTCTTAGATGTTTCATTCAATGTGATTATTTAGTCTCTTACAGACCGTGGCACTGAACAGTGTTGAAAAATTCGTTAGTGGAATACATTTGTAAAAATTTTCTAGCGTGGGGGTTATCTTAGCAAGTAAGTATTTATTATTTCTTGGTAAGCTCTTGCTATGAATTACTACACTTTAATATGTATTTTATGCATTGCTGTTGCGAAAGACTGCATAGATGCAGCGATTCATTCTTTTACAGAGAATTTTTTTCTGGAGTGTGGTGTGAGGCAAGTTGCAACAAACAGCGTGAGGATAATTGCAACATGTTACAATTTACCCCATACCGCTTCTTTTGATAAAAAAACGGGTTGAAACTCGTCAACACCGCAATTATTTTTATCACATCACATTTATCCCTTATTATATTACTTGAACAGCTTTTATACGTTTAGATATCTTAACTTAATTACACACCAGCGAAATGAGAGTGCACAAAAAGGAAACAGATCGCGGATCCACTCCAAAGGATGTTTTTGAAACGGCTGCTGATCTCGTATTACAAAACTGTCATAATAAAAATAAGACAAATAGCGAAGCAGTACAAAATTCATTATTCTATTTTGTCAAGATACATTAAAAAAAAAGAGGATTATAAACAATGGTATGTTATTCATTTTCACACGAATTTATAAAATTAGTTATAAATAAACAGAAACTGGATCAAATACTCTTCTGCTAACCTTTGGATACCAAAAGCCTCGTAAAGTTTTTACCGAGGATCAAGAAACAAAAATGTGCGAATACATCATACATGCCAGTGATATTATGTTTGGTCTGACAACCAAAGAAATTCGTCACTTAGCCTATCAGTGTGCAACAGAATTTGGAATTGCTTGTCCCTCTTTTTGGAAAAACAATGAATGCGCTGGAATTGATTGGTTCCAGGGATTTCTTAAACGACATCCTTCGCTTGGCATACGACAACCGGAAGCAACGAGTATTGGTAGGGCTACCAGCTTTAATAAAACCAATGTGAGTTCTTTTTTTGAAAAGTTGGATCAAGTTTATGGGCGAACAAATTTTACGGCTGGTAACATTTATAATATGGATGAAACATGTTTACCCACGGTTCTGAAGCCTAAAAAAATCGTGACAAAAAAAGGTGTAAAGCAAGTTGGGACAATTACATCAGCTGAACGAGGGGAAATGATAACTATGGCCGTTGCAGTGAACGCAATCGGAAATGCGATTCCTCCTATGTTCCTCTATCCAAGGAAAAAATTTCATGACCATTTCATAAGAGATGGCCCTACTGGATGCATAGGAACTGCTAATGGATCTGGGTGGATGACTGAGGCAGAGTTTCTTGTGTTTATGAAACACTTTATAAACTTCGCAAAGCCCAGCAAAGAGAATCCAGTTTTACTTCTACTAGATAATCACTCATCACATTTAAGTATACCTGTCTTGGATCTATGCCGCGAGAGTAATGTGGTGTTGTTGTCTTTTCTCGCACACTGTTCTC
This sequence comes from Dioctria linearis, assembly GCA_963930735.1. NCBI lineage: Eukaryota > Metazoa > Arthropoda > Insecta > Diptera > Asilidae > Dioctria > Dioctria linearis. The sequence goes on along the minus strand of OZ005740.1, from coordinate 16,891,073 downwards.
ATAAATTACAACCGCTCGACTTAACAGTTTTTGGACCATTTAAAAAATTATGCAGCTCTGCCTTGAATTCTGGGCTTAAGACTCATCCTGGAAAGACCATTTCCATACATGATTTGGCCGGAATTTCCGTGAGTCCTTTCTTAGGTGCACTGACACCTGCAAATATAATTTCGGGATTCGATGCAGCTGGAGTTTTTCCATATAATCCGGACAAATTTACCGACGCAGATTTCATGTCAGCATATGTTACTGATCGACTTTTGGTGGAGCAGGAAGATTCTGTTCAAACAGCCAGCACATCTCAGTCCAATCGAAATCTTTTGACAGAACAGCAGAATGTGGCTATCACCAGTACATCACAATCTAACAAAGCTCCGGTAAATACTCCTTTGCCTTCTCCCGAAATGGATTTCTCACCGGAATTTATTCGACCATTTCCTAAAGCTGGCCCTCGGAAAGTTTCTCTTAAAGGAAGAAAGAAGAGACGATCAGCTATTTTAACATACACTGAAAAGAGGAACAAAATTAATGAGGAAAAATTAGTAACAAAGCGAAAAATTCTTGCTAAAAACAGGAGTAACTCTCTGCGTATCAACTCAAAAACCAAGCAGAAGGACTATTTTTGTCTAGTTTGTAAGCAAAAATATCAAACAGAAGAGGAATGGGTTCAATGCACTCAGTGCAAACAATGGGCACATTTTGTCCAATGTGCTAACGGAGATTCATGTTATGTGTGCCATCTCTGTAAAATGTAAAAAATACATAAAACGACTGAAGACAAAAGTATCATTTATTTTTTTACTTTTTTCTATTTTTTTTTTTCTATTTTTATTTTTTGTATCGTTGAAATACTGTTAAGTTTCGTTGGGGTACTTTGCAACATGGGAAGTTCATCAGTAAAATGTCCTACTTTGCGAAAACTAAACGTAAGATCTAAAGTTTCTTAATTTTTATTACTTCTACTTCTTCTAAAATTAAATATTTTTGTTCTTATGACCTAAAATTCGAAGTTATTAACAGAAATAGTAAATTTGTTGCAACTATCCCCCATCTCCCCTATCAAGCAAGAGTCCTTATTTAACCACTGCATAAATAATGGTTATTTTCCATCTGAGTGGAAAAAAGCGAACCTAATCCCCATCACAAAAACAAGGAACTCAAAACTCATTCAAGACTTTAGACCAATCTCCCTATTACCAACTATAGGGAAACTCTTTGAAAGAGATATAGATGATAAATTAAACAATTTCTGCGAAGAACACGATATCATACCCAACAATCAGTTCGTATTCAGAAAGTGTCACTCCTCGGACCATTCGGTGCTTACTCTGGTTAATAGAATCACCCACAATTTAAGACATAAAAAGTGCACAATAGCTCTGGATATAGACATAGAAAAAGCATTTGATAAATTATGGCACAAGGGCCCAATACACAAGTTAATAGATATGAACTGTCCAACAAACCTCACTATAGACTTCTGCTCAGCTTTTTAAACGACAGACAGACTTCAATTGCCATTGGGGACGTATCCGCTGAATGGTTCCCAGTGAAGTCTGGAGTACCGCAGGGATCAATCCTGGGCCCGAAATTATTCAACATTTACTTACATGATTTCCCCGTAGCCGAAGTTGATGAAAGCAACAAGTACTGTATGTTGCGATGCAATTATTATAAGTGAACATGAAAGACCGCACCAGGCACTGGACACCATTAAAAATATGTATTATCGCCAACCTCATCGGATATTATAATAAATGGGGTCTTAGTATTAACGAGCAGAAATGTGGAATAATTTGCTTCCTAAATGCAAGCGGGAAAGGCCATCACCATGCAAGAAAAGCTTCCTAAGATCTAAATTTCTGTCCCAATCAACTAAACTCATGATTTACAAAACATTAATAAGACTTATGCTCACGTACGGGTTCTCAAATTGGTTCTCAATCTCACCATCTGTGGCCGAAGAACTGAAATCCTTTGAAAGAAAAATTATTCGCTACTGTACCGGCAAATTCAGGAGAACTAACAGTTAACACATACCTCTATAAGGAAGCTGACAGTCCCACTCTATTAACATACGCTTTAAGCCTCTCCAAAAAAAGGTTAGAGGTTCTAATAGAACATCCCAATGATTTGATTAAACAAATAGCAGAAGAAAACAGGAATGACTCCTTACTGGATAACTATTATCTTTCCCCAATAAACTTTTTTCATGAGAATTCACAGCCGCTCCTCCAAAGTCGGCCGGAAAATATCTTACGAGAAGGCATCTATTGCAAACATCAGAGGATGAAACCTCTCTAACCACGTACACAATTTGTGTGATGCAGGACAGGAACCAATTAAGAAAAATATATATCAGCTCCCAGTTAGATCGACTATTTTAATAAAGCATACAAGGCAGAAGCCAGTAGAACTAGCAGTAATTGGCTAAATAAAGAAAATACGCAAATCAGTAAGGGACACAATAGATATTACATTCCATATGTAAATTAAAAACTAAATATTAGGAAAACATATTACCTTAGTAATAAGTTTGTATATGTATAAATATTTATATACATACAAAATTATGTATTGGGCTCCATGGAGCTCTGGTTTCTATTATTTAGTTGATAGGTTAGATTAAGGGCTAGATGTGGCAGATCTTATAGTACGCCGGGAACAAGTGTACTCTTGGTCTTATAGTATCGGATTAGATGCCTCAGGTAATCATAATGGATTAACATGTTCTATGTTAAATTGCTTTTATTGTAGCTAGACAAACCTGTAAGTCAGCTAAGTTGAAATACTGTATACCTAGTCCTAAGTAAGAAGAAGAAAATTTTGTATTAACAAGTCTCAATAAATATACTTTGACTTTGACTAAAGAGGTCAGAATGAAGCGTAGAGAGGATAAATTAGATGAAAATTAAATTCTGGAACAAGCAGAATGAATTCTGTATGAGGCAGGCATCGCCGACTAGGCATAGGTAAAAATTTTTTCACAATTTTTCAATAAAAAGCTTTAAACGCGTTTTTCTCGAAACATCGTTTTTTGATCTTACGTGAGCTGATTCTCAGATACTACTGAAGCAATCGTCTTGAAATTTTAACCACATATTCCTCATATGTATGAGTTCGTCCTGAACTAGGAGGAAATGAGTAAAAATACCTTTTTTTGTAGCGCGCAAAGTAGACTAATCCCAGAATCCTGTTCTAAGAACGGGCAACTTTAGCCGCTTTATACAAGAATCAGGGATATAGCAGATATATCTATGATTAATTCATATCACATTATTTTCAAGGCGCCATATTTTGATAATGTGATCCAGGAGGAGCGACCGCTAATCTTGCTCCCCCCTAGATACAATTCTGCTTACTACTACTACTACTTCCCGAGGCAAGCCGAACTGAGATAAATAGGTAAATACAAGAAATGCTTGAGACATACGTCATCAGACCTTCATATAGTCCCTGGAATTCTCCACTTCTCCTGGTGCCTAAAAAACCAGATGAGAATGGAAACAAAATGTGGCGAATAGTGGTAGAATTTCGTCGCATTAACGACATTACTATTGCGATGCGTACCCACTGCCTAATATCACTGATATATTAGACCAATTGGGGAAGTCGAAATATTTTACCATACTCGACTTAGCCAGTGGATTCCACCAGTTAAAAATGGACTCGAAGTACAGGGAAAAAACTGCCTTTAGCACACCCTATGGCCACTACGAATACAATCGTATGCCATTTGGTTTAAAAGGAGCCCCTGCTACTTTTCAACGAGCCGTGAACAATATTCTATCTGGAGTTCAAGGTATTTATTGCTTCGTATACATGGACGATATTGTAGTCCATGGATACAATCTCAAAGACCACAATTCCATACTCACAGTATATGTATAGTAAAACTTTGTATCATTATTGAGAAATCCATTAGATATGTAATTTAATTGATTTCTCAATAATCACACAAAATTTTTAGCTCAGCTCAGCATCATTTTTCCTGTGATGAAAGCTTCCTCTGATCTCTCACAATCAAAACGTTACCATTTCATTTGTAAAAATTGGTCTTATACAAATTTGCATACTTCTAAAACTCAATTCTCTATTGCTATTCCACAAATGTTCTCCGCTTATATAGTATACGTATGTATTTATGTATGTATTGTACATAGAATGAATAATGGGAAAGATGAAACGAATTCATGGCGCAAATTTTCATCTTCACTTCTCCTTACCATTCCCAAGAGAAATTAGCCTTAAAATGAGGCACTCAATCTTGGTCAACTTGAAATTTCCCTTACGTGATCCTCATTCACCATAACGAGACGTGTAGCCGTATAATTTCCTTTCTTTTCCCCCTCCCCTCCCCCTCCCAAAACCACTATGAATATTCAATGTAAATTGATGTCATTTCATTTCCACTATATATTTTATTGAATGGTAAATTTATTGTAGAAATGTAGGGAACTGCTACTGGTTATGAACTTAATATGCGAAAAATTGATGTCAGCATTTAAATAATTTTTAAATTATTTGTTTTTCTATGAATCTATGAAAAATCCAATAATTTTGATCTTTTGAAATTGAAAAAAAAATCTCAATGATTTTACACGGAATCAATTTGAATGTGGTTGCATAATTTCAAAATTCTTTCAACCTTTCGCAATTTTTCTTAGAATATAGAGACAACTCTCTATATTCTAAGCAATTTTTACCTATGATTTTGACAGTTCAATTAAAATCCTGAATGAGAAAAGTAATCAGGAAATTCCGAAAGTTCCTAAAAAACTCAATAATCCTCAAGTCCCTAACCCTTATTTCTTTCCTGTCAAGGCTGTATTATTCGGCATCATAGAGTATCTCCTAAGCTTTGGCAAAATTATAAAAAAAAGTCGAAAATTCAAAATTCAAAATATTGAAAATTAGGAAATATTGAAGTTTGGAAACAGCCGAAAAAAATTGGAAAAAATCCTTGTTTTGAAAACGGAAAGAAATATACGCCAGTATGTATGTACTTTTGTATGTTGCAGGAATGGGTAAAAAGAGCTTAACTATGCATTGTTCGTCCCCATGCGAATGAGGCAAGGGATTAAAAACAAAAATTGAGCGAACGTAGGATTACCCTTGAATATCTTAAAAAACCTTTGAAATTATTCATAATAACAAATTTTTCTTACATTGTGTCACACCACCTCAATTTTATAAGAGAAAGATTCATTACGCTTTAGCTAACGTGCTGAACGGAGACGTAAAATATGTGTAAAATAAAATTTTCATTTTTCCCCAAAACCATCAGAGAGTTCACCATGAGTTACTTCCACTTAATTTCTTTAGCATGACTGTCCTTTAAACAAGTGGGCCCAGGGCACATTAGGATAAGGGGGTCCTCTAACAGAAATTACATATATTCTAAACTACTGTGGGTTACCAACAGGAATAATAACGTAAAAAACAATCGCAAATAACACGGGAAACACACCGATTGCAAGTTCAAAGCTAAGTTAACTGATTTTCAGTCTAGAGAAGAAAGGTAACGTAAAGTGGTGCTAAGGGGAATCCCCGTGTGAATATCCCGATCGTGCCGGTTGCTTTACTTGTTTTGTAATAAAATTATTTAGAGGAATAACCTTAACCAGGCAGAATGGCAAGTAGTTGTCCTATGGGAGTTCTGGCTCACTTTCCCATTAGAATGAAAGAGAGCTCATCGCAATTATTCGCGGAGCTCTAGACCAGTTGCCCATTATAGCAGGGGCCTTATCGAGTGGTTGAGCATGGGAAAACGTTGATACGTGGTACCTTGACATCTGACGTCAACTTGGCCTTTGAAACCGGTAGTGTCTAGTCTTGGAAACTAAAATTTGACCTTGATTCCACCTAGTCGGTTGCGTCCCATCCCAGGGCATAACGTACAGCTCTTCCAACAGGTCTGATAACAACAGCTTAAACAACTATTCAAACAGGTCTGATAATAGCTCAAACATGTCTGATAGACAGACGAAATCCTTACCAAATAAGAATCCCTATGACGTAGTTGACCAGACGGAATCAAGGTGAAATTGTAGCTTTCAAGACGTATCAACGTTTTTTCCATACCCAACCAACCGATTAGGTCCCCCGCTATAGTTGGGAACTGGTTTAGAGCTCCGCGCATAATTGCGATGTACTCTCTTTCACTCTAATGGCAAGTCAGATATGTGAGCCAAAACTCCCATAGGACAACTACTAAAGTATTAAATTTTTTTGTTATTATTTTTTTTTCTTGCTTTCTTTTTCGAGTTGCTAATATTTAAATGGAAAACAATCGGAAATCTCTTCTTTTTTTCTAACTTATTCTTAAGTTAACTTTACCAGAGGCCAAATTCTGTAACACGGAGAATTGGGGAGATTGGGAGATGAGATTTTTCGGTTTCTCTGATTAAAGCTCCCTAACTCGCCATTCGCAATTCTCAACATATTTGGGGAGTTCAATTCCAATTTCAATGCTTTATTGTTTCCAAGATATAATTTCAATTGTGTAAGTAATAAGTTAATTAATTAAGTGTACAGGCTTGACAACGTGAGAAGTATGAAAAAGTGCGAATCGCCAAGGACGATAAAGGGTATCAGTTTTTGTTGAACTTTTTTATATTCGAAGTGCATGTGTCTATCAATGCCTAAGGGCGAGATAAAATGATTTTTTTTTTATAAGGCTAGTTTTTTAGGGATGTACAGCAGGAGAATGGAGAGGAGGAGAAGAATGTATGTGGTATAAAAATATAAGAGCTCAGGGCTAATATAATTGGGGTGAAAAAGGACCAGATAAGAATCGGAATGGATTAAGAAATTTAAAATAAAGTAAAAACAAAATCAGGAGTTTGATTAACTCAGAATCTGTAGGGTCAATAAAAAAACTGGAAAATTGCTTTGGTAATTAGGTATGCATGGGGGTTATAAACTATATTTAATTTCAATTAACGGTAATTTGCTGATTTGAGAGGCTTCGACGGTAAATTTCCTTGTCGCAATATTGATGGAAGCCTAACTCTATGTGAGAGGATCGTAGAGCATTGAGATTTTTCCCGACGCATTTAGAGTAGAAAAATATAGGTGAACAATGTTTGGGGAAAAAGTTTTTGAGAATAGGGGTAGTACCACCCCTTATAGGGGTTGTCCAAAATACGTCATGTTTGGTATCAATTAAAGAGGGAGGAGAGGGTAAAAGAGTGGTGTAGTAGATTGTTTTTGATCATTTTAACGTCATAACTGACTTTTTACCGCCGAAAACGGATTTTTTGCACTTGGATCATATACACCTCCATTCCTATATTTTGCATATATTCCCAAGTAGCCAAAATAGGTTGCAGAACGGTACCAAAACCATCTTCCAACTTAGGTTGCTTTCATCACGAAGTATCTAATTTGGGTTAATAACGTTGTTAAAACGTTATCCACAACTGTATTTGGACAGTTGTAAAAAAACTTGAGTCACATAATTATAATTCAACTCAAAATTAATGGTTATAAAATATACTGTCGTAACGTCTCTGCCACGTTTCTTCGAAACGATTTAGGTAAAAAAAGTTATTAAAATTATTACCGCAACGTCATTGCACATTTTGAAACTTTTAGGGAAAAAAAGTTAAAATACATACTGCTTTGTCGTCACTGACACGTCTCTTCGCAACTATTTGGGGGGAAAAGGTTATTTACATCCTTTTATGAAAATAAGTTTTAATTGTTCATAAAAAGAAACTCTTTATACCCTAGATGAAATCCCCGCTCCAATTACAGCGTGCTTATTTTCTACTACATATATAAGATATTAAAGACAATATAAAATTTTCGATAACATATGGACATTTAAAAAAAAATTCAAAATTTTAATATAAAGTAACAAAAACCAAAACAAAATTCCATGTAATTTTTGCAAATACATAATACGTAGAGATATTTATTTATGTAAAAATTTTCTGTTAATCGCCCTTTTTATGCACCACAATCCGCAACATTTTAAAAGAACTAATATTTCATAATTGCAGAAATTAATTTAAAAATAACTATAATTTATTTATACCTTTTTCGTGTATTCCTGTTTTTGCGTGCTTTAAATATTTCTTGAAGAAATAAGAGCTGTCATGTTGTATAAACTTTGGGTGGGACTTTTTCATGACTGTAAATAATAAATTCGTAATGCCCTTAAAACTTACAAAACTTCGTTTTGTAGCTGCTCCCGTCCATGAAAGCTATTAATTACGGAGTCCTCAAATAGGAAGAAGCATATTGCTCGTAGTGTTTTACTTTCGTTCAGTCCTCCAAAAGTTGTTAGCTTTTTAACCTTAGGTTCATGTAAAAAAATAATAGTACGAAAATAGTTGTATACATATATGTATATAGTATAAGCTCCCACTCAATTTATTTTTTATTTTAACATTACACAACTCTAAAAATCAAACTTATATTCATAAAACTTTGTTTAACGCATGCGCACCAACTCCTTGCAACAAAACTAAACTGATAATGACCAAATTTACACAAACTGTGGTAAAGAAGTAAAAATATGACCGCAATGGAACGTTTCGGTTGACACCTTGAATTCCATATTGGTTCTGCTGAAGTATTCTTGTGACCGATATGGAACGTTTCGGTTGCTGGAAAGTTACTTTGAAGCCTTGAATTGGTTCTACTGAAGTATTTTTATGACTTAAAGCTACAAATGTTAGAAAAAAAAAGTTCTTATGAACTAAAACGGGTAACAAAGTGGCTGAATAGAAATATGCCTGCGATAAAATTTCGAGTTACTTTGTAACCACGGTTACATATGGCTACTTGGGTTGCTTCCGGCCTTTGTTTCACATCCATTAGTACTCTGTTCAGAGTATTTTTCACATGGAAAGTGAATTTCCACGATTTACCAACTCTTCATAATGATGAGTTGAAAAAAAAAAATAAAAATAAATACTTAATAATAAATAAAAAATACAGTTTTTGTACCCAAATAACAGCCATTTTTCCACCTTTATAAAGAACTGATTAATTTTTTTTTTTGCAATTATCTCCAAAAAATATATCGGACTCAACTAATTCATATCTAATTAGGGGACAAAATGTAGATGCGATTTACATACAAGCTTTAACGTGGATATTTGAAAATTTTATAGCATCTCTTCTGTACTGGAAGACGACCAAATTGATCATATTCGCTTGATTTAAAATTTTTACCGAATACCTTGAGACACCAAAATTAATATACCTCTCTGTAGTATTGCAAGGATATCCATAATTTACTTTTATAAATATAGTCAGGATATGTGGTGAATTCATAATTTAAATTTCCTAGGTACCTAGGTACCTTTACAAAAAATAACAAAAATAAACAATACTGTCAGTTGAGAAATATTCTTCTTACTTCTCCAGAACTAAAACAGCTGAGCTCCACTCCACTCGTAAAGTTTGGTAATTCCCAATACAAGTTCCCCAAGTTACAGAATTTCGAGTGGAGAGTTAAGTGTCAAAAGAACTCTCATCTCCATAACTAACTCCACAACTCTTCGGGTTAGTTGATTCGGCCCCAGGGGCCTATTACTATTAGTCAATTCGACTCGATCAAAACGATATATAAAACCACATAGAGAATCACATGGAGGTGGAATTTCCGCTGATAAGCACAATTTGAAGAAGCCAAAGGATTATTTTTCGTGGATCGCTTATTGATCGTAAGTACATAGGTACACCGTTGAAATGTTTTTCTCAAAACGTGGTTTTTCAAAATGATGGGAGCTTTCAAAAGAAACATTTTCAAAATAACCGTCTCAAATTTGGCCACTTTTCACGTTTTTATTTAGAGCGGTATGGAAGCTTCTTTTTTTAACGAAAAACTGTAAAAAATAATAATTCGACACTCGATTCTAAAATGGCTAATTTGCAACGAAACGAAAATAGAGTATGGTACCTATTCATCGAGTGAGGAAAATCCATTGGTAAAAGCAATTCCATTGCCTCATTCTTACTAGGGGAGACCGGAGACAAAAGTGACAGCGTCATGAAAGTAGCATTCCCTTTTTAAACACGTACGAAGATATTAGAAGTTTTGCTGCACAATTCAGATGCGTACGCCGGTGCTTTCTCACATCGGTTAGTTTCAGCCGAACATCCCTATCAGTTATACGATGTAGAGCTGAATTTGTATATTTGTGCCACTCATGTAATTTTTTTCCAATTTTGTGTTTTCCTAGAAATCCATAGTTAATGTGTGCCTACATTGGGGTGAATATTGTACATTCCTCGGTAGTAGTTATGTAACTCTCCATATTTTTTTTCGATAATTCCTGTGCAATTATTAGGTAATGATATATTTATTTTAAAAACCATTACATGGGACAAAAGCAATACGAATCCTCGGGGCGTTAAGAATACAAGTAAAGCTAGTAATTTCTTATAATTAGGTGTTTTATATTTTTAGTGAAATATATGTAAATAACCAATTTTATCAATATTGACCGGGTAGTTTAGAAGATTTGATACGTTGCGAAAACGCTACCGTGGTACAAAACGGTATAGAAAACAGCATTTCATCAATTTCTCAAAAATACGTTTTTATTAATTGAAAAAGAGGGAGTAAAGAAAAAAACTTGTATGCAAAATAATAAAAAAAAATACAATTTTTATTTCTTTTTGTGAAACTTTTGAGCACATTTAACGTGTAAGGTTATATCAATCCCATTCCTTGAACACGTTTTACATTTAAAAAATGTATTAGTTCTTACATATTCGACATCGCTTTCTTTTACCATCTCCATTTTCGATTTTTTCAAATTTATATCATTTTTCGTAAAGTCTTTGACTTTTCTCTTGAACTTAAATGTCTAACGACGTTTTCAGTAACTCCAAAAGCCTCATTTTTGTCGCTATATGGGAAAAATTTAAATTAATATCCTGTGGAAGATGCCAAACACCAAAGCTTATATCCAAAGTGAAAAGGGTTCATATTTAAGAACATTTTCCGCTATGTCGACCATGTTAGGGTTACATAGAATAGATTCATCTATCGATAGGAGGTGCGAAAATTTTCCAAACTAAACTTAAAACAATTCTTGGAAATTAGACTCTGGCAAGCCCTCACTTTATAAAATTTGTCATAACGGTCTATGGGGTCATTATTGCGGAGATTCACATTTGAATTTATGTTGTAATGCATATTCCCGGTCATCGCGTTTCTAATTACTTTAAAATCAAAGGCAGGAGTATTAGACCAGTACAGTTTTCCCTTGGATAGCTCCCAGAAATCATTAAAATTTCAAGAAATCTATTCTAGTATGGGAGGGTAAGGGCAAATTGGTAGGTTTTCTGAGCAGCATATATATTTGTTTGGTCTAATATTAAATTATCCTCAGTGAAAAGCACTTCATTCAAGCTTCGATTTCCGTGACGATTTCTTGAAGAGAACGGTACCGTTTTGACATATATGTACATAGAGAAAAAGTTAGCGTTTAGTACCATGGTTGCGTTTTCGCAATATTTAACATTCACAGTAAAATAACAGAATTCAGCTAATGACACAAACTTGCATTTGAATTCGAAATATGCACGGTTATTTATTTTATATTAGCGGGATATTCAGAAATTTCACTTCAACTCTGCAGTTTAGCTTAATATTTTAATTATTTTTAAGCATTCATCAAAAATACGCGGAACATACTTATATGCTTTAATTTTGTTTTGCCGTTAACCAATACTTTTGTAAAAAGTTTTTTCGTCAAAAAGTAACAAACATGTTGCATATTCAAAAACGTGGAAAAGTATGTAGCACACTTTATGCGTCTTTAGGTACACAGGCAGTACCTACACATTTCATGTTGCGAAAACGCAACCGTAGGGCGAAGCGGGCTTAATAATATTGTTCAGCCACATTGAAGAATCGCAAACAAAAAAGCATATCCTCAGATCGTTCATGATCTGAGAATATACTTCACACTACGTACACAAACACTAAACATAATACACGTAGTCATAAACATCAAGGAATCTGAAAAGAAAAGGAAAACAACATTAGATAACAAAATTAAAGCAATCATCGAAAATAGGCACTCACCATATAAATGTCTATCAGCACAAAAGCTGCACCATTACAATTATCATCAGTCATGATGACGTGCCACCGCTCTTCACATACAAATCCCCAAGCACCGCCACCGCTCACACACGTAACAGTTTCAACTTTTTTCTAAAACTCTATCTAACCTGCGCATTTCCACAGTATAAATAGAGCGCTAGAAATACAAGAAAATCATTGCGTTCTGAGCTATCACTCGAGAAAGATTGGCAGTACTGAAGCCTACTGAAGTCTCGATATCACCAAATCTAGGAGAATCCTGACCTTAGTAATTTGTATTAAAAGCACTGATTTTAATACATAAAACCAAATACTAGAAGTATTGTGTCTAGTATTACTAAAAGCATTGCAACTCGTAAACTCTCGTATATTGCGGAGCAACTATACGTCAACCCAGCATTTTAAACTCGGACAAATCATTGCGTCCTGAGCTCTCAAACAAGACAGATCGGCAGTCCTGAGGCCTAGTGAAGTCCTGATGTCCCAAAACCCAGAAGAATTGAATCTGGTATATTTGACTCAACACGTCATCGAAATAAATTTCTGAGATTAGGGAGATTAAATTCGTATATTTCTCAGTAAATATACCATTGTGCTCTCGCACATAAAACCAATCCGCTCGCATCAGCTCGCTGTCGATGCACACGGTGCTGCCCAAGCTCACTATTGGATGAACAAACTGAGCTGACACGTGTAAGCACCCTAATTTACAAGTGTAGTCACACAACATCAATTAAATTCCTTTTTTGAAGAAAATTAATGCTTCTGGCTATGACTTTAACATTATCTCTCGTTATTTCAGATTAAAACACACACAAAGGGTATAATCACATTGGAATAGTTGGTTGGATTAAACTCATCATCTCATTGAATTATAATTGGATTTTTTTTTTTTTATATTTTTGGTTATTTGTTAAACCTTTCATTTATGTTGGATTTTTTATATAGTTTTAAGGCTTAGAAAATAAGTAAGAATTATAATTGAGAGTGAATAAAAATAATTGAATTTTTTGACACCATCTTGTTATCATTTCTAAACCATTCTGATCCGGTACCTCATTTTTATGAGAGGGGGGACGAACGGGACCGGTCCTCCTCCAGAATGTCAGTTTTCTGAACATAATTTACAAATTACGTATAAAATGTCGTCTGTATATTATTACAAAGTCCGATAAAATAAAATAAAACCTTTTAATCTACAATAGCAGTCCTTAAGTGCTCAGAGGGTTCCAGGACGTGTTTTTAGAGTCCTATTTTTCCGACTCGTTAGGGCTTGGGACACTTATGGTCCCCCCCCCCCCAAAGATAAATCCTGGGTGCGTTACTGAGTGTTACAAATATATATTTAAAAATTAGTCATCATAACAATGAAAAATATACAAAGCTGATATTATATTTACATTATATTTCGTTGCTTTAACTTTGAATTATGTCTTGTTAGTTTAACAATATCAATGGATTTTTTAATTTATTTTTTTAAAGAGAGACAGAGAACACGTATTCTTGTTTTTTTTTATTTACACTAAACGCTGATTTTGTTGCTATTAAAATTATTTTTCATTTAATTTCCTTAAAACAAACAGTCGTACTTCTATCCCCCACTACATGTTACTTTTGTCGTAGGCTTCAGGATGAAAGTAACAATCGACGTGTGCCCTAAATACCCTTATAGTTCTTCAACACCTCCATTTGTACTTCATTTGTTGAACTAAAAACTAGGTGCGTTTATTGCGGATTGAGCCCAATTCGTGAATATATAATTAATTTAATTGCATCTTTATTAGGTACTTGACAGTTGAACCAAATTTAAAAAATTTTACTTTTGTCCCCGCTCTCCCCTACTAATTTCCTTACAGATTTCATACCTTCTCCATTGACAATCATACAAAATACTCATAGAAGCCATAAACATTTATTTCACCTTCCTTTCCACACATATTATGAAAACCTTTGTCCCAAACTTACATAATTAATTTTCCATAGAAACAATTTTATAATTATTTTGTACAGTTTTAATTATATGTATACCATGGCTCCAAAAATTCAAATAAAAGCAGCTTTTAATTACTGAATCCGGTTATTTCTAAAAATATTTTATATGAAGGGAAGCCTTGGCTGGGATTATACACACACATACATAAGTATAAAACCTTCCTATTTATGCAAATTTATTCTATTTCTAAACCAACGCAAAATTTAATAAATTTTCATTAAATGAATTGAGGACGAAAGAAAGAAAAAGGAATAGTAAAGAGAGCTAGAGAAGCATGAATCCTAGCTAGCAGAGACCTAACTGATCTGCAAGCAAATGGTTTCCATCTCAAAGTATAACAGTGAGAAGGGTGGGGGGTTGTTATTGTTAAAATTTGTTTCACTATGCACAGGTTTTCCTCTTATTTTCATTTTTTTTCTGGTTTTTTGCTTTTTTTTTAATTTTATTCCTTCAAGAATGAAATTAAAGTTTGCGTGTGCTTTTCATTAGCACGAAAAAGTAAGTCATTTGCATAAACAACACAGGCATAATAAGTACCTACTATTCCCGCGTCGTGCTTACATTTATACTGCAACACACACACATACACAACTGTGGCAGCCAAATGACGGGCCTGCTACTACTAAATTGTAATTTTCATACAATTTTACGCTTTTCATTTTTTGACAATAATATATAACAAGTAAAAAAGCTAGAATTGGTCTAAGACCAATTCTTATGATACCCTAGATCAGGGCTTCTTGAACTGTGGGTCGCGACCCCAAAAGGGGTCGCTTAGCGAAATCTTGGGGGTTTAATAAATATAATTGTATATTTTTGTATGTTTTTAAACAAATGTTGAAACTATAGTTTTTCATATGTACACTACTGATAAAAAAAAAAGTGAGCACAGGAAAATATTTCAAAAATCGTTTGATTATGGTAAAAAATGGCACGAAGTTTTAATATAAAGGAACCGGTCACGTAAAACTTTGAATTAAAACAAGAACATAAATTATCTTAGTTTTTGTATTTACTCCTTTATATTTTATTATGGCCTCCTCTACTTTTGTTCCAAACCTTTTCAACAGCTGTTCAAATTTCGTGAATATTGCGAACATGAGTTTTGTGAATTTTCCTATTGATGTGGTACCAGATATTTTCGATAGAACACAAATCTAGACTTTGAGCAGGCCAGTTGTTGAAAATAGTTGTGTTGATATGGTACATTATCCTGTTGAAATATGTATTCATTTCTATTCTGAATATCTTTCAAAGCTATTAACAAACCTTTTTCAAATATCAAGAAAAATTGTTATCAGTAGTGTATATATATTGTTACCGAATCAATTAATCACAAACTATTGTATTTATATATCTTTATTTTATATACATCTTTTTTTGGGTTACGAAAAAAATCACAATCATAAATGGGGTCATAATGAAAAAGTTTAAGAAGCCCTGCCCTAGATGAATACCCGTATGAAATTTCGTATTGTCACCCTTCTGTATAAGTTTGATTTTTGAAATGGTTTTTCGCATATATTTCTAGAACGATTAGTCGGACAGAAAAAATGATTATAACCAATTGTATAGGATTTCGTATTATGAAGAAGATTTTGGTACAATAAAAATGTCTTGGACTGATCGTTTTCACAGTATACGTAAAAAACCTAACCACGAAGGAGTTGCCCGATTTAGTCCATTTTTGAAATTTTATTTGCTAGTACAATGAAAATACCACGTACCAAATTTCAGCTCTCTATATCGATGCGTTTTCTCAGGCAGTGTCCAAATATATAGTGGAAAACGAAAGTTTTGTATGGCAACCCCAGGAAGGACTTGCCCGATTTGTCTAATTTTCGAACTCAATTTTACTTTTTTTTAAAAAGTCCGTGTACACAATTTCAGCTCTCTAAGTATACGCGTTCTCAAGTTATCGTGCGCACAGCTAGGCAGACAGATAGACAAAAAGACAGACAGACAGACAGACGGACGGACATGCAAAAATCAAAATAACTTTCAATATTACGCGTGGGTGTCCAATCCATTTTGCTCTACCATCATTATTTCGAGGTGTTACAAACGAAATGACAAACTTAGTATACCCTATAGAATTCATCTAGGGTATAAAAAGGTCTGAATGTACACAAAACGGGGGATTGAGGATGTATTTTGTGTGCGGGAAGACTAATACCTGCAACCCTACCTTACCCTACCCTATACCTACTGGTTATTTACTACTGAATTGACTTCAGTATTGTAATAAAAATTTGAAAAAGAATAATATTTTATTGTTTTAGTTCAAAGCGGTCCAGAGAAATGAAATGAAATTAATGTCCAGGTAGATAATCTTTTCAGCTAATCCTCAAATAGGATGGCAAGCCCAAAAGTATACCCATCCTGTATTTGATAAAGAATGAGAAAAGAAAACTTCGGTTATCTCAAGCTCTCCTTCCAGGCAGTAGACAGACAGAAGGCTGTCAACAACCAATTCTCATCTTTTTTAGATGAGCGAAATGCAGGTTTAGGCCAGTGATGATATTGACCACGGTTCTGGATTGCTTCTTTTCGAACCCCAAGGGCCTGAACTTCCTATTTGGCCCACCAAGAAATAGTTTTGCACACCTGTAATTGCCCAGGTTCACCCATCGCTGGTGAACATGAACATATGCTTTGATAAAAGACGTGATCAATGGCTTACAGCCCAAACAACAGATATTGGTGGTTCAAGAATCCAAAAAAGAGAGAACTAGATTCAGGTAACGAGTCAGCCGTTGATACAAAGGTGCTGGAAACTCAACAAAAACCTGTCTTCACATGACAAAACTCTGCAAGATATCTCCACATAATTTGTCTCTGTTATCATTTTCTTTTTTCTTTTTGTTCCCCCAAATTTCTGTCGTCATTAAGTTTTTTGTGAAAAATTCCAGATAGGGCCGAATGGAAATCACAATCCGTGCTTCAACCATTTACAAAACCCTATCATATACACAGACGGCTCCAAATCGGAAGAAATATGCCACGGTTCTCCAGGCTGAAGTCAAGGCGATCGTTGAAGCGGAAAGAGATATCATTGTTCTTCATGCCTGAGTTACACTGAGAATAGTGAGATTCCTGTCAACACCTTTTCAAAACCGTTTACAACCTCCAAACTTGTATTGGAGTGCAAAACCACCCTGAGCTCCCTCTCTCGAAACAAGAGGGTACTATTGTTTTGGGTGCCAGGTCACAACGATATTAGCAGGAACGAAAAGGCGGACAAACTTTCTAGGCTTGGGGTAGCCTTGGAGTCTTCCTCCTCTATAATTAGGAGCGAACCAAAGCACCTTGCCGCTAATATCTAGACTTGGGTCGACTGCCAACTGCTTGAAAGCTCCGTATCAATTCTCACTGGGTACTCTCTTCTCAGGGGTCAACTATACAGGATAGGACTTGTTGACGATCCGGTATGCAAAGGATGCGGAACAGAATCTGAAACGGTGAGTTATTTCTTGTCACTGTCCAGCTCTCTCAGCAAAACATCATAGATGGCTTGGCTCACATCTCCTGGAAGAACTGCATGAAGCCGGAGTGTTGGGGGCCCATTTTGAATTTAGGTAGAACATCCGGTTGGAACTTATAAGCAGTTGCTCATTAGTTTGGAGGGTGAACAATGAGCATTTCTGTGGCCCACTGTTCAGGGACCCCATCCGGGTCCCAACCTCGTCTCAATGCATCCTAGTTTTTTATACCAAGAAGATTTTTTATGATTAAATCATTAAACAACAACGGTCAATCCCAGAAAATTGTGTTTATATATCTATCATCATTAGGAATCCGCGGACACCGCGACCAAAGTTGATTTTTTGTGTCCTCTCCTAAACTGGATAGGCTAAATCGAACATCTTTAAGAGCTCGATTATTGCCTTCGGAGTGAGAAATTCTTTTCCTCCAGCAAGGAAGATTTGTCTTCTCACAGCTCGACACAATTGGCTGTTGGATTTGTCTATCTTCTTGAGAAAATAAGGAAGGGGACAGGTCCAATCGAACACTTGGATATGGTATACTTGGAATTTTCGTCTTCTTTTTCGCACACAGTTCGACACAGTTTCTTTTATATTTGCCTATCTTCTTCATAAAATAACGGAAGGCGACATTGTCTGCTAAAACCAATTAATTTACAAATGTGGAAAGCCTAGAGTGAAGAATTCCTTCGGTTGTGTCATACCAGACGAGTTTTAGTTACCTGTCTTCCCATTTTTGTACCACCTACCCTAAAATGACTTATCGGTGTGCCAAATGTTGGGTTGGGACCAGTATACGGACTGGTGGCTCCTATTTTCGCCAGATTGTCCGGTTTATAATTTCTCTCAACTCCTTCATGTCGAGGGACTAAAAGCAAAGTTACTCACCAGATTATTTTTGACTCAGAATACATAGCCTGGAGCTAGAGCACGGCTTGACTGTTTGAACAAATATTGATGCTGGAATTCTCACAACCCCCGTTTTAGTTTTCCGGAGCTCCAACCTCTATAGACTTCCACTTGAAAGATGGAAAGCATGGTATCAACCGGAATGTAAAGTACAAACAACAACCAGGGTTGATCTATTGTGTTCTCCCTTAAAGTGGTTAATCTAAATCTAGCCGTTTTACGATCTCGATTATTACGTTTAAGCAATTTTCTGCTGAAATCAATTAGTTTGCGCATCTGGAGATGAGAGAGGTGAAAAATTCCTTCGCTGGCCTCATACCAGATGCCCATCTCTCCATTTTTATAGTTTCCCCTTGGTAGACCAAATTTTGGGTACGGACCAGGATAAGGACTCACGGCTACTTAAAGCAAGATTACTTTGTTGTCCCTAAACAGACTAGTTTCAAAGTCTTGAGAGGACAAAGCCAGAACCTCAGTTGATTGGAGTGTTCTACTTCTTGACTCAAAACTCTCCCTCTATTTTATTATTCTTCCCTGGATTTCTCAGTAAACCAGACATGATACCGTTGCTGTAACTGAACTCATCTGTCTAATAACTTCTTTCGTTAATAGTTAATTGCGGTAACTTCTTTTGGTCATAACATCTATTGGAGCATCTTCAGCGTCTTTAATGTATACCTACTTTAGGATATTAAGAATATGTCCTGCTCCTCCGGAAGGAATATCATCATCTGATCTTTTCCTGCGAAGCATACTAGCCGCTACTTCCCTCTGGGTAAAGAGATAGAGTTTATATAGCTGTAGGTTAAAATTGGCTTCAATTCAAGTATTCAACTGGTAGGGAATTTTTCTACAACATATTCCTTTAATTAAATTTCAAATAAATATCCAAAAAAGGAAGACACGTGATGAAACTTGTCAAAATCTATCCCCCCTTAATCCTTCAAATTTCTAACGTGTTGAGATTAAAATCTACACTTTTTAAGTACGTTGATATACGTGCCCTATACTATACCTACTTATAAGAAAAATACACCTAAGGGCAACATATTTCACGTTTTACCCATTTCTATTCCAGTTGAAATTGTTTCCGGGGCCAGAAGCAGTAGCTTCTTATGTAAAATTTTCATCAATAAAGCTCAGATACTAATAAGAAAATTTATATACTTGATGTGAAAGAAAGGTGTCAATAAAATAGTTGCTAATACTGGGTTCCTTAGTTAAATCTCCAATCACGTATAAAGTTTTCCAGGTCACGTTGAATATCTCAATTTCATCGTTTTGTGGAATCTAAAGTAGGCATTCAGAGTATGTTCTATATACATACATATCAAAACCTTTGTGTTGCGTATACGTATACGAACCAAGTATAAAATATCTCTATAAGTTAGCCTGGCTGTGGTAACCATCTTTAGTCGCAAGAACTATTTTCCTATTCGATCAACGATTTCTCAATATGAAAATTCAATGGAGGCTTTTTCAGCCACATGGTTCCACCCAGGGGAGAATATTTCAATAACACAATTGCTAGGAATTTCCATATAAATTTCTCTATAACTTTGATTTCAATTACTATTCCAGGGAGATCTTTTCTAGAATTCTAGAGTAAAGTAGATATGTATGAGGCCATCCATAAAAAGAAATCCTGATTTAATCCTGCAAGTTTTGAATAGTGGCAATTTAAAAGTATTCCGAAAGATACAACTTTACAGATTCACATTTTTCTGACCACATCGTGGTTTAAACTCGACAAAATTTAAAAGGCTCTTACAGCAGCTGCTTTTCATAAAATCTAGCTAGAGCAGAGCCATCTTATAGTTAGTGAGTGAGGATTTTGTACAGCGCAAAGTTTATTTGAAATTTCAAAAGGCCTCTTTAATGTATATTACGATGACGAGTTTTAGTTCATGCTATGCTTAATGTATGCTTCACATACATAAGTCATGCATGGCAGATTAAACTCTACTAAAAGCCCTTTAACTATAAATATATCTGTAGATGAGCCCGGTGTTTGAAAATATTTTATTTTAATTAATGGCGTAATTAAAACTTCGTCTATTTAATAATTAATTTGTAGAGAAAGGTTTTTTATTTTGTTAAATATTTAAAGCATGTGTACTACTAACGAGAGTCTAGATTGCTTATACAAAATTTTGACATAATAGAAGCCTCTTGAATACAACAGGTAGAGAGATGAATGCCATAATATGGGTCTGCAGTTGTCCATTAATGAATCAACGTTTTTTTGGTAGATTATACCTTGCTCTGAGCCTAGATAATTCTAGCTACATACATATATCCATTTCTCTGTTTTGCTCGTTAAAGTTGTTTTACGCATTCTTTTTCCGAGAATGTGAAAATGTAATCATAGTCAATATAACATTTTTTTTTTATATTCCCAAAAACTTTTCAGTAACTTCAGAGCTATTCATTATAGCTAGAGAGATCAATGCAATAATGGGTCTTGTGTTGTCCTTGGATGAATCTATATTTTTTTTTTTTTTTTTGTAGATTATACCCATTGAATAAAGAACTAGAAATAATAAAATAAGTAAAAAAAGGAGTTTTCAAACAAAACTGAGGCCAAGCCGCATGAAAAAGTAGAAAATAAACTTTTTTTCACACACAGAGGTGGACTCAGATTTTTTGATTGGGACATTTCTCTTGAATAATCTTTCTCTTCGTGAATCAAATCACTTATTACCTATGATTGATCATACTGAAATATATCGGTGATTGTCAGCGAATATAATCAGTCCACCTCTGTGTGTGAAGAAAAGTTTATTTTCTACTTTTTCATGCGGCTTGGCCTCAGTTTTGTTTGAAAACTCCTTTTTTTTAATTATTTTATTTCCTGCCTTTTTCACGTTAACTAAATTGTTATTACGTGCTGCTTGGAGATATTTTAAAACAATTTTATGACGGCTGAATAGACACTGATTTACCAGTTTTTCAAAAAATTTATTCGAGTAAAAATTATTATGCAACTCATTTCGCTCTACAACTTTGTCTTAGGTTGCAAAACGCTCAAACGCTTCCTTGGTTGGAAAAACTCCGGAAAAGCGTTTTGCATGAATTTTCCTCGATTTTTTCTGCAAGTTTTCACCATTGTCGGTGAGAAAGTAATGATGCCAGTTGATAGGGAGCTTGATCCTGCATAATTTAGAAAACTTTTTTACCGGAAAATTTTCCGGAGAAGTCGGAAAATTCCGGAAAACTTTTCGGAAAACTCTGCATTTTTCCTGAAACGGATTTATCACTAATCAAATTTGTACCAAATTTTCAAATGATTTTTCCCGATTTTCCGGGTTTTCCATGGAAATTTCCGGTTCAAATTTTGATAGATTCAATTGTCACGCGACTTGAACCTGTGTGCCAAATTTCAGCTCGCTCTGATGACGAAAAGTGGGTCTACGAGAGTGTCGAAAATAGTAAAGAAATAGACAAATTCGTGTACGAGTTAAAGGGAATGGCTGGCCTCAATAAGGAAGCGGAATATCGGGTGATAACTTGATCTGCTCTGCGAAATGTATTAGTATGCTGTGTTTATATTGGTTTCGTCAAGGCAATAGTGAACATTTTGTACGAGGACATTTTTTATAATCCAAATTGCTGTAAAATAAACAAATCATTAAGGCCAACTTTCTTTAGATACAGGAAATACATATAGGGCTGCCATTGAAAAGAAGACTTTTCTCAAATAACAAATCGTACATGATTTCAAGCCAGTGGCGGATCCAAGGGGGGGGGGGGGGGGGGGGGTCACAGGTTCATGACCCCCTAAATTTGAAGTAAAATATATTATTTATTAATTGAATAATTTGAAAAAAATATTTTTTTTTTATTTATATAATTCAACTTCAAAAAAAAAATTTATTTCAAAACTTAAACAAATAAAAATTTATTTCAATGAATATTATTGTATGCATGTGATGTATGTGTATAGGTTTTTCTCAGAATTTGAGTTTGTGACCCCAACTTTGGGTGAACCAAAACCCTCAAAAAACACTTCTTGAGGCTCGAAACAGACCCCCTCACTACCACATCAGAGCCCTAACTTAGTCCCAACATCTAAAACCACTGACATGAATAATATGGACTGTATACGTCCATCCATAGAAATACACTACAGAAAGTGGGTTCACTTCTATATAGCGTTCTCTTTCGGTCTAAGCCCCAAGTACCAAATTGAGAGAGAACTGTAAACAACAAATAAATAAGTGGGTTCGTCGAAATGAATCTTTTTAAATTAATTATTTGGTTTAATTAGTGATAAAAAGTGTTTTACCAAAGGCAATATATTCATAGATATTCAACAGAAATTCGAAAGGTTTTTTTAAAATGTACTCGCATGAAATAGCATATCGAGCAGTCCATATTATATATGCCAGTGTGTAAAACTGAGAAAAGTTTGGTCTGAATGACTCCTGCAGTTTTCACCCTCAACTACTATTCTATTAAAAAATGCCATTTTGTAAAAAAAAGTATACTAAAGAATGGCATATCATCCACACCGCTTAATGTGAAAACTTTCCTAGTGCCTCACTACAGTACTGCAGTGGCTAAACTAACCTGTTCCTTTTTTTTTGCTTAATTTAATTTGTAAGATGCCCCCCCCCAACTCCAATGCTAGTTCCGCCACTGTTTTAAACTCTCGTATATTTCTTTGTTTTTTTTTTTTCATCAATAATTATAAAAGAAGAAGATAGGTCCTTTTAAATATATTCACTTGCCTAAAAAACGATTTTCCGCCTGAATTTCGACTATTGTTTCTGCAACATCACAACGCTGAATTCAATAGCTTAATAGCTTTAACTTCACAAAACACTGAACTCAATCAAAATATACACTTCAAGCTTGAATGGCTTAACACGTACACTGTATTCGCACGATAACTCCCTTCCTTATTAGTTCTTTATTCAATGATTATACCCCACTTTAAAAATGTATATTTTAAATAAAGTGTTCATATCAATCGTGTAGAGGGCGTCAGATTTGAAAATTGTGGCAGTTTTGAGAGAGTTAAGAAAAAATAAAAAAAAAATCGTAAAAATAAATGTCCATGGACGATATTAGGCTCATTCGTCTCGATGTGAAGAATCCGAAAATATTTGTTACGAGCGTGTAGCACTGACATGTAATAAGAATGAGAGAGTGAGACCCTTCCTATCTAATCTACATTCTAAAAATGGCACCAATTTTTTATAAAATCTGTTTGTCTCTGCCAAGCACTAAATGTACATTGAACTGTAACGAATTTTGGGAACAGTATGGCTATATTAAATGGAATCCATTGGAATTTGCATAAAAATTCAGACAAATATATTGTTTATGTCGTGTCCCAAAAGCAATCAATCAATAAAACCCAATAATTAACCGCGATAAAACTTTCTTCGAATAAAACAACGCTCGAATTTCGTGCACGTTATAAATCTTTATTTACTAAAACTTGACCTATCTTAACAATTACTATGTACGCCGCACCGAACGGAAACTTGACACCACTATGCAACGCGACGGCTCACTGGAAGAATAGAATATTACAGGCACTCGCCAGTCCAGTCATTGGTCTTTTATGCACCAATATTCGGAAGTAGACTTTACTTAACAACGCGGATGTAAACAAACGACAACAACCTTGCCGTTTGTTCTACCGGTTGCAGCACCTGAGTCGCTCAGTAGTAAACAATCGCTTTACATAATAATTACCATGCGAAGGTTAATTATTATTGTAATCGTCGATTGCTCCACTAAGCGCTCATCGCAGCCAGCTGTTAAGCTAATCAGCAAAATAACCGACAGTTGCAGAACAGTACAATGCGACGTTACTGTTTAGCAATTGCTAATTATTTCACTAAAATGCGCCCTTGGCTGCTGGAAGAATCTTCCGTATATTGGGCCATCACAGTTTATATACGTCTATCTCTTACAAGCTCAATTATGTTTGACATCAAATCTGCAGAGGAAAACATTTTTCAGTATTAATTTTATTTTTTTTTATTAAAACAAGTTTAACTTTCTAAACAATTTTTATGTAATGCAATACTATTTTTCAACATCTTTAGGGTTTCTAATTGACAAATAAATAATAATTACAGTTGTACGAAATAAATTGTTTTCACAACCTGTTCAAAATTAGTGCCATTTTTTAAGCACCCTGAGTCCATTCTTATTCCGTCAGTAATGACAAGCACAGATTACCAGAAAAATATTTTTATGCCAGCTAAATTTAGCCATTTTTGCCGTAGTTAAGACTTTTAAATCCGGGTAAAAAATCGGCTAAATCCTTTCAACGCCAGAATTCCTACCCAAAGTATTTTTGAAACCGTTTCAAATTTTAGTCGTTTAGCCGAGAAGATTCATATTGAAACGGCTAAAATAAAATAACCGGCCAAGTGCGAGTCGGACTCGCGCACGAAAGGTTTTCCGTACCATCGTACAAAATTTAACACTATTTACTTTTTATTTATTTTTTCAAATGAGAGTGAAAAAATAATGGCTACTTATGATAATAATAATGAATGAGAATAAAACGAGGAAAAAACGCCGAAAGAATCACGTTTCTTGTATGGGGGTCCCCTTTAATTTTATTTTATTTTTATTATTTGTTGTTATAGCGGCAATAGAAATACACACTCTGTGAAAATTTCAACTGTCTACCTATTACGGTTCATGAGATACAACCTGGTGACGGACGTACAGCGAAGTCTTAGTAAAAGGGTTCCCGTTGTTACCCTTTGGCTACGGAACCCTAATAATCTCGAACACAATAAAAATTTTAATTCGTATTCTTTGTGTGTGACGAAAGCAAGTCTAGCGGAAACAAAGGAAACTTTTTTGAATTGGTAAAGGATCGATTTGTGGAAAACAAAAACTCCATATTTGTGTCCCCAGACATCAAAACCGAGCTCATCAACTTTCTGGGTGACCTAGTCCGCCAGTAGATAATTTCTCAAGTGAAATGGGCCGAGTATACTTCCTCATAATACTGGACAGTACTCCGGATTCCTCACATAAGGAGCAAACATCCCAGGTTCTTCGATACCTCTTGCTTTATTGCTTTATTGATTTCAACGACACTATCGGCAAGGTCGCAGAAGACATCACAAAAATGATAATGGAGAAGTTGGTTTAGAAAACAAAAACTGCCGAGGTCAAAGTTATGACAATGCTGTCGTGATAAAGGGCGAGCACACTAGAATCCAGTAGCTTATTCTGGATATTTATCCGAAATCTAGGGTTGTAGCTTGCACAAACCATTCCCTTAACCTCGCTGGCCTTTATGCGGCAAAAGCTGTAGTCAACTCCTTCAGTTTCTTTGGGACACTTTATCGACTTTTTGTATTCTTTACTTTTTCAGCTTACCGTTGGGATGTTTTGATGAACACAACTGGTTCCAGCTTGAAGCGCCTGATTGAAACGAGATGGATCTCCTAAGGAGATGCAGTAAAAATTTGGTCAAAACGAACTTTTCAAAAATTTTGGACGTTTTGAAACAGCTTTCAGGAAGGAACCAGAACGCAAATACCAGGACTAATGCCGCTTCGCTCTTCATGGTCATGCTATCTTTCTCTTTTCTCAGTTTTATTAGATTTTTGGTACAAGTTCTGGTCGAAGTGAATAGCGTCCAAACACAAACGTTGCAAACGCGAGGCTTCAACTTGCAGAATTGTGCTCTAAAAGCGCTGGAAAATAATCTGACGGAGAGTCGAGAAGTCATTTCGAAAATCAGTGTAGATTTTGCTGACGAGAAGTGTATGGATGATGGCAGCGTCGCAATCGGAGAAAAAAGAAGAAGATAACCGGAGAAAATTGCAAAGATACTGGACTTGCTTTTAAAAATAAGCTATGTTGCGAAATACTTTCTTCACTTGATCTCATCAACCAGGAAGTATAAAGAAGATTCCAACACCTACATGAACTCGCAAGCAGTTTTGAGTTTCCAGTTTCCTGACTTCAAGTAATCTTTTGGACCTCAGAATCAGCATCGATTCAAGCAAGCTGGATGCTGACGAAGTCGACAAGAATGAGTTTCTTTTGGAACGCACAAGGCTGATTAAATTGGTTGAAGCTTCTCCAAACCATGAATCACTGAGGACGGAAGGGCCCTTACAACTTCTGCGCTTTATTCAAAAGTTCAGCCTGGCTGATTCAGTCCCAAATATCGTCGTTATTCTACAAATCTTCCTTACTGTGGCCATCAGCGTCGCGACTTATTGAAGAGCTTTCTCTAAGTTGAAACATATAAAGAATTATCTACGGTCAACGATGGGTGATTCTAGATTGAACAATCTAGTGATTTTGTCCTTTGAACGAGATGTGACTGACTCAATCGGCTTCGAAAGTGTGATCAGATCAGAAAGTTTGTAAGATGATTTTGGAAATAATCTTAACTTTATCCTTTTTACAAAGTTTAGTTAATTAGAATTTTTCACGTCAGTTCCTGGTTGAAAGTTTTTATGGCACGGTAAAAATTGGGGCACATTTTTCACGTGGCCCAAGGCGGCACGAAAGGCTTTGCTACGCCACTGTATTTAAGAATCATTATTGTTTCAAATTGTTTTGGTTGTATTTCTGGTTCCGGGGAATGCATTATATAATAGGTCATCTATCATATGTGCTGCATAGTATACCTTGGAGCTGTAATAAAATTTTCCCCAAATAAATATTGTTGTTAGAGGGGCGGCAATAACGTCTTTGCCCCCGTCCTCGAAAATTTCCTAGTTTCGGCACTGAAATATTTAAAATATTATTTACAAGTTCTTCCTTCATCTTACTATACTATCTATAAAGTGTGTTTTAATATCTTTAATTTTATTTTTTATTTATTTATGAATTTATCTATCTATTTAAATCGCGCGAGCATAAGCACGGCATAACATGGCTATTAATGTGGAGTTTTCCCGGTCCGCTCTGAAAACTTTCACCAGCGGCTCTCTCATTAATTAGGGCGCCGGCATTGGTGTTTAGTTTCGTGAACCTGACATAGGGTTGGAGTACTCACTTGGAAAGAACACCAGGCTGAAATCTTCCAGGCTGAAGTCCTCGCCATCGCAGATCAAGGATAAGGACATTGCTATCCTTTCGGATAGGTCTGAATAGGTCTGTTCGCGTACTCAGTTTTGGGACAATGCATTACAAATACATTTGGACGAACTTACATTTTTCGTTCGCTTACTTTCTCGTGCACACAAAATTACACGAGTTTTGCATACGTCACAGCTTCCCTTTTGCATGAATTTACCCGAAATTTTTAGTTACTGTCATAGGAGAAGTCCAATTTTTCAATTTTCGCAAAGTTTTTAAAACTATGCAATGCTTTCGTGGGACTTTCGCAAGAGTGCAACAAGTTAAAAAAATAAAACAATACTCAATGCGGAAATGTATTCCACACTTCTTCTTCTTGTTTTTCACGAGTAAGTTTTTACCCAGAATGTTTTTGCACGAGAAGTACGTGAACAGACCTATTGTATATCGCTAATCCCCCTACGACGAGCTAGTTAGCGCAATTTCCGCTAGGCATGCTAAGAATAGACACACTTACCTATTCCGTTTTTGTTATTAAAATACTTATTCAGCATACAGTTTTAAGGCTGAAACACAGTGCGAGCGTAAGCGCAAACGGCGTTTGACATTTTCTGTAGAAGAAGTTGGAAAACTTCTAATGGTAAAGTCGGCTGCGCCCATTCGGCTGAGGAAACGCTGGGGTAGCTCTATCCAGTAGGAAAAAGTTTCGTTGAGTCATCGAGGAGTCAATCAGTACGTTTACATGATTACTTGAGTACTTGACTTGAAATCCACTTGAGACTCAAGTAGGGTCTTAGGTTGAATTAATTCCAATTACTTGACTTGAAGTTTTCTTGAAATTTACCAAAAATCACAACCTGCATTATCAACAATAATCTTCTTTTTGTTCCTCTTTTCCATTTCCGTAGCTCGCAGCCATGAAAAATGTTCAACTACTGCAGTTGCGTTTACATGAATTTTAGAACAAAATTTTGTGATTTACTTGACTCAATTATACTTGAAATCAGTGTGCGTTTACATGATATTTTGTTTACTTGATCTTTACTTGAAGTATACTTCAAGTATTCATGTAAACGTACTGAATGATATTTTGTATCGTTGACTTATGACTATTTTTAATGGAGTGACACAGTTTTCAACGTTGAAGTCATCATTACTTTACCATATACTTGTTATAGTTGACAAAACAATGACAAGGAGTAAAAAACACAACGTTGACAAGCTCACCCATGACAGCATAATGGTAAAAAAAATTTATATGGATTTATGTTTAAAATTTGCATATGCGGCTAGAATTGGCCACAAACATGTTCTAGTACTTTTAAAAAGAGGAATAGCATCAATCCTTATATCAATTACGACTTCATCCATGAAAAGAAACTGTTCACATCCCAATTTTAAAACACTTTTTTGTGTATAAAGAAAATGCAAAGCAGTCATTATTCTTATAAGAGGACATGGATCAGAAATTTTCACTAATTTTTTTTCTAAAAATGTGTAGATATAATTCAGATTTGAAAATACTCCGAAGCTCATCCGTAGCAGTTCTAGTTATGTTATATTTCACAACCCACAAAGTTAAATTAGCAAACCGTTATTTTTTTTAAAAATGCTGACCGTCATATACTCTTCACATATGACTCAACGTTGACTTTACAATTACAAATTGTTACCTCATTTTGTAATGACTAATTTCTACCATTTTAATGCTTTTTCATCGTTGACAAGTCTTTGATCAGGCAACAATACTTACAAGCATATAATATTTTAACTATATGCTCGATTTGCTTATACTCTTGATACATAGAGTAAACGGTCAATAATGAAGCATTCGTCGTTGACTATATTTCCTGTTGGATAGTCTCTACTCCAGAGCAACGTTGACATTTGGTAACATGATTTTCGTTGTTTACAGCCAGCAGCTGATTTCGGTTTTAGTGAATTTCGAAGTATTTAGTCAAGTAAAGTTGGTTAGTTTGGTCCGAGATGTTAATTTATAAATTAAATTGCCGGGATTATAGATATCTAGAAAAAAAAACGATAAAAATCAGGAAACAAAACTTGTCAACGCTTACTCTGTGTTAAACTTAAGTTCACTACGTCGAAGTTATCAAATGTCGGCTGAGTAGAAGTCTTGTACACTCGCACTGTGTTTCAGCCTTTATTTGTTGTCTCGAGTGAAACTTGAGAAGAATCAGATCTCAATTTGAAATACACTCAAATGTCAGAAAGGTGTCAGGTCCATTGATTAAATAACTAATAAGGAAACGGCATATCGGGTGAAAACCTAAGCCACTCGGCGAAATGTATTAGTGTGCTGTGTTTATATTCGTTTCGTCATGGCAATAGTGAAACCCTGAAATTTTGAAGGGGGACATTTTTTATAATCCATAATTTCTATGTAAAATACACAAATTTTTGGCGCCCCCTTATCTTCAGAAAATATTCCTTGTCGTTGCCTATGATAATTTAAGTGACTTGTCAGCAGAATTTTCATATAAGTGACCAGCCCTCTTGTCATTTCTCCCCCGCTCCATGGGTTTGACTGTCATTGAATTGCCTACTCACGTACACTGTATTCGCACGAAACTGCGCTTCCTTATTAGTTCAATGGTCAGGTCACGATTTGACATAACTCAAACACCCGACAGTTACATCCTTCAGGTGTATTGTACTGTAAACATCTATCTCTCTATTTCTCTATTTTAATTATAATACTGAAAATCCAACTTTTCTGAGTTATGGATGCAAATTTTATTACAAATTTATTATAAAAAGAAAAAAAAATAATAACTCAAAAAATTTCAACATCAGAATAAAATCTACACACGTAAAATATTACTAGAATTTTCTCTGCTTGGTTTTTTGTTTGTTTTTTTTTTATTAACTCTAACCGTATAATCTACTTTCGAAAAGAACATAATATGCGCCAACAGAAAGTATCTATCTATACAAAACTGTCTTTCAAAAAGTATAAACGAGAAAACTTTTATTGTAAAAGGGGTAACCGTAACAGAGACTAACTTTTCACACGTAAGTATATTATCCAAGATATTTAGTTTTAAAAATTCTCCTTTTATTACGTTATGCTCTCTGTTTCAAAACACATATACATATGCGTTACGACGATAACTTTTACCACCTCCATAGTTTATGATATCCTAATTTCATAAGTCTCTCCACAAAAAAGACGTCAGAGATTACTATAATGATGGGGAAGAAAAGTTTTAACAAAGTTAAAGTATAAAAGTCATACTTTCTGCATTTTAGAATTAGCTTTGCGCGAGTTTTGGTTCTGTTTGTTTGTTTTTTTTTCCCTAATTTGGGAAACTGGTGTCAGTGTATAGTTTATGTAGGTGTGTCATTATATTGATAAATTTAATTAACAGCGAAGCAGTGATATCTTAAATGATGCAACTTGATGTTATGTATAGAGAAATGTTATATGTCGTACACTCGTATATCAAGTCAAATCAAACTCAATATCGAATCGTTGCTAGGACTACGCCAGACACTCTTTTTACATCTGGCTATATAAAACGGACACAATGCTCGGATCATCATTCCTTTCTGAGCAGTCGTAAGTAAATGACCAACCTGCCAAGCAGTGTTTTAAACTGCTCATTTGCCACTAATTGTCTAGTGTTGCAAATTAGACAATTGGAGTTGTTATAACTATGGGAATTATAAACCGCTCTAACGTTTATAGTATTCCTTATAGATGGAATATTTATACACCGCTTCACGAGTGATGAAGTACCAACCAACCAAAACAACAGTGAACAATAGCCAATTGGATTCTCCTTAGAATTATTAGACTGGAAACCACTGCATCGTTTATAGCTGTCTCATACCTAGAGCTTAAAGCTGCTTTAAGGGTATAGAATCACTAGATTCTATCCACCGTTTTAAGGTGCATAGACTCACTGGATTATAAACCATTCGACCATTTGTAATTCTGTATTATAACCAACTAACCATTGCGTTTTCAATTTATTTCCGATTGAAAACTGAAGCAATAGCCTTAGATAGAATTAAAAATCAAGTTATATGTTTTAAGTATTAAAAATATATTAAGTCACCTTATACCTATATAAAATAAGTGTCTTGGTTTAAGCATTCATGTATTGTTTCATGTTAATAAACGCTTATAATTTCAAACCTGAATGACTTATGATTAAAATCAGAACCCTTTTTTATAATTTTGTGAGACAACCCATTCAGAGGTTCGTACATGGTCCTTCGAGCCGGATATATATCCGTATATATATATGCAAGTCATTCAGTTTGGGAGAGTATTTGTTGGTACATTGAACAATGGACGTGACAACCAAGAAGATTATTAAAAGGCAGAACTTTCTTTAGGCACTATTAGCAGTGGCTGTTTCCGACCATCAGCACTTCTGGGTATCACGAAAGTAAATTAAAAATCATAGACGATTATTGGAAGGAATTCTCTGATAATCATCTAACAATGTGAAGAAATCGACAAAATGGAGGATTCATATTTCACACAAAACCTAATGAAAGGTACCGAAGACTTATACTTTCAGTTTCGTAGTCTGTTAACCGATGGCCTTAATCAATGCCCGCTTACGGTAAAAATAAATGCAACCAATTCTGATACCAATACATCAGACATAAAGTTACCTTGAATTGACATACCAAAATTCAACAGCAAATACAAATCGTGGAGACCATTTTACGAGTTTTTCAAATCACTCATACATGAGGATCAATCAATATCAAACATACAACGAGATTACATTATCTTAAAACCAGCGCCACTGGTGAAGCCGGGCGAATGCTTCGACAATTCGATATAACTACTACAAATTACAAGAAGGCTTTTGAGCTATTTATGAAGCGATACGCCAACAAACGCGTATTAGCTTCAACCCAATTAAAACTCCACCTAAGTCAACCTCTAAATCTCCTATCCTATAGCTATAGAAAATCGTCTTACACAAACAGAAGA
Organism: Dioctria linearis; assembly: GCA_963930735.1. NCBI lineage: Eukaryota > Metazoa > Arthropoda > Insecta > Diptera > Asilidae > Dioctria > Dioctria linearis. The sequence continues at coordinate 16,858,602 of OZ005740.1, read as the reverse complement.
AACTACCCATCCAGCAATGGGACACTACACTAATACATATATTTGTATTAAAAGTACCATCCGAAACCCATTATCTATAGGAACAAGAAATCAACTCAACAAGTGATTTTCCTACATACATAAAATTGAACAAGTTTTTAGAAAAACGTTTCAGAACGCTATAAGCTATGAGCTCAGACAGCCATCAAGACACTACTTATAAGCTACTCAATTAAGCTCAAAATAAACCTATACACAAAACAACATATGGTTTGCATGACAGTTCTACAAATAGAACTATACCACCATGTAAAATGTGTAACAAGCTACACAGATTATTCTTTTGCACAAAATTCAGGGCTTTAAATATATACATAACCGACTAAAATATATCAAAGAAAAGGGCATGGATAAATTGCTTATCAACAAATCAGACTGCTATCAACTGAATGAAAATGAAAATGTTGTCAATGTCAAAAGCATCATAATACGCTTTTACATTTCCAAGCAAATGCTTTAAACTAAGGGGATAGTCGTCAATCATCTAGGGTATCATAAGAATCGGTCTTATACTCCATCCATAATGACGTAATTTCAAATTCAGTCATTTCATGGAAATGAAGAAGTGACAGACTATGGACGAAAATTATATCATTTGGAATATCATTAACAGTTCCTCATGTGAATAAAGATCATGGCAGAGTTTAATAATTTAATTAAATGTTGTCAAGAAAATTTGCGAATATTTACTGTAGTTGCAAAGCACAAAATAGAAAACATATTTTGTTGTTAAAAGAAACCAAAAAGACAAGAAAGCGGCAAAGAATATTTTTTATGATCAGTTGATGGAAAAACTTTCCAATAAATTTAGCTCATTTTAATGACGTTAGGTGGTATTTTAACTACAATTATTTCACTAAATGGAGTAGAATTTGGTCCATTTGAAAATTAAGCGAAATGTTGCCAATGGGTCCTTGATGAACTTTATTGCACAGTTGACTCCATTTAATTAAAAATTAAGTCATTATGGAGACAGTCTGTCTAGGGTATTAGACCAATTCTAGCTTTTTTACTTGTTTTATTCTATTTTTAGCTCCCATGTTGGGTAAAAACTTAAGATGCTAGACACCACATGACAACATTTTTATTGCCGTTGAATAAAAAACATTTTTTTTTCACAAGAAATCACGTGATGCGCAGTGAGCGGCTCATATGTATGTCAGTAAGCGCAACGAGGTTTATTTTGATTCCATCATCCCCACAGGAATTATCATCTTTAGTAGGTAACATAAATGCACGTATCGGACCCAACCTAACACCAACCTTGAGCAAACAATTTCTATACCCTAGATGCAATTATAGAGTATTGTCATTCCGTTTGTAATACACAGAGTACTGAAATTTTGTACACGGGCTTTTTTAAAAACAAAAAAGTGAATATAAGTTGGAAAATGAGACCAATCGGTCAACTCCTTCGAAGAGTTGCAATAAAAAACATATCGTGTTTCCATATTCATTAGGCAGTTAGACTGGTCTGAGTGTTTTTACTCGAGAGATGTGAGTACTGCTCTGAAGCCATTATTAGAATCTTATGGTTTTGGATGTGCAGCTTCATTCCCTACAATACAAGAATATTAAATCTAACAATACATCTTGGTTTAACAATGACTGTTATACAGCCATATAAGGCAAGATAGCTACATTTCAGACATATAAATTCTGCCATTCAGCGGAATTGAGACAGATCTATAAAAAGCACGTAACACCTATAAATCTATTATTCAGCGAGCAGGGTTCCAATTCGACCAAAGCATTAGACAGAAGTTAGAGTTTTTGGTCTCTTGTGAAAACAGTCAAGAACAACTTCGCCAGTTCTTCAGTACCGTCCGTAATTCACAACGAGGGATGTGTACACGGAATCACTGGACAAAACGAATCTGTTTACAGCTAAATTTGCTGCGAATTCTTTCTTGCCACCTTCATCGCAAGATCTTCCTTCTCCACCAACATGGAATTACACTCAAAGACCGTTACATTTCCGCACAGGAAGGTGTGTCGATTTCACCTCTCCTATTCGACAGGAGTCTGCTGGCCACTCTACTGGAGATTTACTAAAATTTCTTAGGAATCAATGTCTCCATAACTTTGGTGAATCTGGGATCATCGCATTAGATATCTTGCAGGCCTTTGATAGAGTTTAGCATCCTGCTCTTTTAGCTAAACTTCAGGCATTAGGTCTAGGCCCGCTTTTCTTAAAATGGATTGAAAGTTTTCTCTCCCGGTTGAGAGAGAAAGTATAGCGATAGCGATAAATACCTCGACTATATCGAATAAATATCTAGCCACAATTAGCAAGATACCCGGAGGAGCAGAAATGGGCAGGTAATTGTAGCATAGCGGTTAATTTCGCAAAGATCAAATTAATCTTTTTCAAACGGAAGAGTTATTGTCACTTTTTTAATCGTCCTAGGATGTACAGTATCAGTTCGAAATGAAAATTCAGGCCAAAAATCATGGTAGGATAATATAGACTCAAGACTGAATTAATATTTTGGCATAGGGGGCGTACACAGCATTCTATGCCTGAAAAAACAAAATGGGTTAGTACGTACCCGGTATCGTACAATGGATGTAGTACACTTAAATAGTTAATAACATCCTTACTGAAATAATTGCGGTACGTTAGCTTAGAGGAACTCCCCTGAAAAGACCACCTGACAAAATAAAAAAAAAAAATATCCTGCCAGCACATAATCCAGTCGACTTCTTCGGATTGAGCAAGAGCCTGCTAGATTCAGCCCAAGCGGACATTCGATTTTGGTCGATAATAATGCGAACAATACAGTCCTCCTGTTCTAAAGCTGCACGTCATCAGCATATATATGCAAATTTGCATCCATTACAACATTTTTAAACAAAGTGAATAGTAAAGGACCCATAGTAGAACCTTGTAGAACTCCACAATCGATTGGAAGGAAGTTAGATTTAACTACATGAACCATGACTTGTTGGAGGCCATTGGATAGAAATTCGCTGATCTTTTTAATTGAAGTTCGGGAGAAAAAGAATTTGTCTTTTAATTTGTGTAGAAGTGTGTGGTCAACTCTTTCAGATCATGATATGTAATCGAGAATTACGTGAGAAAATACCCTGCATGGCAGTTATATGTAATGGGCGATTGTGCACAAACAAGTGATACATATTGCAAGTAACAGTAACACAAAGTATTACTGCCGTTTTTTACATATCTCCAATCGAGGCAAATTTCTTGATTCTAAAAAAAATTAATTCCATGTCGAGTGTCAGGTCAGGTTACCTAAAATTATAGAAAGTCGCGGTTATAAGCGATAAGAGTTTTCTGCTAAGTCGAGTGTTTTATTTTTGCCTACGAGCTGGGGGACACGACACCTCCATTACCTATAAGCAAATGTATATCGTGCGCAATACAACTTGGTTATTTATTAAACGAGACTGCCAAAGAATTGACACATAAAAATAAAGAAATATCTTTAAAAACAGACAAACATTTATTTCACTTGAGGCAATGTTCGAAAACTAAATTTGTTTTTCCACAAAGTAATATTAACTAAGTTCCTTTTCAAAGATTTATTATTGTTTTTGCTTTCTTTTTTAATTATAAATATATATATTTAAATTTCTTTTAATTTTTACTTCAATCGAAATATGAAATGAAAAAAAAACACTCGAAAAGAATAATATTCTTGTTTAGGGTAATGTATATCGCACGTACGGTACTTCAACATCATTTCCATCCTCATCGTTACAACATATTTCAAAAACGAGAGAACGTTCATGCGGTTCAATACGTTTCTTGGAAACCCTTCGAACAACTTCGGTCATAAGAAGTGGGAGGCGCTCAGAGCACTTAACTTTCGACATGAAAAATGAGTACAACATTGAGACACCTTGAGACAACATTGTGATTTTTAGTTTATGTTGATTTTTGAAATAATCTAAAAATTCACAAAGTGTCATTTCTCCTTGAACCTCGAAGCGATCCCAAAGGGTCCATTCTTTACCGTAATAAGTATTCTTTTCGGGTGGAAGCGGTTCCGAAAACGCAGCAAATGGTAAAGCCAAATTGATGAAACCATTTTTATATCTCTCCGAACTGTTGAATCTGCAAAAGAAAACAAACAAAGATTTAAAAAAAAAGATTTTTAAATATCTAAAACCAATAATCACTTACCCTTGGACTAATTTAATAATTTCTAGAACAGCTAAACCAGAAACAACTGACGTAGAAGTTGCAATAGCAGGAATAATTTTGCCTGCAATAAGCTTAGACTTATATCTATCAGCTGGTGGAATTTTATAATTAGCAGCTCTGAGATTCGAAGAGGCAACAATAAAGTCCATGTGCAAATTATTATCATCATCTTTTTCAAATTCAAGGGGACTAATCTTAATGTCCAATTTTCCAAGTGAAGCCAATTCAGTTAGAATTTTATTGACACGATCTTGATCAATCTCTTCACTATGTTGATCAAATGCATTATTTGTGTTGCCTTCGTTAACTTCTATCTTTACACCAGATCTTGGGGTGAATTCGGGCACCTAAAAGGAAGATTAAAAAAAAGTAAAAACTAATTTACAACCAATATATTGAATCTTCATCTCACCTTAAATTGATTTAAAACATTAACCACAGATTTTCTATCACGAACTTGTGGTATACCATAGACCTCAGCTTTAAGGTTAGCGGCCGCATAGATATAATCTAAATGCAATGAATTATTCATGTCAAACATAAGTGGCTCAGGACATCGTTTTGGACCTGACCAAAATGGTTGACCACTTGATGTCATTTGTTCTGGTGGAAAATTGAAAAGCAATTGTTTAATTTGATTTGAATACTGTTCTTGCCAGTGGTATCTAGCCCATTTGACGCAATCTGCAAAATCTCTTGGTTTATCATCGATAAGTGCGGTCTGAAAAATGATGAAAAATTTATTATTTATGGTAGACGAAAAATTTACGTAATACAACCACACACGTTACATAAACGACGATGGTAGAGATTTCTTACAGTAAATTGTTAATTTAGTTTAGATTAGATGGATACCGCCAATATAAGACTTTGTCTGCTTCACTTAAAGTCCTGTCGACTTTGTGCCCAATAGATTCATTTGAATCTACCCTTCTAAGGATATCCATAGTTCCACCTTGATTCTCTAAGGAAACTCAGGATACATCTAAGCTGTCGACCTTCTCTCCCAGTTCCGAAAAGAAGTTGCTACCCAAGTTTTATCGCTAATGCATGAGACTCGCAGAGCCAATGTCAGACTGTTTCGATTTCCTCGGGATCTTTATAGCTTCGATATAAGTGTTTTGACTTTACACCCGTCACCTAGTATGGTTATATTTAGCCCAATGGACCGATAATACCCCTACTAGTTTTCTGTTATCAGCTCTGCTCCCCCAAGTAGCTCAATTATTTTTCTCTTATTGTATACAGTCTATATTTGCCTCACAATACAAGAGGTATCTCGATTGACCCACCACCATGATTAGCCTTTACGCAGTTGCCAGTCGTGATGTATCCTTTTATAGTTCCAATCTGTATTCTCACATACAATATTGCATCTGAGATGACCATTTCAGAATCCATTTTTACTGTTTCATCCGCTAGATCTCATTGCGATCGAGATTTCTATGGACAGGCAACTAGCATAGGGTCGCCTTGTGCTCACCAGGTAAATTTTATCACCAAAATGGCTGTCTGGCTGTCAGTATATATGCCAATGTCTAAATCTGATTCTCTGCGCACACAGTAGTTGCCCAGCTCATTAAAACCACTTGCAAAATTGAGCTTCAAGCTATATTGCTGTCGTTTTCAAGCATTACAAGTTGCATGGTTCAAGAAAAATTGTATACTATTACTTAAAGAAAGAAAAACAAAGATTTAACTGCAGGGAAAATTGCAGCGATCCTGGCATTTATAAGAGATGGAAGGCACTCTTTTCGAGAAATCACTAAGTTGGAACCGACAGCTATTCCAACGCAACGTCGTGAAATGGGCGAAGAAATATCGAGATAATAAAGAGCTGTATCCCTTACGTATTTCGGTGACCTATAAGCGGCAAGGGATTGCAGGAACTGATAGTCTAATTAATATTACGGTTATCTCGATAGAACGGCTATCATGTAGATAAATCTACAAATATGTTCGAGTCAGAGAAATTAAAATATCGAACCGAACGTTGAGGCGACGTTGTGCAGAGGCCAACGGAAAATTCGAGACGGTCGCCCCGAATGAAAAAAGTTAAGCGATCTTTCTAAGGTTCATTCTGGCTGAAGAAATATGGTTCCTCCGATGAATAATGGCTTCTATTTTTTTTATACCGTATTTCTCAAAACATTGAAATTTTTATTTTCACCAGATTGTGTCACCGATTTTCACCCTCTAACCACAACGGCGAAAATTCTCCGTATGAAGACCAAAGAGAAGTTTCATCCTTCCGGTATAAAAACAATGGTGTAGCACTCGCTTGGGAAGATTATATGGGCGTGTATAAGCGGTAAAGCTACAGACCACTTTATAATGTAGAGGGTATCATTCGCCAAGACCAATATATTAAGGTCGTTGAGAATGCCTTGCTACCGGCATGCCTTGCATGGCAAGATACAACAAAGGAAAGTGGACCATTCAACAGAATAATGCACTGCCGTCTCACACAGCCAAATCCGAGCACATTTTCCTCTCGAACAATCATATTCCAGCCTTCCTTGACCAAAGAATTACCCGGCCTAAGCCCGATAGAAAATCCCTAATTTATAAGAGATACAACCCTTCCTTCCCCTGTGAGATCCTCATGCAGATATCCTTAACACATGACACGGGGCATCGATAGCTGCATCAGAAGCATGCTTGAAAGAATCGAACCTGCCATAAAAAAATAAAGGTAGACAAACCCAATTTAAATGTAGAAATTGTTCATATGATAATATAAAGCTGACATTCTGGGCTTTTCAATGACATACATATATACTGTTACGTACAACAGAAAGAGACAAGTGACATAATTATGTTGGTAATGGAAATAATTTGGCGCATTCGTCTAAGTGGAAAGTAAGTTTGAGCACATCGAGTGAGATTGAGGATCAGTGCGCTTGTAAGGAAACATGATAAGTATTGTATCGTTTTGTAGTTTTCATTTATCACACTGAGTAGGGACTGTAGAATCAAGAATTAACGTCTTTAGAAGCAGACTTATTGAATTTGTTTAAAAAGCATTGATAAAAGTCAATTATAATTTATTTCCTTTTCTTTTTTGTGCAACGTTATAAACAGAAATTGTAAGAGTTCATGAACCAATAAATTATTATTATTATTATTATTATAAATCCTACCAGAAAGACAGTTAAAATCAGCCCAATAAAACCTACCAAACTATAGTCGTTAGGTCTACATATCGAAAATGAAATTATGTATCCACAAAAAAAAAAAAATTAACATATTTCGATAAATAACGCCGGCGATCTATCCTCTCTACTAGACAAATAATAATTGATATTAGAAATTCTGCAACTACAAAAATTAAAAATCTTTGTGTGCAAACCTGTATACCGTCCAATCACGCACCACCTATAACCATTACGTTTTCATACTTTCTGCTAGAAAACAACACTTTATTTAGAGTGAGAGGTTTCCAACAGTTTTTGAATGGGGGGGGGGGGGGGGGGGGGGGGGGGGGGGTTACGCGTTTTGCTGCACAAGGGTTCATATTTGCGATTTCTCCAAGAAAATACAGGCATACTTGCCCAGTTCCCAAATTTCTGCCCTGAAGGTAGAGATTTTAACGTATGTGGGCAAGCACATTTGTATTATGGTATTTTCTATACTAAATTTCTTCGAGTTATTCTGTAAAAATTAAATTGTATCGAGGTTAAGGTTTGTTTTTTCATTTATTGATTTCGAGTGGTCCTAGATTTTAGTGATCTTAAAACAAACAGAATAAGTATAAATATTTTAAAATAGGTAAGTTTTGACCTTGTTAGAACCTCAACCGATGTTTGTTCAGTTATATTTAATTAGAAAAAAATAAAAAAACATTATTAATCTTACCTTAACAGACTCCAAAATTTCTAATGGCTGAACACCTGGTAATTTTAGAATCCTCTCAATAAATGTTGAATCGGAAATGTATTGAGAAGCATTTTCGGCTGCTTGCTTGAAAACACCTTCGAATGTATCACGAGCCCATTGCAATGTATGTTCAATGGCATTGGGGAAATTTTTCAATGTACAAATAGGAATACTTTTCTCTGGCGGATCTTGTGATGAACTATAACTTTCAGTCATGAATGGAACAATAACTTGAGTATTTCCCATTGTTCCCATAGTTCCAGAATCAACTAACGGTATTCTATTGAATATACATTTACGATCCATATAAATCCGTGCATCAACATTATCCAGAGCATTAGCGGCTCCATGTAATTTGCCGAAAAATTCTTCTGAGAAAACTCTTTCCGTTTCGGTACCAACACGTAATTCGTGTGCAGTCACTTTAATATCCTTGTTCATACGCTTGATTACCGTAGCTGCAGTTATAGATTTTGACTTTTGAACATCATGTGGCCGAAATAGAAATTGCCGATTCAAATTGGATTTTTCAATAAGATCCATATCAGTGATAATTATTTCTCCATTTCTACCACCAATTCCAATCATGCCGAAATTTTTAAGTAATTCACAACCAATCGCACCGGCGCCAACAATAAAATATCTGCTCATAGAAATGTGGTTTTAATAAAATGTTCTATTTTCATTCTAAGCATTTTATAAAACTCTACCTTAAGTCTCCAAGTTTCTCTTGGAAAGTTTTTCCAAAGATTGCAATTTGTGCATCGTAACGGCATCCCAAAGGTTGAACTTCATCTTCAGATAAATCTTCTTCTGGTAAGCATTCAATTGCATCGAAATAGAAGAATTGAAATATTGGTGTGAACTTTCCAGTGCAAGCTTTTAAAACTTCTTGTGCTACCATACCGCCGATTGCAGCATCCATAGGGCTTAAGTCTCCTGCACATGTCTGAAAAAAAAAATAAAAAAATGTATACCGGATTTTAATCAATCAACAATTGCTTTTATGTAGTTAATTTAGAAATTACCTTGGCAAATGTCAGAATAAGGCTCTCCTTTACATCTGGATTTATCGATTTGGTCATTTCAAGCAACTTATTTGCATCATTTACGTTCCATGGTTTCGGTACATGACCCTCCTGTTCAATATATTGATGCAATGCATTAAAAGCTGCATGTAAAGTTGTCGGATGATCAAATTTTCCAAAATCAGAGATAAGAAATTCGGGTTCCTTTTCAGCTTCCTCTAAAGTTTTAAAACTTATAGTTTTCGGCATTTTTACTTGTGTAACTATTCCTCCACGAATATATTCACTGTATTTGCTGGTATCTCCAATACTGAACGTGTAGGGGCCAAGTACTTTAATTTTGATTGGCTTGCAACCATTGAGCTCTGTCATTCCTTGTACCTGAATATATTAAGTAAATTAATGAATATAAAAATTTAATCCGCCCCCACCCTCTAACCCTTTCTATAAATTTACAAACCTCTGAGAAAGTAACATAATCTCCATCTTCAAGTCCATGTCTGCTTTCATCCAAACATGTAATAACACCCTCATTATCACGAGTTATACCTGCAACCATTGCTGAAACAGGTTGTATACCGTTGGTATCAAAAATGGTAAAATTTTCTCCAAAATCGCAAAATATTTTGCCAAAAAGACCTCTTGTTTCAGCAATGACTAAGGCTATGCCATTATCATGAGTGAAATTCGCTATTCGTTTTTGTTCTGCAGCTGACGATTCAGTCAAAACAACAACACGGAAACTTTTAAGAAAGTCCTCTGTTAAATCTCCAGTATAGGAACTGGTTCGGACATAATTGTTCAGTTCCGATAATTGTCCGCATGATGCTTCAGCGCGATTTTTTCCAAAATCAGCTTCACTTAAATAAAATTCTGAAGACAGATCACGAATCTGAAAGAAACAAAAAACGCAAAAAGTCGATTTTAGAAGGATTGGAAATATTATTGTATCAAAAATTAAAAGAATTGCGGGGGAAACCTCAACTCCAAACTAAACGAAAAAGCTAGTGGAACTTAAAAAGACAAGCCAAACGTGAGAGTCCTCGTGTCAATTCTCATTGGACACCTGCATAGAATGGTATTTCTTGACAACCCTGCATGCAGAAGATAGGATGCGGAGAGGAATCCGAAACGGTAACTCATATTCTCTGTCACTATCCGACCCTCTACGGTAGACGTTACAGATTCCTTGGCTTACACCTTCAAGATAAACTGCATGACGCGAGTAGAGAGGGTTACGGACGGTCAATCCTAAGCTTTGTTAATGCGTCCGACTGAGATTTATGAGCAATAGTTTAGGTTTATCATCCTCTTTCCAATCCATCCACTTTTTCAAAGAGATGATAGCCTTGGATTTTAGATGCAATTAGTAATTTGTATAACTATTTAAAGACGCGATCATGTTGTCTTCAATAATATTTACAACCCTTCCGCTGGAGTCTGCAAGTTTGCATCAAGTCAAGTTTTATCTGTGCATTTTTGGCTGCAGTAGCTCTTAATCGCAGGATTAAGCAAGGGTTGCAACGATGATAGACATTTTTTTTAAACCTGCGCATTTATATTTATCAAGTGGAGTAATATGAATATGACCGACCCCGCCCATAGAAATCATTGATGAAAATCGAGAAAAGAGAGATTTCGGGCGTAGTTTCATCGCTCATGATACTTTGTTACATTTAGAAGCGGCAAACCGCGTGATCTTTCAACTTTTGATTCCAGAATGCATATTTTGCACGTACACACGAAACTAATTTTTCGCAATCCTTATTTACACACAAACGGTCGCGCGATAACTCTTGAGAAATTCAAATTGACTTGAATTCGAAAAACAAAAGAGACATCGCGAGATGGTTTCATCGGTAGTGTACGCACCCAGTAAGACAGGGATAAATTATTCTGAGATACGGAATTACTTCTTAGCTATCGACGGATCGATTCTTTTTCGTATCAAAATGAATTATATTATATAGACAAAGTCCGCTTTTTCGGCTCTTTGATTGGTTTTAGCAATAACCAATAGAAAATTGATCTTATAATAATCGATTGCAAATGGATTCTGGAATCATAGAAAAATATGTTTCATAAGTAACCCGGAATACATATACATATTTGAAATCGGTATGGACTAGATTTTTAATATTTTCATGTATTGGTATAGAATTGTTATGGATTGAGGTTGAATGGCTCTGACTATTCGCTTACATAATTTTCAATACTCACTCACTCATTCACTCAAATAATTCAAAAACTGAATAAACGCCAGTTTTTCACTTAAGGCTCAACTACAATACCCGTTAAGACGTTACGGATTTCAACGAGACTGAGGTTTACTTACGAAAAATTGAAAACATTAAATGTGAAGATAATAGCCCTTATGGAATGTGATATGAAAATGTGATAAAAATGACAATTTTTCGTAACTAAACCTCGGTTTCGTTGAAATCCGTAACGACTTTACTGCTATTGTAGTTTAACCATTACTTCAACAAAACTACGTTATTTAAACTTCAAACTTGTAACTGGTTTGTTTCGCGACCTCTACGACTTATCAAAACGCACATATTATCGATGGAAAATCTGTGAGGTGGAATCAAACTGAATCAATTTCGCGTCTGGTTGCACCAAGTTCCGATTCCCAAATCGATTAATCAAATTCGTATTTGAATCGATTCTAAGATAATATGTATATTCAATGGGAATCATTTGTCTTACTGGGTATGATTATAATACCATAGAAAAACTAATAATTACAAAACCTGGACAAGGCAAGTAGAACAAAAATCTGAAACGCCTAGCTCGAGTATAAAATCTGCGATGCCTCGAATGCTGACGTAAGAAATGGGTAAACCAGCAATGCCTCGCTCCAATACAAAATCGACCTAATGTAGGGAAGGCCTCAGAATTTTTCTTAGAAATTTACTGTAGATTTGTTCTTTAGAAGTTTTATGTGAAAGCGGACAACGCACTCATGAAAGTATTGTGTATGAAAATAACGAGTCCTTTATCAGAATGAATATAAATTCTGTGAAATATTTTCTATAAATTTCTAAGAAGAAATGAATTCTTATTGCTCATCTTCGCGTCTACGCTCATAAAAATTAAAAATTGTTAGTGCCCAAACACCCGATGTCGGCCTCCAAAAATCCATTAAAATTTCCAGTAAATTTCTAAGAAAAAATATAAGGACTCAGTGGAGGTATATTATTTATCTATGATAATACCACAGCAAGAAATAGCGCGCGTTGATCATATGCAATGCTCGCTCTAATATAAAATCAACCATGATTAATGAAGGCCTCAATTTCATAGAAATTTACAAGGTATTTTTTCTTTAGAATTTTTATGCATTAATGGCCGACAAAGCGTGCTTCTTGGGTGGCTAGACGCTAGTTAACAATAAACACTCATTTCTTCTTAGAAATTTATTTATTTATTCATTTATTTATTCATTCCGCCTACCGATTTACAAAATCTCACAGACCAACAATAGGAAAAATAGTTCTTAAAAAAATAACATGCACTAAGCTTAAAATATAACTATATACATAGTAAAGGTTAAATTATAGATAAAAATAAGTGAATAAGTAAAAAGAGTGAAAACAACTATAAAATAATTGGCAATACCGCGATAATCATAATAAAAATATACAATGAAACAAAACAGCTAAGAGAAAGAAGCGATGAAACAGCTTACAGACTTCTTAATTGAGCATCTATTTTCATTAAAGTCAATCATGCAGCTACAAAGATTAAACTGTCGAACAGAACGAGCAATTGGACCATTAAGGCAGTAATTTGATTTATGAAGCGATTCATGTAAAATGGAGAAGAACCTCAAATTTCTAGAGGGAATGTAAAAGTAAATATGCTCAAGCAGGGAAGGAGAGACAATTCTGTAATCCAGCAGATCCTTTATAAACATGACATTACGAGTCTTCCGTCTAGTAGATAATTTTTGCAAGTCAATGAGTTGGCATCTTGCATGATACGGGGGTAGATCGGCAATCCAGTTCAGCTTCCTCAAAGCGAACCTGGTGAATCTCCTCTGAACACCCTCCACCCTGTTACTGTGAATAGCGTAGTAAGGATCCCATACAACAGAACAATACTCAAGAATAGGTCTGACCAAGGACATATAAAGGCTTTTAAGAGTATAGGGATCAGAAAATTCAGCAGCACGGCGGCTAACAAAGCCAAGACGAGAATTCGCCTTACTCACAATAAAATCAATGTGCTGGGAGAAAGTCATACGAGAATCTACTATAACACCGAGATCAGTAGCGAAATTACATTTAGAAACAGGAGAACCATTAATAAATAAGTCAAATAAAACTGGTGAAGTCCTTCTAGATAACGTTAAGTGCTTACATTTAGATAAATTCAGAGATAAACCATTTAGGTAGCACCAACGAGCGAATCTATCAACATCCTTTGTAAGGTTAGCAACATCGCAAGCATTACCAATCTTGATAAATATTTTTAAATCATCGGCAAACCCAAGGCATGATGAAAAATTGAAAATATTAAAAACATCATTAATAAAAATTATATATATATATATATATATTTACAGAAAATGTTTCGGTATAATTTTTAATCAGTCTGGTGGCCGACTAGAGTTATTTTCAGATACAATGTGTGACGTTGTCGACCTCAAAAAATGCATATAAGTTCTAAAGAAAATATTTCCAATTTCCAAGAAAAAATTGAGGTCTTCCCTGCATCAGGTCGAGGCATCGTTGATTTTATATAGAGCGAGGCACTCATTTCCATTGCATAGACATAAAGTCTATCCAACCTATACACACTAAAGCTGAAAATTGGAACCGGATTTTCTCATATCTGGATATCTAAAACAAAATACCCGGATCTGCGGATTCCTGAAATCTGGTTTGAACTATCCGAATCCAGACTAAAACAAAAGATTGCATTGGGAAAATATAAATTTCCATTTTCCCAATGAAACAATGCAATCTGGAGGAAATTTTTAACCTTTTTTGCTTAGTCTGGATCCAAAGATCGGACCTTTTTTTTTTTTTTAAAGCCCGTCGTATGCAATATTTCAGCTCTTTAAGTGAACGCGTACTCGAGAGTTATCGCGATGTCTCGTGACAAAAATTTGCCCAAAATCTCTTATAATGTCACCACAGCCTAACGTACACCTTCTTTTTTCCCTTTTTTTCAATCTCAAAGGGAAGAGGGGATATATCGAAATAATTTTCAATTTTATGGCTTGTGGGAATTCCATTTCTAGAGTTCATTGTTTATTCGCTAAAATTGTGAATATTTAATAGGCAAGAAAAAGTAAAGTAGTAAAGTAAAAAGTAAGTAAGTAGCGATAAAAATTGGTTACTTCTTACGGAATACCAAAAATTATGGAAAATTACAAATAAAAACTGCGAGAGAGATAAAGAGAAAGAGAGAGAAAAACAGAGAGAGCGGCGTCAAATATTAAGAATTGCATCGACTCTACACTCTATATGTACCTACGTCAAATAGGACTTAAAACAGGAACTTCAGAAATTGTATGGACTGTGCGAAGAACATATGTGCAAACTGAAATTTTAGCTTGAAGCTTACAGTTTGTAGCGTGTAGCTCTCGATGTAGATAGGGCGTAAAACGGCTCCGTTGAAAAAAAACAGCGTTAAAGTAAAGACATCAAGAAGCTCGACTGCAATTTGCTCAGAGCACATGTGCAGAAATGAAGAGTGGAAGAAAGTTATCTTTTCAGCTAAGAAGAGATTTTCTTTGGATGGTCCTGACAAATTTCTCAAATATTTTTACGATATTCGATAAAGAAAAAGTATTTTTCGCACCACCATAACAGAGATGGTTCAATTTTGATTTGGGGATCCATTTTCTAAAATTGATCTGTGGAAATTAAGATTTTAAGTGACAGATTGCAGAAAAGTAGATAAGTACGTAGTTACTCAAGAGAAAGAATTACATCAGATATTGATGAAATACTGGATGGAAACTGATTGGATTTTCCTGCGAGCCATTCCGACGATTTAAGCAAAGGCTTGAAGCAGAAAACATTTCAGTTATAGATTGGCTATAACTTTTACCTAACCTTAATATCATATAAAATATCTGTTGTTGCGCTTAAAAATGTACAATTTTACTTAAATCAAAGAATATAAATCAGAAAGAATTTCTTCTCCCATATCGAATGACGATTGGCGGGTCGTGATATTACCACCCGCCCTTGCAAATTATACGAAAACTCTACTTTGACGACCCAACCCTCCATCAGCACCACTCCGCTTCATGTTCATGCTTTGCATAACACTTTCCAAGGAAAACCGACATCATTAGAAAAATTCCGAAATGCCTAGCTTCGAACTGCAACACGAGCAGCATACTAATGCTACTGCAAGAAAATAGTTTCGGTGATTTTAAAATTGTGAAATTTCTGAACGGACAATTAAGGGGTATATATAGAAACAGAACTAGCATGTCATTATTTTTCCAAAATTGAGTTAACATTGGAAATAAATCACGCAATCGTCTCCTAACAAATGTGTTTGATGAGAAATAGCAGAAATGATTTTATCCTAAAGTAAGATCACTTTGAAATCTTGAATCATTTGTAAAACCCATCCATGTCCAACAAAAGTGAATTTCTTGTTTACTGGTTTAGGAGCTTTTACTCAAAAACGCTTATATTGCACATGGCTAGTTTTATTTCTATACCCCTCATTTAATAATATAGGGAACTACTACGGAGCACTATTGTGATGACATTTCTAGGGACAAGTTCAACAATTTGCGCATGCTGCGTGTACGTCGGACCAAATAAACAAAAATCCCAGATGTGGAAATTTTCCCAGAATTCTGGTCGAAAAAATCGAACACTACTTTGTTTTGAAACAGGTATAAGCTGCGCTACATAGCAAGTTTTCAGCTCCTATATAGCTTCAAGGTACTATGATGAAGTTTGATTCGGGAAATTCACTGCACTTTATTCAGGTAAGTAAAAATTTTGGAAAGACATTGGAATATCCTTAGAAATTCCTTATAAAAATTGCACGATATATTTAGATATGGAAATCCGTTAATTTCCTGAAAAAGTATTGAAATCCGTAAGAATTCCATAAACCTAGCTAGGTAGGAATGCCATGGGAAAGTTTCAGAATTCCCTTTAACTTCCGTGCGAAAATACGAAAAAAAAAAATTGAAATCAGTTGGATTTCCACGTTCAATTCCAACTAGCCAATACCACAGCCAATTACAGATACATATATAGGGCCTATGACCGAAAATGATGCTCTGCAGTCTGCAGTATTAAAAAAAAGGTTACAAAGAGGGCTCGGGCTCTAGTGTCGTTTGACAGAAATTAAAAAATATAAAATCAACGATGTCTCCGCCTGACTTAGGGAAATTTTTTCCTTACAATTTTTATGCATTATTGGAGGCCGATAATGGCATGGCACACATGAAAGTATTGAATCTGAAATTCTACTAAAACATTTTCTGTACATTTCTAAGAAGAAATGACAGCTTATTGCATATACGCGTCTATGCTCATAAAACCAGTTGTTGGCCCCAATAATGCATAAAACCTTCCACTAAATTTCTAATACAAAAATCGAGGACTTCCCTCATCAGGCCGAGCCTTTGACTGTCAGCAAGTCGAGGCATCGTCGATTTCTTTCCCAGTCGAATTTTTGAACTGTACATCTTTTGAGAAAGATAAGGCGATGTATGTAGAAGCATCTTTGAGAAGGGGATGGGAAGTATATACCTCACCTCCAGTCCCGCCGTATTGTATCAGTAATGCGGGCTAAAATTAAGGCAAGAATCACTACTTACTCTTTTAGAAGTGATTAGAGAAGGCAATATTGTACCTAACAAGTTCGACTGGGTTGCCCAGTCCTTGTATGGTTTAGTTTGTCTTTCAATAAAGGCTATCCAACCAATTCATCCAATCTATACACCTACCAACCGTCCCATCTTTCCAACACTAGCAGGAATTTACTCAACTGAAAACAAAAAACAAAAATTGCTTCGTCCTACGTCAGTTTACAAACGAAAATGAGCAAAAGAAAAATGATTGCAGGCAATGAAATAGTTTTGTCGGTTTATTTAATTATGCGGAGCTTCGCTAAAACTAGCCAAGACTTGTCAGTTAACCTTGATGGTTAATATGAATTGGGTGGCATCACATTTGACTGTTGGTTTTGCTTATCTGGTATTACTTGTCTGTGCCAATACTGTAGTAGCGTCGAAATTTCTTAAGGTTGACAGAGTAAAGAATAGATGGATTTAGGAGCAAGTTGTGTCAATAATACATTAAGAATGTTGTACTGAATAGGAAGACGAAGAGACGTGACGTATTACGATTAGTTTAGACTAAGCACAAGGTGTCTATTGATTATTAATAAGTTATGTGTGAAATCTTACTTTATTTCGGGCTATCCTACAATACTAGCAAAAACTTGGAATCTTGGTGCAGTACTTTTAAACCAAAAGCACGGACTCAAACAATCTATCTGTCTGTCTGCCAGAATCCAGATGAGCGCCCTGCCTAGATACCCATGCCATAGATACTGGCGAGCATTTGAATAAAAATAATTAATGGGCGTATTCATTCAATTGATTCGTTTTCTACATACTTTTTTTATTTCAGTTAAGATTCAAAAGCTGCTTCAATCGACTGAGCGATTATCTATTCGAATAAAATGTGCCCAGAATGATTTTTCTAGGCTATTCCAATTGTGTATGAACAAGACAGATTAAGTTGTGTCTCCCTAGAGTAAAAATTTCCATAAATTTTTCATACAATTTCGAATCATTCAATGTCAACAATATTGAAAGACAAGTAGAAAATAGAACATAGGGTCACAGGATTCCTAAATATTTCAATGCATTTTTTTAACAGCCAGAAAAATAATCACTGTTAGGTATACCACCCACAAACACACATACCTTTTCGATTTAAATTAGAAAAAAAAAATGAATTTGTCATAGGGCGTGAATTAATTTATCGATCCGGTAAACTTCATTTTGAAGTAGACTCATAGGTACACAAAGATACTTTTGATTGTAATAATGTTTCCGAATATAACTAGGTACGCTTTTCACACAATTTAATTGAGTAAGTTGCAACAGTATTTACTGCCAATTAATAACCAGACTTTTCTTTTTTCATTGTAAAAATGGTGCAACTGAAGATTCACGTGTAAAAACTAAATTAAATTTTCGCAATCCAAGATTGTGTCTCAAGTCTGAGTCTGATGGAGTACGTACCTACTTCGACGTGAATAGTATCACAGAATTACAGTAGCTGTAAAATGTCTATTTACATATATGTACATAGTTATGTAGGTATATAAATAAATGCATTCATAATAGTAACTCGAGCAAATAGCGCACAATGCACAATTTTCCATGGAAACAATCCGATTAACAGTCCTCAAGCCGCAGAAAAGGCTTGTTATAGCTTATCTATTGATATCAGCTCTTCTTTTTTGTCTACGTTAATCATTAAGTACGAAAATGTGCTGTTAGCACGAATATAGCTATCTAGCTATACGTGAAGTTGCAGTAGAACCGAATACAGCACACTCCAAACATGATCATATTACGGGACTTGGATAAAGACAACATTCAAGCCAATTTAAACAACATATTTTCTAAACTTCTAACTAAATGAAAATTTCTAATAAGAGGTATATATGCTGATTGCAATCCATTTCTCGGATTCGATCTTTTTATAATAGGTCTATTCTAGATTACAGACAAATTTCAATTACGATTTCCTTGCATTCTTTCAGAAATAAGATTCTACAAATAAGAAAAAAAATATCTGTGAACAAATCCGCCTAGTTATAATAAAAATTTACATATTTACATTGCAACAATTTTAGTTCAGGGCAAAAAGTTTTACATGATTTCAACCATGAAGCACTGGCGAAAAATGGGTGTAGATGCATCCCTGCTTTAGCTCATAAACGTGATACCTGCATTCTGCACTGACGTCCAATATATTATGTACCTACATACATACATTATGTATGACTAAATGTCTTCCAAATTTCACCATTGGCATGAAGTATGAACACAGAATGGTTAGGTCATCAGGTATACGGTAAACAAAAAAAATAAAA
Organism: Dioctria linearis; assembly: GCA_963930735.1. NCBI lineage: Eukaryota > Metazoa > Arthropoda > Insecta > Diptera > Asilidae > Dioctria > Dioctria linearis. The sequence goes on along the minus strand of OZ005740.1, from coordinate 16,839,372 downwards.
GAAAGAAAAACACTGAAAATATGCAACGAAATCAATAAATTTTTCTATTAAAGTGCTGCTATTGAGAAAATCGATTTTTATCAAAATTTAACTAAACTCGGGTTAAGAACATTTTCCTTTATTAACGTGACACATTTTAAGTCATATTTTGTTCACGTGCAACATAAGAAAAACTGTCAGATTAGAAAATTCTTTCGTGTTCCAACTTGCAAATGGCATTATCGATTTTAGGGCAATATAACCTCATAATCCGAACCAACAAAAAAAAATCACTTTTTTCCAGAAATATCTATGAATCACACAAATCTAATATTAGTTTTTCACATTAAAAGGTGAGGATGCTGTGTAAAATTCAGGAATTAAAGGAATTAATAAGACTGGAACAAAGAAAAATGTGTATGTTAGAAATTTACTTACAGTGCAAACCGCTTTGTCATGCAATGTGATGGACTTCACACCTCCAAGGATGATGTTCTTAGCAACTTCTACACCAAGTCCTCCTAATCCAGATACTAGAACATCCGAATTAGCCATTCGACGCATTGCATCGTGGCCAAGGACATATAATTGGCGCGAATATAGAGCTTCATCAATTTCGGCGGCACTTGAACCACTATTGTTCGCCATTGTTTTTGTTTCTAATGAAACGTTGGCTGCAGTGCTGACGGCGGCGGCGACTTTGGAATTTGACGATGTTGTTGAGGATGACGGAGATGGCGATGTCAAAGACTTCGATCCACTAGAAGAGGACGACGATATTAAACCTTTAATAGGTGAAGATGTTGTTCCTGTTCCTGTAGAATTGGCAGGGCCAGCGTTGTTAGCTGCCTGTGGATAATCCTTTTCTCCTGTCTGCTGTTGAGTTGTAGGCAGCTTCCGCTTTTTCGCGGCTGGGGGCTCAACGGAATTATCAATGATTTCAGCACTAGACATCGGGGGGTACAAAAACCAAACAAAACGAATGCGCTTGCAATTCTTCTTTTTGTCCCCCTAGCTTTATAAAAACTATACTTTCTTCGTTCGAATGTCTATCTCAATAACCGAATACAATCACAAATTGCGTCCTACACTCAAATGTCTTCCAACACACAAACTGAACTAATATCGTCTTTCGTCAATTTGAAATAATCCACCCCGTCCTTGGTAAATTATTATTCTAATTAATTTCTCTTGATTTTAATTAATTTATCTAAAACAAAATCCACAATTTGCACACCGCGGAATAGAATTTTTGCGATCTAAAGTGAAGCCACTCGCACGACGACTTGGAGTGGACGGAGAGAGCAGGAGAGGCAATATGTCCTAATAAAAAACCGAAAAATGTGCTCCCCTAAAGAAATTATTTAACGAATGCCGGCATTTTTGGAGATGCCCGATTATGAAAATCAGCTGGAATGACAGTTTCATGTAATTTTCATATTTAATACATTTTTTGTGAGAATAGTATTTCAATTATTTCTTAAAAGTTTTTTACTCGGTATATTATTCCATGAAATACGTTTATAAAAGAGAATTTTATTTGATTTAAAATAAAATTAATAACCGCCATCTATGTGTTCATGTTAACATTTAATAATTTGACGAAAGTTAAAGAGCTGATCACATTGTCTTTGTGGTATTAAAATCAGTGCTTGGTCCGTTTCTTTACACTTTAATGAATTATACTTCTCGCATTTTCCTTAATTTTAGGAGTACACTGCAACCGGCTACCTAATGCCTAAACAACAATGTGCATAACCTTGCATATGCAAGCCTTGAAAATATCACGAATGCATCACTAACATTTGTATAGCATTTACACAAACTGTCAAATTTGCTTATGCAAAGTACGATCGCGAGCGTACAGACAGAAGTTGACGAAAGGAATTAATACTTGACTAACGGCTTCTTATTCCTATTGTGGGTTGTTATTATTAAAAGCAATTGCTCGTGTTTTTGCATATGCTAGCATATGTACATTGTGGTTAGCCCTTAAGTTTGATAAATAAAGTGAAATTCGAAGTAAAAGAATATTAAGATAAAAGAAAGTTCTACTTATTGTCGTTTATAGTTGCCATATCTTTTCGTATTTAGTCATTTTACACATTCTTCTATCCACTTATAGTATTGTCGATATTTACCAAAATGTGATCAAAAGGTGCTATAGTGCCAACCTACACATAGCAGCACGAAGCACTTGAGCCCAGATATGTCATCACAATAATTTTGCTACGCTGTAGTTCCTTATTTGATTATATTGGATTTAAATTTGTGCGTGTGCAATCAAGTCACAGTTATGATATAAATAATAATTGTATCACAAATTCACAGCACGCAATGAGAATGAAATTATAATATTATCACCTCAAATCGCAGATAAACAACTGCACAGCCCTCTGATCAGAAAATTCAAAATGGCCGATACTAGTGCTAGTGCTGCAACAAAATGTGTAGCATACATTTTTCCTCCCACGAATGCAACTCAACGAAGAAAAATGAAGGATCCTGCAACATGTAAGCCCTAGCAATGAGTACTCTGGAGCGACGAGGGCATACTACAAGAGAAATTTCTTGAACAGCTGATTGATAGAAAGAGATTACCCACGAAAATGATTATAATATTTGAAAGAAAGAATTGCATGTAGCTTTAAGGAAATTGAGCATGTGTGTGACAAAGAGAAATATACTTGTTTTATGTGAAGTAGAAATGTTTACATTTTTCAATAACCAGGCACGTTGTTTTTTTACACACTGGTGAATAAGGATGTAGTGGTTCACTGTTGTTTTTTACACACTGGCGAATAAGGGTGTATTGAACAGCTGCTCAAGAAATTTCTCTTGTAGTATGCCCTCGTCGCTCTGGAGGGCATCAAAGGTCGCTGTGCAGGGCTGTCAGTATTTAGGAATTCCACAGGATAATATGTATTGTGTCGTCAGTTTGTAGTATTGAGTCCATAGACTTGCAAGTGCACACCATGGCACTTCATCTTCTGCAAACGTGCACGGTGCAGAGAATACAAGTATTTTCAATAAATTTTGACACGTGCTGTGACGTACTTTTGTCCACTAATGTATATACATTTCTATAGAAAAAACTGAGAGGACAGAGTATTGTATTCTCTGTACCGTGCTTTTCTATACATACAATACACGACGTTTCGTCCAAAAAGGTTGGAACGTGATTCGCATAGAGTATACCTTGTATTTCTTGTAACGTGCCTACGGCTGGTCATAAATTTATATATACGTTTCAAGTGAATATAGGCGCCGTAATAATAGCTTTTCCATATAAATCTTGACAGACTTTTCACTTCTCGAAAAATCCATTCCTAGCGCGAGTCAAACCTTCACCAAATAAACCTGTATTCCAAATTACATATATCTAGCTTTATTAGTTTTAGCTCGGGTATGACGAGTCAGTCAGGACATGTCTTTTTATAACTAAATATATTGTGTACTCACCCTTGGTCTTATCATTTCATCCATTGGAACGGAATAAAAAGCTTAGCATTCCTATACAAAATGTTCAATTGTCGGTAGTATTAATAACGGTTCCTGTGATGACCAAAAACTGTATTTAAATATAGGGGAATGTCGTCAGGGTTGGACACCCTTTTAACTTTTGCCCATAACTTCCGTTTAAGGAAGAAATTGGTTAATCCAAGCACATTTTTGGAAAGGTCTAAAAAAAGGGAACACTTGCGGAACACCACAAATTGATTGGGCGAAAGCTGAAAAAAAAGTGAAATGCTGACAAGATCTGTCTAGGTTGGCCAATCGCTGCAAATCGATGAAATATGTGCTGTAATGACTGAACGTTTCTGGGAAAAATTAATTGAATGAAAACAAAAACCGAATTTTTAGCAAAATTTGAATGGCACATTATTCGGAATCGCATTTCCACAAATGTAAATAGCTCGTAGTTATATTGGCGCCCTTCAAATGCACTTACTTTCTCTTGCAATGGCCGAAGAGGGCTTTTTCTGCATGTTTTTTTTCGTCCTTTAGCTTGAGTTTTATTGGCAGTTTGTTGGGATTGGTGCTGGACGTTTTTTGGGCAGCCTCGTAGCACACAATCTTGCCGCATCGTGTTACACTACAACCAAACATGTTACAGGATTGAATTTTCCTTTAAGTGTTTATTTTCAAGCCTGATGTACTCAACACATTCACAAGGCTTACCTTGACGATTGCATATTTTCGCCTAACCTTCTGACTGTAATCACTGATGCTACAAAAAAAATTTTTTTTTTTTAATTTCAAGCCACTGAGTGCACAACACATGCTTTGCGTTCACGCTCAAATCTCTAATGTCACGAAAAGTTCGCTGTCACTGATAGAAGTTTGCAGCGCTCGCACATTTATGGCGCTAGTGGTCAAAACTAAACAAACATGGTAGTTAGCCGACCTAGAAGATAGGCCAACCCTGATTAGATTCCCCTACATATGTAATTCTGTTCTACATAAATACTATAATAATGATCAGCTAAAAAAATGTTTAAAAATTCAGAAAACAAATATGCGATGAAAATTCAAAAATCAATTCATAAATGCACTCATAGGTATTGAAGCGATATGACTCTTTGGATTGAACTATAAAGGGTACATTTCGAGATAAAGAGGGAAGAAAATAAAAAATTAAACCTCTTAGATCTTTTCGATGCCATTTTAAAAGCAGATAAAAAGATAAATAATAATTAGGGAAGATATTTTGGTTAATCAAACTCAAAAATTAATGTAAACAAATGGAATGTAGAAAAAAAACCTTCTAAAAGTAGGCAAAATTCTATTATTAAACAAAAAATATATATATTTTCTCAAACTGACAAATTATGTTTCTAAATTTTAAATTATTTAGCACCATTCCAATAAGGTAGGTCTAGGTAGATAGGTGCTTTCGTAGAGTACTTTTCCAAATGCTCAGGCAACAATGCTAGAAAAATAATTAAATTATATGGCATTATAGCAACTGTCGAAAATGCTTACAATTTTCTTATTATTACAATATATCATTCGATCGTTAAATTTAATTTCTACAACTTTTAGGTAAATAAAGAAAAATCCTAGCAGTTTGAAACAAAAATTTGTTTTTCTCAGCCTCCGATTAATTTGCACAGCTTTTTATTATAAATATGTGTATTCCTCCGTTAAGGTCTGAAAAATCTCTACAAGCTTGATCTTCCAAGATCCGATACCAAGGTGGAACATCACAAGATAGCAGGCATTAAAGATCACATATATCAATATATGTAAACAATTATTTATGTTAGCCGCTTTCTAAGACAGTTTGTACGGAACTACTTGGTCATATTAGCCTAGATTGGTCATTGAATGTTGAGGACACAGATTATTCCATCTGAACTAAAAACAAAAAGGGTAAAAGTGGTTATATTTGCATAATCATAATATTTCATATGTTTCCCTACATAATTATCGAAATTTAGGAAATTGTCGGGCGCAGAATCTACTGACTAAGCTAGTGTTAATCTGACAATAAATACTAAAAAAACCAAGTGCAAAAATTTTCTCTATTTAACCTAGATGGACAAATAAGCTCACTATTTTCAAAAGCAAAGCTCGACCCGAAGAATGGATTAAGATTGCATGTATATCTGGCTGACTACCCTTGCAACACAACCTTCGGCATCGAATGACATCTTGAAACGTAGATGATTCTTTAAAACATCGCTGTTGAAATTTGGGCTTCAGTTCGGAATTGTTGTTATTTTTCTAAGATTTCTGTCTTCTTGTTCTGCAGACTTCTAGTTCTGTTCTTTGTTGTTGTCTAGTTATTTATATGGATTGGTTGTTGCACTACGTCAGTCGTAGCATTAGATTTTATTCAGTTATTTGAGTTAGTTTGGGAGGGAATAAAAGGTAGAAATATGAGAGTTAGAGAATACGGAAAACCTTAGGATGGGCATTTCCTAAGTAGTGAATTCAGACTGTTAGAGATTTTTATCTAAGGCTAATTGGATTGAAGTCCAGCCCACAGTAAGTGTCTTACAAATTAAAATTAAATTGCGAGAGGTTTTTAAAAAAACTCTATGCCTAGGTAACACCGAAGATTTCAGATCAACCCGGTACCCACTCCCCGTACCAAATTATATAAATAAAGTTCTAAATCTACATTTACCTGACTTTCTTATCCACACAATATCAGGCTTAGTTTAGTGTAGTAAAATTTAAGCATTTTGAATTTTCTTGAAACCTAATCTTTATGAACGCGCAATAATATTTTTAACTTGCTGCTGAAATAGATCTACCATCATCTACTCTGACTACTCTACACTAGAGCTGAAAGTATTTGGATAATTTGCTATCCGGATTATATGAAATGACTAGGATCCGATTTCTCAAATCAGGATCCAGACTAAGCAAAAAAGGTTCAAAATTTCCTCCAGATTGCATTGTTTCATTTTGAAAATGGGAATATCATGAAATTTACATTTTACCAAATGAAGCAATGCAATCTGGATGAAATTTTGAATGTCTTTTGCCTAGTCTGGATCCGGATAGTTCGAAACCAAATCCGGATTTCGGGAATCGGATAATTTGCATATCCGAGTATCAGGATATCCGGATATTAGCAAATCTGGATCCAGTTTTCAGCTTTACTCTACACACCTGAATTAGATTTCAAACCGAGGATTAATTGTTAAGAAATGAGGGTAAGACTGGTCAAAATATTAAAACACAATACTGTTCCAAAATGGAATTCGATGTATAAGTGTGTGATTGACTTCTCTGAGGTATTCAAAATTTTATCGAATCCCAAAGGAAGTAAACATACTTATTTTAGGTGATGAGGTGCTTGCGTTTCTGACAGCATATCTGATTCTAAAGAAGATGTAATCTCAAAAGAAAAATCCTAAGAAGTCGCACAATATCTAGAGCGATATAAGAAATGTAAAAAAAAAGATTTTTCAAGAACTACCAACCAGAAGCAACACTGCCAGCTCCCTTCGAATATAAGAAAATCTAAAACTATAGTATGGAAATTGAGGTAAATAATGAAAAACTTAAACCAAAATATTATCTTGATGTTGTTTCTAATTCGCCCTGTACTCAATTACATTATACAGGAACTGTACAGACTCCTTACAACTTTTATCCCCAAGGACAAATACGATAGAAGATTCCATAGAAATATTTAATAACTTTCTCGAGAAAAAATACCGAATGCATGCAAAATAATTCATCTTATCTGTGTCTATCAAAATAAATCAATGTTACGGATTTTGTAATCTTAATCTCAAATCTTTACAAACTTTAATTTCACTAACTATAAGAATCATTTATTAAAACTTAAGCGAAATATTTACTTTTTTCTCCAGGACGATAACTCATCATATGGATAGAAGTAAATACAACCAGGGTACGACCAAAAGTAAACGAAACCCATATTGACCATCATACCAATCGGAAATTCTTATGATAGGAGCAAGATAAGTGAAAACCTACAATGACCAATTACGTGCAGCGCAGTAGGTGAAATTTCCAATACTGAAATTCCAACTAGGAAACTGCACCCGGAATTTGGGCGGAAATATAATGTCATTAATGTTACAGTATTCTTTAAGATAGATTAGATTTACTTTTTATCTGTAAAACATTTCGACCTTCACGAACTACACAGTCAGTAGTACAATTGCGTCATTTCGGCACCTTAAATTACATTTTCTGACTGACAAAGAGCAGAAAATTTGAAATTTCAATTAAATTCAGTGGATGATGATGAGAAAAATTGTCTGTGAAAGACGGTGTACGACATGGAGAGACGATACCTCCTAGTGCATCCCAGGTATAAGAGATTGAAATGTAAGAACATAAAAACTGTATTCGAAATAAAATTTTCGATATTCTCAAATTTCATATTTTCCGCATTTTGTAAGACGCTCTTTTTTCAAAACTTCAATCGAATCTAGAAAAACGGATCTAGAGGAACATTCCTAATGATCTAAGACACCTAGAAATTTTCATATTCACTTTTTCAGCAAAGCGATCTGATATGAATGAAAGTTTTCAAAACTAACGCTAGACTTCAGTAAACCACTTACTCTTGATTATATTTCGGACTCGGAGTAGTTCGCTTTTTGTTGACGTTGTTATCCTGGTAGTGTTTCAAAATATTTGCAACATTTAAAATATTTGCACCGATTCGACGTTTGTTCATTTCACGTTTCAGTTCCTCTGGCATAGAATTCGTTGAAAATCGTCCTTCCAACGTTTCAGTCTAAAGAATTGAAGATGAATTATTTGTTTTGAAGGTAGATAATAAAGGACTACTTACACTTGCTCTGGATAGTCCATCTGCTGAGTTTGGATTTGTCCAAATCTCTGAAACTATTTCACCGTCTGTGGAAGAAAGGGTTGAACGTGCTGGTATCAAAGGGGAACGAACGCAAACTCTACGGAAACAAATTAAGAGAAAAGGTGATTTTTTACATGTCGGTCAAAAGTTATGTTTTCAATGATCATTAAAACGGAAGAGAGTTATTATTATAAAAGATATTTCACTTTTAATAATAATTCTACCATGGTACTAATTCTACCATGGTACAAGTATGCTAAAATTAATTTTTTGAATTTTTCACGTTTGCATAATATCGAATGTTGCAGCACATCTTGAGAAACCACTCTAGGATAGGAGAGATTCTTATGCCGAATAGTCAGGTATATGTATGTACATACGATGGCTTCTCAGTGAAAAGAAAAGTTGAAAGCCACACTGAATTCCCTACAATTAGCAGCGGTGCACCAAGGGGGATGAACGGGACCGGTTCCTCCCCAGAAGGTCAGTTTTTTTTAACATAATTTAAAAATCATGTATAAAATTTAATCTGCATATTATTACAAAGTCCGACAAAATTCAATAAACCCTTTAAATATACTTATAATACCAACTCTTAAGTCGTTATGGACTTGTGACACCTATGCCCCCCCCTAAAGCAAATCCTGGGTGCGTTACTGACAATTAGTAGATGTGTTGTTAATTGCCATACGATTTTCCACTTACCTCTAATATGTGTATAAACTTTCCTTCTGTCCGTTCCCAAATCACGCAATCCTTTAATTGTTTTTAGATCGGCAAACTTCTTATGCTTTTCGAATAAGGTAATTGAAAAACAAATTCATACCCAAGTGACCGCTAGCATTAACCAATTAAAGGCCTTTTATGCCACACGTGACAGTTACGATGCAGCATAGCTAAAAAAAATAACATCGAATATAATCAATAAACTTCCCGGAATCTGTTTTTGTTTTTGTACCGGTCGTCTTATAATATGCGGTTCGATAATATGAGCGTTCGTATGCAAGGATACTTAAGAAACCACGACTGAAACCAACTCAACTCTGATCGCGGTGACCCCCTACTCTTACCCTTTAAAGACTGAAACCCAATGAACTGATGGCGTGTAACACATTAAAAGAGCTCTTGAACTCCCGTAGAAGGATCAACTTATTGTAAGAAGATGAGAGAGGGTTATTTATTGCAGCCGCTTAGGGGAAATGATAGGCTGTCAGAGACGCGGTGGGACCATACTGCCACTCATCTCCTCCATTGATAGCTTAGTAATCAAATTCAATTCATTTGGTACGATAAGCCAAGGATAAAAAAAGATATAGAGCGTTGGGGACTTTTTTTTTATTTGAATTTATTTTTAGAAAATATACAATTAAGTTTGTGCGCAACACTGGCAAGACCAAAAACGGATTTTCATCTTAAGCAATTATTCCTGGAGCAGAGCTTTCGAAATACTGCACTCGTTTTATTCACTTTCACTTCTCTGTGTAGTTCTAAAATTACAGGATTATGGAAAGTGTTATTAGAAAAAGTTGAAGAGAAATTTGAGGAAAACTCTTGGGACGCTATATGTACTACTAAAAATCCCAGCTAATATCTTAAACTAAGTACAAGGAAAGCTATATGAATCAAAAGTTCCATTATGTGCACGACACACAGTAGTGTTAAAAAAAAATATTTCAATGATACCAATAGTAAGGGTAAGGAAAAAACAAAAAAACCACAAAAAAAAAAGGAAAAATACTCACGTGTTTACATCCTCCAATTTCTTAAGTAATCTTTCATTTTCTCGATTAACAACTTCATGATCCCGAAGGATCATATCTCGAGAATTAAACAGTTCTGTATTCTCCTGTCTCAAGGCACTATTTTCAACCATATATAGTTTTACAAGCTCAACTAGTTCAGTGCCTTCGAGTTCGACAAGCCTGTCTATATCTACTTTCGGACTTTCTATTATAGGAGCTTTGTTAGCTGTGTCGTCCATTTGTCCCTGGTAAGCAAGAGCCTCAGTTTGAAGATTCAGAGCACCTTTTAAGTGGTCATTTTCAATTTGTAAGGCATTAATATCACGTTTTAGACTAAGTATAAGTGCTTCTCTTGGATCCATTATTACAATCGGTTTTGTACGTATTCGTTTTGCTCGAGATGCATATCGTAATGTGTTAACTGTTTCACATTGGTTTGTAAAAGCTGGAGATACACAAGCGATCTAAAAAAAAATGTACGTAAATTATAATTTACATTACAAATAAGATTTACCATCAAAGTAACTCCATTTCCTGCTAAACTATCAGCCAATAATTTTGTTAGTTGGCTGTCTCTGTACGGTATGTGTCCACTGCGTTTTCTTGAATCACTTAAAGATGCAATACAGTAGCCTTGAGGAAATTTGAAAGAAATGAATATTGTTACTTGTTCAGGAAATTAATGCACATTCACGCACCTAAAACCATTAAGCTCTTGTTAATATTGTTAGCTTCTTCTAATGTTTTTCCTTCACTTAAAGTTTTCTTAGTCATTTCACTCCCAGCTAAATCGACGAAATTTATTTTTCCATGTTTCGAGATAAAAACTCCGCCTTCAGCTTGTTGCTCGGAAATTATATGAACGGTAAGAATTGTATGTGAACGAGATGAATGTTCATTCATTTGGTGACTCCCCACCACTCGATTGCGCATTCCTGAAATATTATTATTTGTTTAATATAATTTTTAATTATGGTTATTTCAAAAGTAATTAGTATATTGAGGATTTTTCAACAGTTCGGGATAGCAATAAAGTAATTATGAAATGTTATAAATTGATCTAAGACACTATTTCGACGATACATACACTACATCTACAGATGAGTCCCCCTAAATGCATCCATTTCTCTGTTTTGATCGTTAGATCAAAATTCAAGTCAAGTAATTGGAATTAATTCAATCAACCGCCCTAAATGAGCTTCAAGTGGATTTCAAGTCAAGTACTCAAGTATTCATATAAACGTTAAGGCACTTTCACATCAAACACAAGAATCGAAAAAATGTAAACCGAAAAACTCAATTTATTCCACTTTAAAACAAGATTTTTGTTCCAATGATTAATAAGATCATGCGAAATAGGATAAACTAATAATCTTACTAATAAAATAGTATATTTATCTTAGAATTTTTAAGAAAACACAACTTTTATGATTTATCGGACGAATTTTTCCGCCGAAAAAGTTTTTCGGCCGATAAAACATAAAAGTTGTGTTCTCTTCAAAATCTGAAATAAATATAACTATTTTCTCAGTAAAATTCTTAGTTTATCCTATTTCTCTGGATTTAATTAATCATTTGAACAAAAATCTTGTTTTAAAGTGGAATAAATTGAGTTTTTCGGTTTACATTTTTCTGTTCTTGTTTTTGATGTGAAAGTGCCTTTACTGATAGTCACTATAATATTTTTTTTACATTCCGAAAAGCTCTTCAGTAACTTTAGAGCTATTCATTATAACTAGAGAGATAAATGCAATAATGGGTCTGGTTGTCCTTGTATGATTCACGATTTTTTTTTTTAGATTATACCCCCACTCTAAAAATTATTCTTTTAATAAAGTGTTCATATCAATCGTGTAGGGTGGTGGAGGGAGTCAGATTTGAGAATTGTAAAAATTCAAAAAACTTGATGTCCATGGGAGAAATGGTTACATTATATCTGGACGACCGAAAGTGATTGCAAACAAATTGTCTGTTTATCCGGTCAATCTGGTAGTTTTGAGAGAATTTCAAAAAAATAAAACAAAATAAAATTCGTAAAAATTAATGTTAATAACATTAGTCTCAAGTCATTCGTCTCGATATGTGGAGAATGCAAATATAAATTGTTAAATGGGCAAATGGAACAACTCTTTCTTGGTGTTGCTATACAAAACTGGGTTTTCACTATATATTTGGACACTGCCTGAGAATGCTTAGTATACCCCGTAATATCATCTATCTAGGTTACAAAAACAGCATTTAACGGAAGACACAAGAGGTGATAAAGGATAATATGAATAGAAATTGCTCTGAGCACAATGCGCATCAGCGATAATCTGCGGCAAAATTAGACTCTATTCCTATTTGATGAAGGTTTGACGACGTTTTTGATGGCAGTTTGTGTTGATTGTTTAATATTAAGAAAATTATACTTAATGGTATCAGGGGCGGAGGGCAGCGTAACAGTAAGATCACTGATCGAGTATATCTCAACACGGAAATATTTTATTATATTTTACTAAATATTCCGACTTGTGGCGCCTGGTTAATTATTGTTGGAGTTGGATGAACGTCAAGCGATTAATTCCCGAGGATTAACAAAATTTCATTAGTAAAAAATAAACCTGTCGTGGAACTCCGGTAAACACAGACTGACTTAACGATGACGACACATGAACGTTTGGATGGAATCCACAAGATAAACCGCAAGAACATCACGGATATGGAACTCTGCGAAACCAAATAGCATGGTGCTGGAAAATATATTTGTACGGATACTTCGCTCTGGTAATCCTTGAACGCAACCACATCCAATACATATATAACCGTTATTCAGTATCATGTTACTGTGGAAGACGCAGATGATGAAATGAAGGATAAATTATATACGTAACAGAACAACATCAGCCTTGAGCACTATATTTGAAAAACAAGGTATGATCTTTGATAGCAACAGTAACGAAGATTTTTATTTGAGCATAGTAAAATATACAAAGACACCTGGAACAAGATTCTCAAATACTCTTGTTCGCTTGATTCGGATTCGCAATCTTGCATAGATTATTTACGCTTTTGTTTACACTTACACTATGTAATTTTTTTTTTTTTGGAATACAATTTCAAAAGTTCCACCGGCAAAAGGTGACGACTTTTTAGTTCGTAAGGCGATTCACAAAATTTCGTGTACATGCAAGATTTCGGATTCGAGTCAAGCGAACGACAATGTGCCAGAATTCTATTCAGGATTATTATAAAACTAGAAGATATCATGTAGCAGTCAATCTTTGATGGAGAAATATTCTAGAACTGAACTAGACGTGCCTTTTAGAGGAGCTCTCACGAACTAATAATAGTAACACACGGGGGAATCCTTTAGTCGAAGGAAGCCAAGGATAGATATTAACTTGCGGAATAATACAAAACTAATTGCATATTCCTTAAATCGACAACATGAACGTAATGTGAACAGACATAAAAAAACGGACTTTCCCTTTAGATGTATAATATGCGAGTCAACTCAAAAATGTTGGCACTTTAAGAAGTTGGATCGCTATTAGAAATTCTTGCAGTATCTTTGCTTCTAACTTACGCCACTCTATAACTTCCTCTAAATATAAGGTGATTGCTGCACTTACATAAGTTAATATAAGTAAGTATTGGAGTCTGGTCTAATCCGAAAGGAGTCGAAACCGTTTTCCATGATTCGATTCAAAATTAAAATTTTCATTGAATGGGAAGCAAAAGATCTCTTGCAAACAGATTTATTTGTTCGGTAAAAAAAGGGAGATGAGAAGTTATAAAGCGCCGCGGTCACAGAGAGGACCTATTATCCTCACTCTTTTATCACCTTAAAGCATGTCAGTCCTCTTCAACAGGTTTAAGAATCTGCGGAGCGGTCTGTCCACAAACACACTAACTGTCCAGCTGTGGCTTACCAAAGGTTGTCATTCTGCGTAACACAAAACACTTGAAGCAGTTTCATCATCCTTCAGACACAATCTGCAGGTAGAATCAGAACCCACGCTAATAGCGATAAGGTGTCGTGTTTCCATATATGGAATCGCCATGAAACACTTGGCATGGTTCTGTTCTAGAATGCTCCTCTAATACATTCTGTGGCCTTCTGATACACGTATGCGAATGTAATCCTTTGCCGCGCAGAGGGACAACCCGCTCATCAGAAGTATAACTGAGCCTTGTTATCTAGCAAGCTCATCAGCTTTCTCGGAGCAAGGGCACTTTAGTTTTCCCACACGAGCTTTGATTTAACCGCGGAATATGAAATGACTGTCGGATAAAAAATTGTTTTTATTACTAAAGGCTCTCTTTAGATTCTCGTAAGCACAGGTCAGTATGGCATAAAGTTCGATCTTGAACACTGTAGCGTGCCCCTCCCCGCCCCCCCTATTCTCAGTGATGTTTCATACCAAGGTGCAAAGCTTCAAATCTTGACTCCAACACCCATTTCAGTATATCTGATGAGTCCTCCACTGGGGATAGTCGAAAATTTTGGTCCTTCACAACTTGAAAACATGAATGTAATTAAATAGTTATAATTATTTACACAAACTTTTGAAAATTTCATTATAATATAACAAACACCAACAAATTAAAACTGAATACATGAAAAAATATTCCATTTTGTATAATCTCTATATAGATGTAGATGCGCCTAGCAGTCTCAAACTCAATTTAAAAACATCATTTTAAAATTCAATTCTAATTATACACTTTGTTAGCAGAAAACGAAATGAATCGTAAATTTTAAATTGATTTTTTTTGCTTACCTTCCTCTAAAACTGCAAGAAGGTCATCAAATTCTTCACAATCAACAGTAAAAAGGTTTTCAACAAAAAAACCTCGGGATTTCTTTGACCATCTAACAGCCAAAGGTTTTCTAGCTGACCCTGGATTTAGTAAATCTATAACCTGTAAAGTGAATAATTGATAAAACTAATTTAACTTCCATTTTGACTCAGAGTACAAATGTACGACAATGGCTCTTTAAATTGGCTCATAACATATTCTATACATGCAAAGCAAGGAAAAATTCAATTGTGATATTGATGGTGATATATGTACAGTGTAGAGTACATTCATACTGTATATATTGAATAAATGCATAAAACTTAAGTAGGTACCTTCTCGTTATAGATTTCCAAAAAGGATGCCTTTAGGATAAAAGTTGTGTCTTTGCGATCTCGCAATAGTTGGAAGAGATAAACAAACGAACGGAAGATGAGACCATGACGAGAATCCTTCTGTTGGGGTCTTTTTTGAAACTGAAATTAAATAAACCAATATTATTGGTAGACTGTAATAAAATCAATAAAGAAAAATTGTTAAACATGTAATTACCAATTCAGGAGGTCCCGTTAGAGTATAAGTCTTTCCAGATCCTGTTTGACCGTAACAAAATGCTGTACAACTGAATCCTTCGATAGCCATTTCTATTAATCGTTTTACTCCTGAGTATTCCAGAACATCCTCTTGTGTTGCTCCAGGTTCGAAAACTACATTATATGTAAAAAGTTTAATGCCTTGTTGATTAGCACTGCTTCCTGGAATTTTTCCATCACACTAAATTAAAGAAAGAATATAGAAGAATAGAAAATTATAAAAATAGATATTTTGGTAGGTATACTTACTAAAACTTGCCCATTACCAGGAAATTGTAGAAGCATATCATGACCACCCTTTTTCTCTCTATCACTTAGTGGACGTACTCTGACCACCACATTAATATTGTCATCTGGTGTTGATGGTTCACTTCCGGTTGACTTTGTAGCAACAATTTCTAAAGTGTCCGCACTTCCAATTCTGAAAAGTTTAAGCAAAGAAAAACAAATGAATTTAATTTTTAAATTATTTATCGTCAGTTAAAGTAATTTCAACTATGCATTGGATTTTTGTAAGGGTAATTTTGTTCAAAATACATATGAACAAAATTTGCATCGAAATTTTCTTTATATACAAATTTATAGTTGCTGTTAGGAAAATTTAAGACCAGAGTAAAATGATTTCGACCCTGTATTTCTTTTTCATCTTTTGGAAGAAATGAAAATGCATACGCCCAAAACACTCGAGAATACTTCACAAGGAATGAAATAGACTTCCTCACTAACACATAAGAGCCCCAATTGAGTCCTAACATTCTAAAATAGTTGCAGTGTTTTTATATAAAACTGACAAAAGTTTTATTTGAATAGCTCCTCCACCCTAAACCGCTATTCATACAGAAAAATGATGTTCTGATAGTTTTACGCTTGCTTTCTTGCCTTTCGAACCGAAATAAAATTTGTATACTTTTCCTAACAAAGTTATTTAAAAAAATTTATCTGAATCAAATGACTACGATTCCTCAAACAAAGACTCTCATCTGAGTAATCATTGTATATGACGCTGTAGCTTCATGCCTCATGACAAGCTGTAAATTACTAGAAAACGATTTTCCTATTTGGATAGTAGTTTAGGCTCTATAGCATATTATATAAAGTCAATGTTTGGCACTTTTCCACAAACACCAATATAGAACGGACACCCAACGCACACATATATCTTTTTCATGGCTTGGGAAGTATTCTCGAGGGTTTTGATACGCCCCATTACTTTGTACAATCTACTTTGATAAAAGCTCGCGCAACTATAATGAGATAATGAGATTATAGTTGTATTCTTTTGTGCTTTGTGCACTGGTGTAATCATACATTGGACAGTGCAAGCTATACTCAGTATAGAGCGTGTATTTCAATGTTACACTGCATCGCTGAATATAGTTCTATTCGTCAAAAAGGGTAGCTAAATTCACTCAAAAAATAATCTTTATATGACCACGCTTTCCTTTTTCCCTTTTTGAAATTTACTCAAATTAATATTTTTTCCATTTTACTAACGTATTTAGTAGGTAGATAGACATATCTTTGCCTGCCTGCATTTATCTTCCATCTTTCATAGAACCCAAATAAAATTTTTGACATAAGTATGTGTGGGAACCTAAAGGAACAGGTTTTAAAAATAAAGTTCGTTGGTTGTGTGAGGCGTTCTTTTGTACCAGCCAGCAGTGCAATGAACTGGATAGCATGTACAAAAGAACACAGCTTAGAACTACATACCTATATTGAAATTAAGCAACTTATAAAAAAAGAAGAAGAATGTTGGTTGCCAAATTCACTGAAGTTAATCTACGTAAATTTTCGTATTAAGCCCGGTATTGCGTATTACGGGTAAAATTGTTTTGAACAATAGGTGGCTGCTTTGGGTAATCAGTTGTCGTGCATTTCTAGTTTTATCAATCTCGAAATAGTAAGGAAAATTATATTTTACTTTTGTAATTTCTTTTCAAAAGAATTGTTTAAATGAAGACGGATGCAACGAAAAATATAATAAAGATACACTACCATTCTTGTATTCAACTTCATTCAATTTCAAACGTCAAAATTTTAGCGTGGAAAAAAGGTATTGAGCGGATAAATTCTGACGAAAGAGTGTAAATGTAGATGAACGGCTGGCCATTGCTCTGAGGTTTTTTACAACTGGTGATACTTATCAGTCTTTAATGTATACTAGTTTAAAGGCTTAAAACAGTTGACTTCAAAAATTGTTCCTGAAGTACATAGTTGAGGTATTATTAATGGTATTGCAACCATATATGTCGGTAAGTAGTAACATAGCAAAAAATCACTTGTATTGGTCCTCAACAGACATCATAACTGGCTGGATCTATTATTAATTCCAAAATAAATTTTCACTGCTATTTTCCACAGCTGTTGAAAACTGATTGAAAGTATACTGTACAAACTTTAACAAACATCTAATGTTTTCCATTTCATTTGGATTAAATTGAAACTTTTTTAAAAATCCATAATTGTAAAATTTTCGTCCACACCTATTATACATTTCACAAATGTTTGAAAAATGTGACAAGCATTTGGCAAATGTATTACAAACATTTGACAAATGTTTGTAAAACACTTGGGAAATTTTAGAAATAAATAAATTTGAATTGGCAACTTTGTTTCAATAATTGCAGGCTTACAGGTGTAAAAATAGATATTGTTTTACTTTTAAAGTTCTATCGTAGGTTTAAGTGCTGCAAAAAGTCGAATTGTCTATAGATTACGTCTAAAACAAGGAATCAAAATTTATGACTTTGTGCCCCAACAATACCGCCGCATAGCTTGTGCATGCAGATGCAAGCTGTATTCCATACATTTTTGATTGTAATAACAACAAAGTAAATCACTTCATATTTATTTATTACATATGAAATTCTAATCATAAAAGTTTGGGCATGGTTTGCAGTTAGATAATTGTGATTATAGCTATGGATGCCCAAACTTTCAAGACTTAATCTAAGTTCTATCATTTCGTATTTTGAAATAAAATTTTTCTTGTGCATATCATAGAGAAAGAAAAAAATATATTTACTGTTTAGTACAATTTATGTATGAAAGTTATTTATTTAAAATTTTTTTTTGTATATTCTAATTTCTCCTTTTTAGTCATAAATTCTATACACTCTCTTCACTCTCCACTCTCAACTCTCCACTCTCGACTCTCATATCTGGACCCTCGAATCTCCAATCTCGAATCTTTAACTAACTTTTTTTTACTTTTTTATTTTTTTTTACCTTTTTAAACTTTTGTTTACTTTTTTAGCTTTTTTTTAATCTTTTTTTAACTTTTTTGACTTTTGTTTAACTTTTTTAAACTTTTTTAATTTTTTTTTAACTTTTTTAATTTGACTCTCGACTCTCGCCTCACTACTCTCGATTCTCAACTCATATCACACACGCCCCAGATTGGACAACCCCAAGGGTGGTAGCTAATACTCCCACCCAAAATCTTCCAAAACGTAAGAAAAATTTTCCCCATCAGAAAGCTTCTCATTCACTCATTCTAAAAAAAAACCCTACGTAAATCCATCCACATTTACTACCCTAAAACTCTTTCGCCACGAAATCTCAGGCGCTCATACACAAAGTTTTTTAGTCAGGGGTGTGCGAGTTGATAAAAGTTATTAAAAAATGCAAATAATCCCAAATTTTTAAACAGCATTTAATTTTTATTGCAGTTTATTGTAGTTTAATTTTTGTTGCAATATCAACAAATTAAAATGGCAGGCATTCTATAAGATATCTCTTTGCTTCTTCTCACCTCTTCCCTAGAAAACTGGTATGCATACTCTATCAAGAATACTCGTGTGGGATGGTCCATTGAATGCAATGCATCTTTTGTATGTTGACCGTAGTGGTAGGAATCAGATGCTATGAGCCTGTTGGTGTTGGTTAGTTTTCAAAAATTGCGAAATCCACTCCTATCTCTTCATTACGCTGTACTAATGCATCTAGAAAGGGTAGCTTTCCGTATTTTTTTAATTCAGCTGTGAACTTTATCGTATTGTACATTTAATTTATAAATGCATCACACACAGGGCAATCTGTCAGCTTTCTTCAATTTAATATCGAGGTGGCACATAAACAAATTAGCTGGATAAGGTGCAAATGTTAACCCCTACTTGCGCCGAAAGTTTGCTGATAGAATTTATCTCGAAACTGGAAAAAGTTTTGGTCCATGCTAGTTTCTGCGATTTTTCGGTAAGCTGCTTGTTTATTTGCGGGAACGTTGTGTTTCTGGCCTCGATAGCCAAATCAACTGATACGTTTGGGTATAAGACAGTCACATCGAATGACACCATGACATCACCACCTCTTCTGAATTCGATATTTTGAATACGATTGATAAACTTTAACGAATTCTTCAAGTTGTAGCCCTCTGGCATTTAGAGAATTGTATTAGTTTTTGAGACCAGCTCGTCCCTTTATCTCGTACACGAATTTGTCTGTCTGTATATTCTTTTTTACTATTTTCGACACTCTCGTAGACCCACTTTTCGTCATCACAGCGAGCTGAAATTTGGCACACAGTTTCATGTCGCGTGACAATTGAATCTATCAAAATTTTAACAGCAAATTTCCATGGAAAACCCGGAAAATCGGGAAAAATCATTTGAAAATTTGGTACAAATTTGATTAGTGATAAATCCGTTTCAGGAAAAATGCTGTTTTCCGATTTTCCCAAAAAAAATTACTGGAATTTTCCTACTTTTCCGGAAAATTTGCCGGTAAAAAAGTTTTCTTTGACCAGTACAACAAGACGCCGCTAATTTAAGTAACAAAAAAGGTTACAACCAAATACGGAGTTAATAAAAGGCGACACATGATCAAATCTGCGTAAATTAAATATGTATCTGATCATAGCATTAAAAGCCATGGAAAGTTTATGTGAATTAATATAATCTAGATGACCAAATACTTCAAAACCAAAGGTGAGAACAGGAACAAGAAGTGATCGGCATAAGAACAATTTTGTAGCCGTAGGTGTAAGTTTACTAGAAGCCCACAGAGACCGCAAAGAACCATAGACTTTACGAATTATAGACGAAATGTGATTGTCCCAGGTTAAAGTATTGTTAAATATAACTTCAAGATTACGAGCAATTTCTACAAAAGGAATTATTTCCCCTCCAATAGTAATAGGAGAGAACCCAGAAGTGTTAATATTGGTTCAGCTTATTAACAAACAGTTAGATTTACTGGCATTGAGCTTCAGGTCATTGATTACAGTCCAGTGAAAAATCCTTTGTAAATCGTCGTTAATGCAACTAGTTCCATCTTTAATGAGACCAAGTGGTCTTGACAGGTATAGCTGAGCATCATCAGCATATAGGTGTAGCCTACTATGTGAAACACACTCAAAGACATCGTTAATGACCAATGAGAAAAGTAATGGACCAAGAATCGATCCTTGGGGGACACCGCAACTAACTCGCAACAGTGACGAAGAAGAATCATTGCAGAAGACACTCTGAAATCTATCAGTGAGGTAATTAAAAAACAAATGTGTAGTGGACACCGAAAAATTAAATTTTGTAATTAACTGTTTGCAAAGGAGATTATGATTGACTACATCAAATGCCTTAGAAAAGTCCAACAAAACTAAAATTATAATTTTACTGAGAAAATAGTTATATTTATTTCAGATTTTGAAGAAAAACACAACTTTTATGTTTTATCGGCCGAAAAACTTTTTCGGCGGAAAAATTCGTCCGATAAATCATAAAAGTTGTGTTTTCTTAAAAATTCATTTTTAGTTTATCCTATTTCTCTGGATTTTATTAATCATTGGAGCAAAAATCTTGTTTTAAAGTGGAATAAATTGAGTTTTTCGGTTTACATTTTTTTGATTCTTGTGTTTGATGTGAAAGCGCCTATATAGCTAAAATTTCTACCAAGATAACTCCAGCTTTTAAAGAGGAATACTAAATAAAGATTAGGAGACTGCAAATATCCACGTATTTACATCCAAGTACATAAACACATAAACAATACACATATATGACTAAAGAAAACACTTAATTCTTGTTGTCGAGTAGAGTTTCAGATACTGAAAGTCAGACAACAAAAAAAAACTTAAATATACAGAAAAGTTTTTTTTTTGTGATGACTATGGTGTGAGAAAAAGAAACACGGTGAGCCGATAATATTGTGTCGACGACATTTTTGATTAATTATTTTAAGCACTTTCGATTATTGTGGGAAAGCTTAATACTAAATAGTTTCTGACAGCTCTCCAATTAAGTATGTAAACACACTTATTTGATAGAAATTAATGCGATTCGAGTTTTCAGTTATATAAAAAAAAATAATTAGATGTTGTTGTAGCTCAAATAATAAAAAAAAAAACATAGCTTGGAACATACAGAAATATCCACAAAGTTCTAGCTGACCTTATAAAATTAACGGCGAAATCAGATAACGGTTGCCATACAAAAACTTCATTCTTCACTAAATATTTGAGCACGTTAACGTAGAGAGCTGAAATTCGTATGAAAATGTAAATTCAGGCTAGGAGCTTTGGAGCTGTGAAACGGCATTATTAAAGGTATTAATCAACCGGACATAAGAGCGAGCTTGAATGATAATAACTTTAACACCTAAATTCTACTTGGCATTATGATAATGTCATTCACAACTCTCTGCTTCAAAAATGTGCAGTTAACTACAGATTCAATGGAACCGTTGTTTCCTCGGTAGAAGCATTTCTTGTGATCAACTGCCATCAGCAAGTGATGAATGAAAATAATCTCTCGGTCATGATACCTGCGCCTTCCTGTGGTGTGCCGTAGGATTCAATTCTAAGTCCCCTTCTATTTAGTTTCTTTATTAATGACCAACACGAAGGTATTAAAAAAGTCAAAATTCTTATGTAGGCGGATAATGTACAGCTCTATATTTATAAGTAGGCCCATTCATTTTCTTGAAGGTGAGGTTAATCGAGATCTTGAGAGAGAAAAAAATATCATCTAAGCTCAAGCGTTTATTGTTCAATTCTGTAAAATCCCAGTGCATCTCTTTCTACAATCGAACACTAATTGATATTGACATGTCCTCTGTCTCCTAGAAAATTGTTTTTCCTTTTGATTGCTTATAAGATATGATGATGAAAATAGAATAACCTGATATTATAAGAAACTTGCATTTGTAGGTGGTATAAGACTGAGTGTTGTGCACTGGATGTACACCTCGATCGTAAGACCCATGCTCATATATGCCTCTTGTGTATGGTGAGGGTGACCGAGGACACAAGTGAGAGCTGCGATCCTGGAAAGGCTTGCCTGCTTAGGAATACAGGCTCTATGCGATCTACGGCTACTGCTACCCTTGAGGTCTTACTTAATCTGCCACCCCCGGATCTTGTCAGATGCTAAAAGTGCTGTGTGTAGGCTGCGATCATGGGGATGTTAGGACTACTGAACTCGTTCTTCTCATTGCTCTTTAGCGTGTGGGCTGGAACAGAAAAACCCTCTGGCCCGCATGCCACTTGATGCGATGGTACCAGAGCATTGTTTGGGCGTCGCTTCTATATGAGTTTTCCTGAAAGGAAATCGTGAGCTGAGGAAAGTGCCTTATTGAGCTTTCCCCGTTCCGCTCTAAAAATTTTCACCGACAGCTCTCGCACCTGATATCGGGTTGGAGTACTCACTTGGAACGCACACCACTCTCTTCCAGGCTGAAGTCTTCGCCAGCGAATATAACTCTTGTTATGGATGGTTCTCCATTCCTTGGACTGGAACCCGCCGCAGGCGTTGCCACCTCGGTTATCGGGTTCCTCATTAAAGCGGATGTTCGTATGAAGCACCAGCAGAGATGGGCAAACCTGGGGGCCTGATTTTCTCTTGGGGCTCGAAAGGAAATAATATAGAGCTGTGGTTGGCTTCATCATCGGCCACAGCTTGCCTTACGCTCATTTAACAAAGATGGGAGTTGTTGACAGCCCTGAGTTTCCTTCCTTTTCCAAAGCAGGCTGAACACTCTTGAGTCTACAATCCTATCTGTGGATGAATTGAAAAATTTATCTCACCACGACCTGATGCGCTTCATTAAGAGAACAAGAAGGTTTTGGTGATGGAGTTGCTAGCAGGTTAGCGCAATGGACCATCCTGGGCTACGTCCTTGAAATATCTCGTCACCTTGGCTTAAAAAAAACTTTTGTAGGTGCACTATAGAAAGTTTGCACAATTTTGCCACAAAGTTTAGGTATTTTTCCCTAAGCTGTAGGGAATATTCCTTAAAATGTAGGGATAATTCCCAAAAATATAGGGAATATTCGTTACATTTTAGGGAATATTCCCTACATTTTAGGAAAAATACCTAAGCTTTGTGGCAACAATTGTGCACATTTTTTACAGTGTATGTCCCGCCATATGATAATCTTTTACATGCTGTTGTAGTGTGCATTAATCCAACCAAAAATTAATTTGTTCTAATTGACGGGTCTCACCTTACAGTGGATAACGGTTTTTATATAACCTTGAAAAAGAAAGGGATCTTGCTTATCTGCCTATAACTATCGAAATGCAAAGGCTTAGTTAATGCAACTTTTTTTATATGATAGTCTACACTTTACTATTTCCAATGGTATACATATCGTTTACCTACATATAAGGTACCATTTGAAATACATATATATTTTTTTAATTCAGAATTTTGTTATCGTTGTTATTTCTAACGGTAGCCTATATGGTAAATTGTATGGAAAGAGTAGAGTGTAGACTATCAAATAAAAAAATGCACTGATTTAGCTTATGCAGTTATAGGCTGATAAAAGCCTTCCATTTTGGAGGTTATGTAAAAAAAATATTATCTCTCTATAGAGCAACTCTCATCCAGAGCAACTCTCATCTAAAACAACTTTTTACTTGTGGATTAATATGCTATGTACGACCCTATGAAAAATTATACCATATGCACGACGTGGCACCCTGTAGATACACGTGTAAGGTTCATGCTTGTCAATACATAATTTCGACTAACTATACATATATCTTTGATAAAATCTAGAGGCCGTAACCTTCTCAAACTTTTAACAAAATAATTACCAAAGACCAAAAAAATTGTAAGGTTCGTGTGAACTTGACGGGAGCAGATAGTATACTTGAACTTGACACAGCTTTTACGTAATAAAAAATTTAAAATTTTCATAAGTAAATAATGTAAAAGACAACTATCCTGCTACGAACGCTTTCGTCATAGTCTTGGGAAACCCATAGACTTTATGTTTCCGATATAAAAATAAATCCACGTGCTCGCTTTACCTTTCGTGACTTCTTCTTCTTCTTCTTCTTAATAATTCTGGCTGTCAATTTTGAATTTTATATACACGCACGTATTTATGTATATAAGTACATACATATGTAAAAGTGAAAGGAATGGTAGGATCCATCAATATTGAACCTACCTAAGCTGTCTTTTAGCCATTTTTTTGTTTATTATTTCTTCAATTTAAAACATTCAATCATCTGTAGAGACTCCTTCCCCACTCGAGGGTTGGAAGAATTATTTTTATGGCTATCCTTATTGATTTACGATTAATCACTAAAAAGTCTCACAACATTGTAATGTTTTTTTTTAATCAATGCACCTTAAAAAAAAATAATCAAATGAGCCTGAGTGTTTCTTTAAGAGCATATTTGTGTGTGTGTATGATATTTGTTCCAACCTGGCAATTAGAGTAAGTGACAAAATCGCGTTTTTTTCGGGGTTTTTACCATAAATATATAGTTTCATGTATATTCGGAACCTCCCCATTTGACTTTGCTTAAGAGGTTATTGATATTGGTCACTAAGAAAACTTCGAAAAGGTTCTTTTGCCCTTTTTTGCCCTTGTCAAACTGTGTAGAGAAAAAGGGATAATAATAGTAATTAGCTAGTTCGGCTGTTTGATTTTAAAGGGTGTGTTTGATGACTGAAACCAAATAATATATTTTCTGCTCAATTGCTGTCTATATTTTGATTAAAATCAAATCAAAGGTATTTATGAATTATGACATAAAGGAAGTCCTGTCCCAATCGAATCGCAGTTATCGTTCTTGACCAATTGCGATGCAGCAAACACATTATCCTCGTTAAATTAAGGTTATGAAGATAATTTTATATGGTTTGCACGGTTACAGAACGTATTCAGCTGTTATAACACAAGACAAATAATAATGCGTAAAAGACAAAAAAAAACTCAAAGTAAGTATGTTATGTTTATTTTCCTTCCATTATTGGGAGCGAAGGGCCTCAGTTGCCTCTATTCTGCGCCCCTTATTGACTTGTGCTTAGGCTCAATGTTTAACTTTTATTTATTATTTCTTTTATCTTTTTGACTTTCTTAATTCTTTTACTTCTCAGTGGATTCAATTCTAATATGTCTGTTGAGTGATTACTCATTTTATATACGTATCTCGTAAGTGCTTGGCGCATCTATTTTGCACTCTTTTTACTTTTACAGCTGGTTTATTTATTATGGTTCTAGGCGCGTTAATAAAATCACTGTACTGCGTTCGTGATTAAGTAGTCCTGAGAAGAATAAATCGTTTTTGACGTTTTCGTGATTTCAATAGACTGGATGATGAAATCATACTAAGTTCATCATTCCGTTTGTAACGCATGGAAATAATGGTAGTGCAAAATGGATTGGACACAACACGCATGATATTAAAAGTTATTTTGATTTTTGCATGTCCGTCTCTCCAACACGTTTAGATTTGAAATTTGCCATACGACCTTTCCAAAAAAATTGAAAATATAAGTTCGACAATGGGACAAACCAGATATCTCCTTCGTAGGGTTGCCGTACGCATACAGCTATTCCACACGAAACTGATTACTTTGAAACCTAACCAGCTCCGATTTGGATGAAACTTTCAGTTTGTATGGAATACAAAAATAGCTCACCTGTATTTTTGTGTCTCTCTAGTACGCTCCACGCCCTTGCTTAGAGATTTCGTGATTTTATGACAAACCGTTATTTTCAAAACAACCATATCTCGAGAACGGAGCAACCGATTTTTTTTATTTAAATACCAAATGAAACTAAATTTTTCATTTCATTTTTTTGTAATGATTTTTATTTTGGTTCTACCATTATTTCGGACTTAATCGGGCAACCCGTTTAAGGTTTTTTTGCGCATACATACTTTGGAAACGAAAGGTCCTAGACATTTTTATTGTAATGAAAAGTTCTTCAGATTATTAAACGCTATGAAATTGGTTATACAAATCTTTGTTACTGTCCGACAAACCGTCTTACACCAATTCTAGGTTTTTTCTTTGTTTTAAATAATTTTGTTAAGAAAGGTATAAAAATTTGATTACGGTTGAGAAAATAAGAAAGCAAGCTTAAGATTATTAGAAGACCATTTGTCTCTATGAATAGTAATTTAGAGGGCACATTACCTATGGAAATCAAACTTTTCTTATAAGAGCACTGCAAATATTTTATAACTTTAAGAGAAAGTCTGTTTCATGGCTTAGGAATTATATGTATGTCTCGAGGGTTTTGGAACAGTCCGTAACTTCCTGACTGTATGAACACACTTTCAATAATAAACACTCTAAGATTTCCATTCAGTGCTTCACTGCACCTCGATACCTTTCTCCCTTGAAAAATTAGAAGACTTTAAAATTAAAAAATCTGATTTTTTATATTAACAAGAATCTTAGAATCAAAAAGGTTTGAGATAATTAAAGGTTCAATTAAAAACCTTGGGTGTTGGTTTATCATTTATAGGAAAAATTTTAGTAGAGTACACCAGTTTGAAGCGCACATGGTACGTGCGAAATAGATTGGAAACTCTCACATAATATTATTAAATGGAATTTTGATTTTGCCATGCCTGTCTATCTGTCTATCCGTCCCTCCCAATGCTAAGGTCCGCCCGCATGACTTTAAAATTGTTTTTTTTTTACATACATATATGTATGTTCAAAACTGGGCAATAGGGTTGCCATCAAAATAAAGCCTTCCGTTTTCACTAATTTATATTTTAACCTACTGGGAGAAATCGTACAAATCTTTCATTGTGTTGTTTTACCATATAAAAATTTAATTTCCGTTAAAGCTGAAATTTTGTTGCTCAAAAATGGCCAAAATGTGGTAACTCCTTGTGTTAACCCCCGTCTATACTGGCCATAAATTATGGTATACAATATGTTATTGCTACGGAATTGCCAGTGTAGACCGTGTAGTCATGGCAATAATCCATGGTATGCAATATATGGTGTACCATATTGCCTAACATATATTGCCAAGAAAATAGCTTACCATAAATTTGACGTTTATCATCAAAATGGCTGAAATTAAGCTAACGCGTTCGGAATTAATTAAATTAATTAATTTTTACTGACTAAATGAGTGCTTGTGGTGTATATTCGTTTTCTTAATTTTCTCATCTTTTCTAACTCGGCGAGCTCCAAATTCTTTAATGCAATCTGATCGCAATCTTTTTCGGTATTGATAACGCCATCGGCCAACCAAAAATGAAATGTCATAACATAATTTGCCCACACCAAAGTTTTTTTTTTCCAAGATGGGCTTTACCATAAAATATGGTAAGCAATTTTTCATGGCCAGTGTAGACAGGATAGACTGATAGAGAAAGCGATAACATCGAGATTTAAAATATTTAGTGAAATATAATTTAATTTAATTTAATTTTAGTTGGAATTTCAATAATTATTTAAATCGGGCAGCCCTTTCATAGGATTACCATATAGCATTTACAAAATCCTATTTTGACGTATACTGGCGGGGAGGTGGGCGCGAATATATATACAGGGTGTTTCCTCCATGGTGGTCCATAGAGCGGGACGTGATAGTACTCACCTAAACAAACGAAAAATTGTATGGAAGTGCGGGAGGGGCCATATCTATCGTTTCGGAGTTACAGGGCGATTAAGATATAATGATAGGTTTTCACCCTCTATCTTAAAAAAGTACAGGGCGCACGGTCACCGTATAAAGCTGATTGTATTCAGAACTTCATGGCATTTCCAGCGACTGCTCAACTAGCCCCGTAGTCGTCTCCCCTTAGGAGTTATTGTAGTCTAAGCTCAACATTTCGGATTTTCTTACCATTTAATTTGACCTTTTTTTTGCACAAAGGTCATTAACATAACTTTTTTTTATAAAAACTATAAACTGTAGACTCTCCTCTTTAATTTGACCTATTACAACCTATGTGCTATCTGCAGTCGGTAAGGAGCTATTAGCTCACAACTTATTCAGGTCATACCGAAATTAGCTGATATTTCTTTAAAATGAGTTATAAGAGACAAATTATCTTCGAGAATAAGTATAAGAATAGCCTTGAGAATAGGTTAACTCTTTAACGGCAACAGAAAGCACATAGGGTGTAATAGGTCAAATTAAAGAAGAGAGTCCACAGTTTACTGTTATTGTAAAGAAAAAGTTATGTTAATAACCTTTTTTGTTCGCAAAAAAAAGGTAAGAAAAACCGAAATTCTTAGTTTAGACAACCATAACTTCGTTGGGTACGGGGCTGGTTGAGTAGTCGTTGGACAGGCCATGAAGTTTTGAATACAATCAGCTTTATACAATGACCGTACGCATTTTATTTTTTAAGATACAGGTCAAAACCTAGCATATTTTCTTAATCACCCTGTAGCTCCGAAACGGTTGATATGCCCCCCCCCCTCCGTACACTATACAATTTTCTGTTTGCCTAGGTGAGTACTATCACCACCCACTCTATGGACCACCATGAAGAAAACACCCTGTATATATTAATGTACAAAAACAAAACACTTTTAACAATTTACCGAGCACACTTTGAAAATGCACCGATCGCGATATTAACGAATATATTCATTTTATTTTTTGGGGCTGTTTTCCCCTAGCAGAGTAGGTATATTGTCGTGCTGTAGTAATGCGCCATTCTTTTTACACATTTATTTATGTAGTGGCGCCTAAGAATTGTATTTTATTGAACTGTTATACATATCTACATACATAATGTACAAGTTCATATACACACAATTCACCACCATTCATAAAATTTTGAACAAGCGAAAAAGCCTATCTAGCGACCTTGATCAAATTTTTTTAAAGGTCATTATCATATCGTAGTGGGTTGGTGGTGGTTGGTTCCATGGATTTTAATGATTTTTGAACACGAAAGAAATATTTTAAAAACGGGTCACAAAAGTCTACAAAATACATTAGAGCACCTCCCCCTTTTCCGTATATATTTATTTATATACTGTATACAAACGTACCTATATATACTATAATACACCTAGTCGTATAAGCTGCGGATGATTATAGTATATATGACGTTGACGACAATTTGTTCTATACACGTACATAAATCCTTATAGATTCCACTACAGTTTATACTGCGCTTTCATTTACAATAAGAGGATAATTATAAGCGTCCTATCTGTTTAGCAATTATTTGCATGAATCAAGTTTATGATGGAACAATGGTTATTTTTTATATACATATGTATAGTTTTAATAACACGGAAAATCTATTGTAATTTTCTATAGAATATGTGCATACAGAGGTTGTCTTAAGGCAATAAAATTTGATTTGATGATCGCTTCCATAGTTAATAATTGAGAAGATAGAAAACAATCGATTTGCTGTAATTTTCCAATCAGAAAGATAGCAGGGCAGTTAATCACATAATTAATGTAAATTTGTGTACTGATTGTGTACTTTGGTTTGATTGAATTAAATAGGTATAAAACGATATACGCTTTTTAGAGAAAGAATATTGAACTTTTGATATTTGTAATCAAGTAAGTTATTGTTCAAAAGACGGAATTATTTAAAGCAACAATTTAAACCTAAAATAGACTCTATCTATATACTTATAAAAGTCATCATATCAAGGACGATGTCTGAGTGAACAACTACTCGATCATTCCCCTTCCGTTGAAAATTTTACCATTCCGACCACACGGTCCACACCACCTTATCTTGGTGACTGGTTCCAGGAGCTAATCTCTATACTCATCAGATCTGGGCCATAATCACGCCAGAATTTAACCTTAAGTGGCATGCTGTACCTGTCTCTAGTACAGAGAATTTGTGTCAATTCCGATCAAATTCAATCCTGAATTAACAGATTCAGTGTTCAGTAATTCTCGAGGATTTGAATCTGACATAAATTCACTGACGTTTCTCAGAGATATTATTGATATCTCTGGAAACTGTCGAATACAAATGAACATTTCACAGTTCCTACACGACCTACCTACTCTTGCGGAGGAGAGATTTCGCCAATTTGATAGGAACCAGTGACCCTGGGCGCACTGAGGTGGAAGATGATGCTTCCGCTTTGAACAGACCACCTCACACACCTTTCAATACACTAACAACACGAGTGCTTTGCAACATCTAATGGAGCACGTGCACGATATGTCAGTTGATCCATCAGCGAATTTTGGCATTACGAGAGCATCGTTTCTATGGGGACCAAGATTCTGTAGTCAGATGAATTGTTTGGTTAGCTTCGTGTTGACGTTGCCCAAATAAACAATAAATTTGTACTACATGAGAATCGAGGATAGGAATCAAAACACTCATCCACAACACCACGCACAAGTACTTAAAAGCCACTTCGTTGCCAGATTGAAGAGATGTTTATTTTTTGAATATTTGGCAACGAACGCAGACGCGTTCATTTAGACATAGTAACCACTATCGTCGGTGCAGAACTATGCTCTTGTCTTTCGCTAGTTACAACATGCCACACCATTTGCAACACTAGTCCAAGGGGTTTCTCCTCGTTTTGGAACCGCGTTGAAAGTAATGTGGGAAAGACAAGAATTCCGTTAGAGCTTTTAAGTTTGGGGGATGGTGAGGGCAGTTTGTAGAGGTCTATAATACTATAGGCTGCTCTCGCAGTTTGGCAAATTTTTCATTCGTTCAATTTTTCTAT
Source organism: Dioctria linearis (assembly GCA_963930735.1). Taxonomy (NCBI): domain Eukaryota; kingdom Metazoa; phylum Arthropoda; class Insecta; order Diptera; family Asilidae; genus Dioctria; species Dioctria linearis. The sequence continues at coordinate 16,808,059 of OZ005740.1, read as the reverse complement.
TTGTATCTCGGACTCGGTGCAAAAGTACAAAATTTTATGTTAAAAATGCGTTCGCTTATATATAATGTAGATGATATAGACAGAGATTCCGCCTCTCATCTGGTCAATGCGACCTCTGATATCTTTTGCGACATCACTCCTAAGAGCTCTAGGGCATTTGAAATTGCGGTGTTTAACAAAACCTATAATTAATATTCTTGGGAGCCATTCTTATAACATAACACTGGCGATGAGAATATATTTTCTAGATGTTTTAACCTTATAAAGCCAAGAGCTCCACAGGCGCAGAGTACATGGTCAAAAGTGTCGTCATCCAACATACAGAAGCCACAGGAGTTCTATCGACCTTACTCATCTTCTTAAGATGGTATCTAAGTGGGAAATGCCCAGTAAATATGCCCGTTATGATCCTTAGCTCTCTCTTACTTAACGCGAGGAAAGCTTTTGTCATCTGTTGCGAAAAAGTAATTTCGCTTGTCTCATTTCTGGAGAGTTCTTTTTTTCCCAGTAACTAGCTTACAATTGGGAAGTCATTTCAAAATAATGAGTTACATAACGGACACGGTGACAGACGTAAGACCTACAGGAAAACCAAAGATCAATTGTTCAAATAACAATATTTTGCATGTACCGACGAATGTCAAAGTGTAAATCAAAAATATCGATCAGAAAAAGCGCGTTTCTTAAAGTGATATAATACGATTTAAAACTTTTTGGTACCACAATTGCAGAGAGAGGACCAGTAATTTGGTTTCAACAGAATCTATGTAGTTTTGGCTAAAGTTCATACAGGGCAAACGCCATGGTTACGATGGAACTTTCAAGGGAAAATTTCTTCAATTAAATTACGACTAAAAATTTCGATTTAAAGATCGCCCCACACAGTCTTCTGATTTATAATTGTATGAGACTTTTTCCTATAGTAGAGATTCCACATACCTTAAAAAAACAAGTCTGCAAAATCTAAAAAATAACATATATAATAAATTGACAAATAACTCGTGATTAGTGTTATTGTTTTTCTTGTGCACCTTAGGTGCAACACTTGACCTACATATATTTTATCTATTCCAGAACAAACCTAGGAATTCAAAGAGGACATTCCAAACTCCTCTTGATTTTTTTTGCTTAACTTTTATAAATATAATATCGTCCAAGTGGCCGGCCTTGGCGAACGATGCACATTTTGACATATTGAACCGTTCAACAAAATTTTCACCCACTCTTGCCAGCATATCTTGTGGAATTCCGGTGATTACGTCCTCAATTGCCTCCTTCAGAGCTTCCACAGTTCCAGGTCGAACTTTGTAAACCGCAACTTTGAAGTAGCCCCATAGAAAAAAGTCACAGATGGACAAATCCGGGGAGCAAAGGGGTCATGGGATATCCCCTTCGCGTAAACGGCAAGCAGTATGCATTGCAAGCATTTCTATTTTTCACCCAACCTTGTGGGCTCAATTCCTGGGCAATCATCATCTTGTAGGGGTGTAACTGAAAGTTTCTGTGTAGAATTCGCCTTATCGTTCTGGAAGATATTCCAAGGGCAGCGGCTTATTTCCGTGTAGAACGCATTGATAATTGTTCAATAGATGCCTTAACTGCCTCGATGTTTTCGGGAGTTCTCACATTTTTAGGTCGCCCGGCTGGTTTTGTAGGAAATGCATGTCATCCTTATATGACTGATCAACTTCCGAATGGTGTTAGGGTCAGGAACACTCACTACCTCAGTACGTTTACATGAATACTTGAAGTATACTTCAAGTAGAGATCAAGTAATCAAAATATCATGTAAACGCCCATTGACTTCAAGTATACTTGAGTCAAGTAAATCAAACAATTTTGTTCGATTTACTTGAGCCCCTCCAGTGAATTTTGGAAAATAGGGACTGCATTCTGCCCCACCATGTACATAGTTTAAGATACATTTTGATCCAGATTCCTGAACATTTTTTTTATACCCCTAGACGATGAAAACATAGGGTAGGTATACTAAGTTTGTCATTCCGTTTGTAACAAATAGAAATAATGATGGCAAAGCAAAATGGATTGAACACCACCGCGTAATATTAAAAGTTATTTTGAGCTTGGAATGTCGGTCCGTCTGTCCGTCCGCACGATAACTCAATAGTAAATAATATTTCAAAAATGAACTAAATAGGGCAACCCCTTCTTGGTATTTCCATACAGAACTCTGTGCTTTCACTTTATTTAACTAAGGTATAATCACAGACAAGAAATATAACAGATATCGACGGTAGTACTAAGAAAATGATGTATGGAAGAGCTCATAGCAAGCCTCGGCAAAATATATCATGCGTACGAACCACCTTTTTTTTCAAAATAGGCAAAAATTCATTTCTTTCTTAGACCATATTTCTTAAGAATTCGTGTGCATTATTGGTGGCTGTAGACGGTCCGAACAAATTCTGTCTGTCGTCGTCTTGCGTGATGAGTTGGATGTGAGGGGCCGTGGGTGGGTGAGGTAAACATTAATGCAAGACTTACTTCTTTTAATAGTTGGATAAGGTACAAAGCGCACATTTAGGGAAATAACACCTAAGCGGCTATCACTAATCGCCACAACCAAATAAGATTTTGCATTTTATTGAAGTAAAAATTTCATTGATATTGCATTATAATTGCAACTAGGGAAAATGTACGGCATACTAGTAGGAAGATTAGTAGGCAGTTAGAAATTAATGCGAATCGACGATAAAATGCGAGTGTACAGTGAAATTTCAACTTACTCCAATGAATTCAGTTCGTGGAATGCAAAGAAAGACAGTGCGTATGTACTTAAGTACATCCAAAGAACGAATAATTACAAGAACTCTCAGCGATTTCAGCTTCCCTGCCTGACTAGTCGTGAAATATAAAAATAAATATCGGGATTCAAACTAAGAACAAAAAGTTTGTTGTATTGTATACAGTGAACATTCCATTAAACGGACACAAACAATACCAGGAAAACTGTCCGTTCTTCTGAGTATCAAAGAGGAAAATAAAAATAATATTTTATTTAAAGAAACAACAAAAGTTCCACTTAAACCAAACGCAATAATTAAAAAAACAAATTTCTGTATAAAAAGTGAAAAATCAAAGTTCAATTATTTTTTGTGGAAAAAAGTCAGTTATGTTAGTTTGTTTGCTACACAAAAAAAGGGTTTTATTTTCAAAATGCATTTGAATATTAGAAATTATTTCAATTGCTTCGCCGTCATTTCTATTACTCGTGAATTGTTTTATACCATCAATGTAAGATTGAGCTTCTTTGAAGGTTTTTATGCACGATATTTCTTCAACTTCTTCTATCTCATCATCTTCAATTTCCTCTTCACTGATAGTGGCTTCATTTGGAGCATCATTTTCTTCGACAGACTCTACGAGTAAATGGTTATCGATAAAACAAAAGTCTCCTGGCGTCACGTTCGAAGTGCTAATTTGATGTAAAGCTTCCGCCATCCATTTAAGTGTTGCCAATGAAATTTCGTCCTCCGGATCAAAACCTTCATTTGCCACTGATGTTTTGCCAAATTCTGATATGTTAAAACAATGTCACAAGATCCCAAGCCTTTTTTTATAAAAAAAAAATTGCATCTAGAACATTAATGTTTTTAGCAAGTCCAGAACTGGACTCGACAACCTCCATGTGTGCCAGAATGTGATTTAAAATTAAAGTTCTATAGTTCACTTTGAAATTTTTAATCACGCCTTGGTCTAAAGGTTGACAAACACTTGTTGTATTGGGTGGTAAAAATATCATTTTCACATGATTTAATTTAGTATCACGAGAGTGGGAACCGGCATTGTCCAAAAATAATACTTTAAAAACTTAAACTTAAAACTTTTTTCCTTATGCTCATTTTTCCGTCGAAAGCTTCCAGCCATTCCGTCATAATACAACAGCTAAGGCGCAAAAATATTTTATTTTATCACACAACTTATTGATTTTGGGTGGCAAGTTTCAAGTCTTGGTTTTGACTCATCAACAGGTCCCAAATAGCGAAATTGGGTGACTTGAAACTAGGGACCGAATCAGTTATGACTTTTAACGAAAAAAGCCAACTTTACCTGTTATTGCTGACCGATAATAATTTGAAGCTAAAAAAACCAAGCTGGAAAGGCTTTTTTATTTTATCTGATAAAAATAATAAACCAACTTGGCTTTTTATTTTTCCTGGCAAAAATATAAAGCCAGCTGGGCTTTCGATCTTTTCTGGCAAAAATAAAAAGCCAGCTTGACTTTTTATTTTTTCGAACTGGAAGTAACAGGTTTGAAGCTGGTTATTTTTCTGAGGAAGTATGAAAAGCCAAGCTGGTTTCTTACTTTTTCTAGCCGAGTATCATTTTTGGCTAGAAAAAATAAATTTCCTTTCCATTAAAAATAATCCGGATATGGGAACCTTAATCGCTTTTCAAATAATTTGTCTAGACTGCAGCGCGGCAACGGCAAAAATAACATAAAAAAAAAGATAGGAAGCAGCCGACAACGATAAGCCGCGCTCGTGTAGTTGTTAAAGTTTAAGAACTCCGGCTTTTCGGTTAGTTAATGACGACATCCTAAAATAAGGCAGATGCAGAGCACATCGTAAACTCATACCTTCCTTTAGTTATTACTATTGATAATACTTAACTACACATTTATTACCGGATACCGGATAAGAAAAAAAAAGTTCATAACTGGTCCGGACCCTGAAAATAAGAAACAGGTTGGCTTTTTATACTTCCGGCTTCAAAACCTGTTACTTCCAGCCCGAAAAAATAAAAAGTCAAGCTTACTTTTTATTTTTGCCAGAAAAAATAAAAAATCAAGCTGGCTTTATATTTTTGCCAGAAAAAATAAAAAATCAAGCTGGCTTTATATTTTTGCCAGATAAAATAAAAAGGCTTTCGAGCTTGGTTCTTTTAGCTTTTTTTTAAATAAAAAGTTAAGTTTTCAAAAGCTTTGCAGGAATCGAAACGGATTTCACGAGACATCTTTTGGTATATTCCACAAAATTCCACGATCATGATTTATCCCAGTTTTTTTTGTTTAAAGTTTTCAAAATACCAGTTATTTTCGGTCCCTGCTTGAAACACAAATGACAATAGAAAAATGCGAATAAATGAAAAACTGGAAAAATTGAGACAAATAGAAAAAAGAATTTTATTGGAAAAAGTTGACTTAACAAAAACATTCATTAGAACGAATTAAAACTATGTAAGCCCGCAGTGGGCAGAAAACTTATACCAGTAGAGCTTGTTTTCTGCCTGCCGTAGATGCTTGAAATAGATCAAGTTCGTCTCATCTTAGACAACATGAAACAACAAATAACATTTTTTTGGGCTTTTGCTGTTGTACCGGAGGATCCAAAAATAAAATAGCCTTCTTGAACTTGTTCATTATATATTTAGACACTGCCGGAGAACGAGTGAACGTAGAAAGCTGAAGTTTTGTAGACGACGGTTTCATACAAGTATTGTAAAAAAAAATTTCGAAATTCGATTATATCGGGCAATCCCTTCTTGGTGTTTCCATATAAAAATTTAGGTTTTTTACGTATACATCCTGTGAAAACGATCAGTCCTAGACGTTTTTATTGTACTGAAAATGCTGAAATTGGTTATAATCGTTATTACTGTCCGACGAACCGTCAAACTTGCACCATACGAAATTACATATGGGTATTCATCTAAAAGGGGATATCATAAGAATTGTCCTTAGACCAATTCTAGTTTTTTACTTCTTTTAATGCAGAACTTATTAAGAAAAGAAGTAGGAAAATTACTTTTGCGACACTGTTTACATACCTATCTTACGTTATTTATAATGTAATGAGAAATTTTTGTTAAGATAAACAACAAATATCTACTGTAAAAAAAAGGTCAATAATAAACAAATCAAATCATATTTCCTAGCTCTTTCAACAATAATTTCCATGTAAACATGGCTATGCACTTGTTTACTTACAGTCATAAAATTCACTCATAAAATAAAATTCATTTGTTTACTTCATGTCCTCAACAACATTGTCATATTCTTTTTATGACGACAATCCATTAAATTGGTGGTGCCATGAATTTTAAATGGAGACATTTCAGTAGTTCCGAATGTACCTACAAATCTAAAGAAAATTATAGTAATTTACTCTATTCTAGAGTTAGTATCTGATAGATGATGTTTGAAAATAACCACACCGAATTAGGGTCATTTCGTAACTGTTATACGAGTATACTTAATTATATTTTATTCACCATGATTGCACATGTACTTATATAGTAACGATGATAATTTAAAAAATCAACACACTTGTTTTGAATTTTTTTTCCTTAATAGAAACCTTGAATTTATAAACTTTCATGATTTACATATTTTTTCTAGCCCGGACGGTCAATAAAAAAAAGACAACTATTTTTAACCCTAGAATGTGACTCCTCGCAAAGTAATATTGCCGTTATTTCAAAGTCTACATTATCGAAGTATTCAGAACTTCGCAGTACCTTCATGAATGAGTCTGCTGCGTCTGTAGATGGAATATTGAAGCCCTTAGTTGCTTGTACGTTACATAACGGGAAGCTATAGGGGTCAAAATGACGTATGTTTAGCAATAGTGTAACTTTTGTTCGGATATTAAATTTTCTCATACAGGGTGCTTCCCACTAGGAGGTCAATAGAGCAGCAGGTGATAGTCCTCACCTAGACGAACCAAAAATTGAATTGGAAATGGGGGGGGGGGGGGCAATATCAACCGTTTAGGAGTTACAGGGTGATGATTAAGAAAAGAAGCTAGTTTTTTCACAAAACACCCTGCATATTAAAAACTACAGGGCGTATGGTCACAGTTAAAAGCTCCTTGTATGTAGAACTTCATGGTCATTCCAACGACTGCTCAACCAGCCCCATATCCTTTTTTTTAATTTAACCGCTATTATTTTTGCAAAACGGTCGTTGGAAAAGCCATGAAGCTCTACATACAATGAACTTTTAACTGTGACCGTACGCACTGTAGTTTTTAATATACAGGGTGTTTTGTGAAAAACTAGCCTTTTTTTCTTAATCACCCTGTAACTCCTAAACGGTTGATATTGCCCCCCCCCTGCCATTCAATTTTTGGTTCGTCTAGGTGAGTACTATCACCTTCTGCTCTATTGACCTCCTAGTGCGAAACACCCTGTATAGTGTATTTGTTGTGATAAGTGATTGAGGAAACTATTGGATTATCTTCACAGGGTCCGAAACCATCACAAAAACTATCAAAGGACATATTATTCATTCCGCCCTTCGAAAATCAAGCGAACGGCAGCAACGGTCTGTTCAAAGTACAGTAAGAGAATAAGTGGGGAACATACTATTAAAACTTGTTCCCAGAAATACAAAACTTTTGTATCATTTAGTCTTTTCTATGCATTATTAATTTTCATTAATAAAAGGAAGAATATTTTTGTTTATATTACTATAAATATGTTTCGACTTAAAGGGAGTCAAATTGACGTGTGTTTAGTATTACTGTATTTTTGCACATGTTTAGTATTCTAGGGTTAAAGGTCCTGCATACAAATTAGTCTTAATGCATAAAAGCTTTTGGGCCACTTGTACTTCGCTCATTAAATAATGGCGAGACAAAGTCTACCACTGAAATGAATTAGGTCTGTACGTATAACATAAATATCTACTTATCTCTAGCCTTACCGCATATTTCTATTAAAAGCTAAACAAAACAAAAAATATTTCATAAAATTTCCCTCTCATAATTACTCCCGTTTTTTTTTTTTTTTTGTACAATACAACGCGCTACTCTTATCACGTTTTATCTAAATCAAAAAATGAATGTCAAGCAAACAGTTGAATTCAATAGAATTGCTGGGAACTGGCAGTATGAGTCAGTTGGTTTTTTTTTGTTCTTCATACCCAACAAAAGTAATATAAATATTAAAAACGATATTCAAATGAACTTACTCATTTCCTCTGGATCTAATTAATACAGGAACATTTCTTTCTTGGGTCCTAGACCTTTCACTACCCTTGGAATTTGGCGTCTTCACAGGACTACGTTTCCTCATCCCATTATTTGTAAGACTGCGTGACCTTACCGCCTTCTTCACAGGGGCTGGCAATTGTTTCTTCTGCTTTCCACTAATATTATTAATAGAATTCGGTACACTTGTGGCTCTTGTGACCATTTTTCAACATTCACTTTTTGCACTATAATTCTTTAATGGTAATGCTCTACCTACCATAAAAATGAAAATTATTATTAATTCGAGCACTTTTTTCTTCCAATAAAATTTAAAAATAAGGACATTATAAAATGCATCCTTCGTACGGGTTAAACATCACTCAACTGAAAAATGTTCGCTTGTCCAGTATAGTTTTTATTGGGGTTAAAATTGAGAATATTTCAGTTTCGCGGTCACCTATACTGCGATTGACCACTGGTTGAGTGTTGAGAATTTCCATATACCTAATATGAAATACAACACTGGAGAAAGGTTTAATTGCCTCTGAAGGCTATTCATGCGCATTCCCATCTAAAACATAAAATTCAAATGAAATATATACGAGGTGGAAGGAATTTGAATGAAATTCACTGTATACCTACCTGAGAATGAGATTAGGGGAATAAATGTGGCGTCCGTCTTTATCATGTTCCCTCTAGCTTTGATTCAGAGGAAATTCATTCTGTAAAGCAATGGGGTACTGAAGCGTAATTATTGTGGAAATTCGATTAACAGAGTCCTTTCGATATTTGTTTTACGATACGACTGAAACCTGTATATGTATATTTGGTGATGATTTAAGGGTTTTTACACAAAGGAATATGCCATAATGAAAAGCAAAAATTTTAAATGTCTGTCGTTAAAAGACGAAAAAATTTAAAAAATTAAGAAAATGTACTAATAGCTTTAACATACATTTATAGAGCTGATATACAATCACAGTCTAAAAAATTAATTTATCTTTTATTAGTTTAGCAAAGATCAGGCCAGAACCTGTACGTTGAATTATATATTTGGAAGAGAGTTCCATGAACGGTCAACTTGGACTAAGTTAGATCGTTCGCCGATGCACATCTCGGGATAAGCAGTCGAAGACCTCACCTCTATTCGAGGTGCAGGAAATGTAAACTTTCGGAGATACAGTCCCTGGCCAAAAAATTACAAACACTTTGAAGAAATTACAAACACTTTGAAAGTTTTATAAAGTTTTCCTTCATTTTTTTACAAATTTGGACCACTACATAGGGTGAAACTCCCTGGAGACGAGAAATTTCTCTCATTGAATGGTTCCCTGTTCTAAGAAGTGCAGAAATTGCACTCTTTTTTCATTGGGGATATCTGCATTTCGTCCCATTATGAAATCTGTACACAAAGATAGATTTTCATTAAACTTGCTTTTTTGTACTGTAATAATGTCTAAAAATAAAGCAATTTGACTACTTACACAGCAGCTCAATGTTTAATTCCAAAAAACTTTACAATCAAAACCGAAGTAATACAAATTTTTCAATTAAGCCACTAAAAACACAGTTAATCAACCAGAAGCACTTAAACAATTGGCACCTCTAACAGAAACAACCTGGAAAAAGGATCAGATCATCGTTTTATTACCGTAAACCAATTAGGAAAACCCGATCAATAACCATTAATAACCTAAACAGGTTTCCGAGAAGACAGGATGAAGACGATTTCAGGTAATGATGAAATTTACAAGTGTTTGTAATTTTTTGGCCAATTTTCAAGTGTTTGTAATTTTTTGGCCAGGGACTGTATATACAAGAGATTTAATATAACTTAATCTATGAAGAATCATAAGCCTACGACGCGAGTCAAATAAGCCTCGAGAGAGATTCCAACCAAGGACGAAAGATAGAGATGAACGCTCTGTTGGAGTTAGTAAGTAATAACGTATGACGTCGTTAAAGACTACAGTAAGTCTTCTTTGACAAATTGCAATATCCAGACAGACAACTGTAGGAAATAGTGTGTTGTCGAAGACTACCATGAATTGTCGCCATAAAAACGCTAATTTAGTTGCAAGAACTAAATTTGCTTGAGTTGAATTCGTAAATTCTTCACTAAGCACAATCTATTCAAGCGGGGAATTATTTAATCGTATATTAGATAATTAGATGTTAGGAAAGTCCTTCAGACAAGCATGGCTTCCGGACTGGACGTTCATCTAGAGAACTTTTCTTATGGAACGTTGGAACTGTAGTCTCCACAATTTTGGTGAGTCCAAAATCGATACCCTAGATATTTCAAAGGCACTGACATCCAGCCCTTTTAGCGAAACTTAAAGCACTTGGACTCCATGACCGTCTTTAGCCAAGTGCGGGCCCTGGACACTTTAGGATATGGGGGCCCCCCTGACAGTTATTTTCTAAAATACTTTGGGTTATCAACAGGAATAATTACGTAAGTATGTTAAGATTTATCGCTCACCGGAGTCTTTTGTCACGTGACTGGTTTGTCACCACCGCTAACTCCATGTTAGTGCGTCCATGAAGTGACGTGACAGCAATGTGACTTTTGTATACCTCTGGCTAGCAGCTTTTGGGTGACGAAACTATCGCCGCGCCTTCACGTTTACATATATGAATGTGCACGCACTGGAACATTTTTGTAGCTTCTTAACTGCCATTGTTTTGGGAGACGTTGTAGAGCTAGAAAAAACTTACGCATCTTTTTTTTAAATGTCTGCTGCAACGATAGTGTGAGAGGAAGATATAAATAATTAAGAATTAATACAAAAAGTACAAATAAGACCACCCCTATTCAACAAGAATTTGAACGAAGACTCTGAGAGCAAAATGTGGGGAGAAATATCCGTATAAATCCTTATAGATCTTAGAGTTACAGCAAGTCTCTCTTCGGGTTCAATTGATAATCGCATATTGATACTTTGATAAGTTATAGCAGGTCTCAAGATCTGTAGTAAATCATCAAAGCTTTCAACGCTCATACCGACCTATCCAGAGATTTTTTCAGGATATTGATGAATGACGATATAAAACATTAGTTTTATGGGTCACAGTTATTCGGCGACAGTGTCCAAGAACTAACAGTATAAAAATGTTGGCTGGTTATCAAATAAATTGAGTTTGGCTACTGAAAGTATACCATGAAAAAATGCGAGAAATTTAAAAATGCTGGGGCTGCAAGCGCAGTCACTATAAGTAGCTTTGTATAAAAATTTGTTGCCATGTATAGAAGTTCGAATAAATTCTACGGTCTACTTTCACTAGCTAAACTAGCTTGTAATAGCTGGCAGAGCCCGGATGGCCTTGACGCCGTGGGCCAGAAACTTTATTGTTATAGGCTTAAGGTTTTTCAATAAAGGAATTTTTGAATTTTGAATTTTTGTAGCTTGTAATAGGTTGTCTTATTGGTTGAAGAATTGGTCATCGGTTGGTCTACTATCAAAGGGGCTAGTGGGCCCTTTAATCGCGGGGCCGTGCCATTCGTCAATATGGCACTGTTCGTCTCTACCCTTCTCTTCTAATATGAATTAAAGGCTTTTTTCCCGCTTGCCTAATATAGGCTGTACTAGAAGGGGTTTCATCATAGCCTCATCCTATAAATTCTGGTGTACCCCAGGGCTATGTTATAGAACGCCACATCTGTTAAACGAGATTGAATCACGATCTTGACAATATCCTCGCTTAGGACAAAACGAGTCCCGTCGAATTCAATACAACTAAAACCCAGAGCTGTTTCATCTCTTTAAAACAAGATCACCAATTAACCACTCCAATTTCATTTGATGGAGGATTAATTTCCGATTCACAGTCACTAGGTATTCTTGGCATTAATATTTCCAGTAAGTTAAGCCGGAGAGACCACATCTTCTCTCATCTTGGCAAAGAGCATCGAAATGTCTTGGATTCCTGAAAAGGTGTAAGAAATATTTCTGCTCGGCAAATCCAGCGCTCCTCTACAAGTCCTATATTAGACCTAGAATAATTTAATATAATTCTCCCAACTGGGCCAGGCCTAATCCCACAGCCTTAGCTTCATTCGATATTGTCCAAAAGAGAGCCTTCAAGTTCATTGCCGATTTAGCAAAAACTTGTCGTTGAATGCTTTTCGCTCCTTTATTGCTACATGCATGCTCAATGTTCCGATAAAATCCCTCGTAGATTAATTCCAGGGCACAATTATTGCAATGGATATGTCCACGCACAATACCTATACGGATGACGGAGTACCCTATTACGTATCTATCAAATGTCACCACTTCGTAGGTAACCCTCCTATAGTTTTCCATTTCTGGTGAGTATCGTAGCTGCTAAGAGAAAGCTTTTACTTGTGCTTTCATATTGGTAAGGTGAATAAAGGAACAAATGTTAACTATTGAAGGAAAGCTTTTAGTGGTGAATATCAAATCAAATATTACCCACAGGAAAGATCCCTCGATTTCCGTATTTTAAGAAATTTATTACAACCATTCTATTATCCTCGATTTTGTTATTCTCACGGTACAAAAGCTCTGAAATTCTCACAATAAGAAATATATCACATAACGGGACGTCCTTCGACTTCAAAAACAGACGAAAACGTGCCAAAAGTGGCAAAACTTAAAACTTCAAACAGGCGATTGACTATTTGAGAGCTTACCGAGGAACTGAACATCTCGTATGGGTCGGTGCAAAGCATTTTAACAGATAATTTGCAAATGAGACGAGCGAGTGCGAAATTTATACAGACTTTTGACTGACGAACAAAAGAAAAATCATGTGTCAGTGCACGGAATTGAGGCAGATCCAGACTTATTGGCCAATATTATAATTGCAGATGAGAGTTGATTTTACGGATATGACCTTAAGACGAAAATTTTCCTAATGGAAGGCGCGGCAGTTCAGTCAAAGTCGAACGTGAAAGTCATGCTCATTGTTTTTGGTTTTTTGATAGTGTGGGGATAGTGCGATTAGAGTTCATTCCAAGGGGAACAACTGTTACTCCGAATATTACAAGGGCATATTGGAACGTTTGCGAAACGATATACGAAAAAAGGCCCCATGCCAGACGTCACTTATAATCCACGCGAGTTTTTAGCCGAAATAAAATTCCTGTCTGTCCGTATCCACCTTGTCCTCCGGATTTAGCACCATCCCACTTCCGGTTCTTCCCAAAAATAAAAATCGTGCTAAAAGGAAAACGGTTTGACATAATTTTCGAGAATGAGAGGGCCACGACAGATCAGCCCTTCCAGAAATGCTTACAATCATGGAATCAACGTTGAGATAAGTGCATCGCTAGCCAAGGAGAGTACTTTGAAGGCATTAATTCAAATTTTATGTACGCTTATTACTTTGTTTGTAATAAAACTATTCACCGTATTCTTTTATCACACCTAGTATCTCGATGTACATCAGGGGGTCTCCATATTCAGACAAAAAAAATTCCTTCACTTTTTGGGAATCGATATATGGAGCTTTATTATATATGTTAGTAACATACTGGGAAAGGCAATACAACTTCAAGTACAATTTCCCATGGTAAGCTTTGTAGAGTGAACAACAAAAACATCCCGGTACCTATGGTGACAAGATAATTTCAGCATACAAGATCCGAAGTGTCAGCACTTATATAAAGAAAACATTTGTAAGTTTTATTTTAGGACTATTTCGTAATGGCACTGTGCGAGAAACGAAAGGTCCCATATTGGTAGACCCATCTGGGAAGTACTTTCCTAAAAATCTTCCTATGTTTTTTTAAATAACTTTTATCAACTCACTAACCCCTGACTAAATAACTTTGCGCCTGAGAGTACCGCTCATGACGAGCATTTTAGGGTAGTAAACGTGGATGGATTTACTTGGAATTTTTTGATTTAGAATGAGTGAATAGGTAGCTTTCCAATGGGGTAAAATTTTCTTACGTTTTGCTGGGTTTTGGGGTAGGGGTGGTTGTCCAATTTGGGCCGTGATATGAGTGAGATTCGAAGTTGGAGAGGAGAGAGTCGCGATTCGAGAGTGTATAGAATTTATGACTAAAAAGTAGAAAATAAAATACATATATTAAAAAAACTTATAAAATAAAAACCTTCCGTAAATAAATTGCACTAAAAAGTAAAAAAATAATTTCTTCTTTCTCAGTGATATACACAAGAAAAAGGTTGGTGTAAAATAAGGAATGCTACAACTTAGATTAAATCTTAATAGTTTAGGCATCCCTAGCTACATATAATCACAATTGTATAACTGCAACTCAAGCCCAAACTTTTAGGATTTAATCTAAGTTGTAGCATTTCTTATTTTGCAACGAAACTTTTCTTGTGTATATCACTGAGAAAGGTAAAATTACTTTTTACTTTTTAGTGCAATTTATTTACGAAAGTTATTTATTTTAAGTTTTTTTTAATATATTTTATTAAATCATATCTAAAAGATGTATAATAATTTAATTAAAAACAGGCCAAGTGCGAGACTCGCACACGAAGGGTTGCGTACCATCGTACAAAATTTAACACTATGTATACGCAAAAAACAAGTTTCTTGTATGGGCTCCCTTTAATTTTTAATTTTATTTTACTTTTATTATTTGTTGTTATAGCGGCAATAGAAATACCACACTCCGTGAAAATTTCAACTGTCTACCTATTAAGGTTAATGAGATACAGCCCGGTGACGGACGGACGGACATCGGAGGCTTAGTAATAGAGTTCCAGTTTTTACACTTTCGGTAAGGAACCCTAAAAAGGAGTAATAGAAACGGATTGGCTATTATTTCACGTTTGCTCCAGCAGTAAATACTTAAAACGAATGGCCCTAGCAACTAGAAACCTTTAATTGCTCTTATTGTGCGTTTTTTTACTTGGCACTATTAATTACTTTATCACGCTCTATAATTGTGGATTAATTACTGCATCACTTTCCAAAGAATTTCCCAATTACGTATTTTTTAAATATAAGTAACAAAATGGCATACGCTTACCTGTATGTCAAAATATACATATTTTCACAGTGGCCAATTTTCCAACTTCTTCTAAATAATATATAGTGAATTTTGTTTTTTGTTACGCTGTTGTTTAAAACCTATTAAGAAAAATTATCATCATTTATTTTATTTAAACTTAATCTTATGAAAAATAATGTTACCCTACTAAAAGATTAGGTATGCATCTTTTTCTTCTCTTCTTGGTGACTAGTAAATACATAGTACACTCTGAAATTTTCGTTTCCTAATAACACTCCATATATAAAGGTGGTAGGTTAGTAAGTTCATAGTTGCCATCATAGATATAGGGATACATTACATGGCCCCAGAATCCCCAAAATACTAGAGTAATACGTATATTGTATAATAATTTTATTCATATTTATAATAATATTCCAATTAAATATTCAACAATAACTATTAAAGATAAAAATAAAATTTTACAGATCCAAATTACACTATATGTACACTTAGAGAGTATAGCTATAACGATTCGTAATTATTACATAAGTAATCATTGCTGAATTGCAAAACTACACAATATTATTAACAGAAAACTGAATACATCCTAAGCATTATTAGTAGAATAATTAATTGTACATTTATTTCATATTTTTAATTTTATCATACATTATGTATTTACTACTTTATGAACATATATAAAATAAAAATAAAAAATAAAAAAAACAATGAGTCAAATGATAAAGATTAAGGAAATAATTATGTATGTCAAGGAAAAATATAGACTGGACGATTTTATTTTCTAGGAAAATTCACCTTTTATGTCCTTTGGGAGATTCCCAAAAAAGGAAAAACCTTTCACGATTTGAATGAAACAATTTTATGCTTCACTGAAAAATCAATTGCCCCCCCCCCCACCGAACATATCATAACTTTTTTACATTAATCAAAATAATATTTATTTTAGCGTTTCCCAGAGCTTATAACGGTTACTAAGCGTATTGAATGTTTCTGGATTATTTACATAATTACAAAGGTTTTTTTTTTATAAAATTTTTACCTCGTCGCATATAGCATTTTTTTTTGTATTCAAATTGCACAGCGAATTTCAAGTTGAAATTTTTGACAACTTCATTTTTATTCTGATATAGTTTCAAGGGGTATTGAAATCCTAAACAACTAAATTATCCTGAAAACTTTATGCGAAATTACAGTAGGGGTAATATTGTAAAGCTTACATACAGAATATGTCGCAAATACATCCATCCTGACGAATGTTTTATCACTAAGACCATAATTTAAAGATTTCATGTGTTTTCATAGCTATCTGACATCTCGTATGGATATTTTGGCCTACACTCTGGACAGAACCATTTACCTTTTGGCGGTACCATTATGCCTACACATTCGAAATGGAACCATTCTATCATACAATCATCTCCGTCACATGCGATCATCTCGGATACTTCATCATAGGGACATCGGCAATAACAATATACACTCTCTCCTTCACGTGGAGGCCGGGCACCAGCTGGCGGTCGAATTGGCCAACGTATATTATTTCTTTGGAAATACTGTAATCTGGCTAAGTCTGGATTCGGTAGCAAGGCAGGTGGTATCCTTTGTGTTGTTGGTGCTGGTATCGGTGCTGGAGGAGTTGAAATAATTGTCTTAATTGGTGCGATGATTGGATTAATTTGCTTCTGGATTTGAGTATTATATTGCGTCGGCACTGGTATATGAAGTTTATCTTCATCACTGCTTTCACTTTCCATACTTTCTCTGCTGGATGGATAGTATTGTGGTGGTTGTATATGATGAACAGGAACTGGTGGTACTCGCATCGGTTCAACAATTGGGGGTTTCTGTATAATGGGATCTATTACAGATGTTGCCCTCGATTGTAATATAGCTGATGGCCTAATTATTATTGGCGGTATAGGAGGAAGAGGCGGCGTACTTGATGGTGTAGTCTTCTTTAAAGCATTGCCTGGAGATTTACTACTTTTTGCAGTTACACTCTTTGATGGTGTAGGTAAATCTTCTTTTCGCCAAGTCAAATTCGGTGGAGGTGTAGGTTTAAATGCTGCAGGTCCAATAATGTGTGGCATTATTAAATCATCATCACTAGAATAACCGTAAAACTTATTCGGTCTACGTGCTCTTTTAGATCTTTTTAATGGAGCATCAGCATCTGAACTACTTCCTGTACTTAAACGATTTCTAGGGGCTATTGGAGCTGGAATGGGTGTTGAAGTTCTATTCTGTGGAGCAGTCTCTTGTATTTGAGGCTGTTCAACAGGAGACGCAAGATTTTGCGTCGTCTCAAATATCGGTGGTGGTGGTATCGAAGATGGTGGTGGTGAAACATATGGTGGTGATGCTGCTAAAACTTCTTTCATTAGTTCTACTTCAAAATCTTCTGAAACAGGTGTGGCTCCTAAGATATTTGGAATGTTCAATTTAAATATAGGTATTGTACCACTTTTTGATCCTTTCTTTTCTCTCTTCTTTTTCTTTAGTTTAACCTTTTTCTCTTTCATCATTTCTTCTGGAAGTGATGGTGTCGATGGTCGACTATTTTCTACAATATCATAATTATGAGATGGACTTAAACATGTCTGCATCATTAATTGTTTTCTTTTTTCTGCTAGCAATTGTGTTGCTAATTTCTGTGGATGTTCATCGTAAAAATCTTCATCCGTATCGGATTCATCAGTTTCAAGGTCTGTTTCTAAAATGATCGAATTAAAATTGATGGTATCAAGTGGTTTTGAGTCAGTGGTAACAACATCAACAACATCAGATGTGTTAGCTTTTGATGAGTTTTCACTTTTATTGCGATTTCTTTTTTCCACTTTTGCAGCACGTTTAACAGCTATTCTTCTTCGTCCTTCAGATGTTGAACTATTCGAATTCTCTGTACTAGAACTTGAGTTACTTGAACTGCCGCTGGAGCTACTACAACTACAATTAGAGCCGCATGAACAGCTTGAATCTGAGCCACTGCTTGATCCACTTGAAGTTGAATCACTACCAGATTTTGGAGCTTTACGAGGAGATTTTTGTTTCTTTTTAGATATGATGGCAGTTTTGTCCGTTACTTTTGAATTTTCCAGTTCTGTTTTAGTTTCAGTAATAATATCAAGAATTTTCTCAGTTTTAACTTCTTTTGCAATGGCCTTGTACATCATACAGTAATCATGATCGGATTGTGATACATGTAGAATCGGTGTAATTGGTATTATATCTGTATCCTGGATGTCATCTTCATTATTGTTTTTATTTCGACTTGCTTGAAATGACTTAAAATTCTCCCAAATATCTATAATTGGTTTAACATCTTTTTCATCTTCACCATTATCAGATGCAGGAGACAACATTACTGTGGGTACATGCGGACTCTGAATTTCTGCCTTGATTTTATCGCCATCTGAATCTTCACTGCTATCACTTTCAGATAAATTTGGTGCGGGCAAATTCATTATTTCATCGATACTTATATCCTCTGGTGGCTCTTTTTTCGTTTTCTTTCGTTTCTTTTTATTTGTTTCGGTGTCCTTTTTAGTTGTTTCTTCTTTCACGTTCTCCTGCTGAACTTCCTCGACTTTTTCGTCAACTTTAGTTTCGTTTTCTTTCTTAACTTCCACAATTGATTTTATTTCTATTTCATCTGTATGTTGGCCAACATGCTTCAATAATAGTTTCCTTGAGATAAATTTTTTATCGCAATTGTCTTCAGTACAAGGATATGGAGCATCTCCGGTATGTAGCCTTTTATGTACTTTTAAGAACATTGCTTTTGAAAATGCTATGTTACAGACTTCACATACAAATGATGGTGGTGGTATACAAAAATGATACACGTGTGGCCATCGTTTTTGTAAACATCGCTTACAAAGGACACTTTCTGTTCCATGCTTCCAAAATAAATGTTTTGTTATATCTGGTTTATTTCTATAGGCGATTCCACAGCGATAACACAAATGATGTAATTTATGCTTCCAAACGTGACTAGATAACCTGGAATAAAGATAATATTAAGCAAATTACTTTCTCGATGGCTGAAATAGAGAGACTAGTTTATTTTTTATGATGCTTTGGCAACATCAGGGGATGTCGTAGCACAGCCTTCGCAGAAAAGGAAGAAGGGATAGGGAATTGGGAATTATTGGGTTGAACCAATAACGTGCAAGTGTGATTATGCTTGAATTTTTGCTTATGAAGGATTCGCAGAATTTCACGGTGCGCCCGATTTTGACTTCAAGGGCGTTAGGGTGAGCTCGGGTTACAGCTCGTGTGGTGCGCACATTAAGAATTCTTCAAGGGATCAAGCTAGAGATTTTGTCAGAGAAATAGCCATAGAAGTAGCGATAAAAGAAAGATAGACATCCGACATTGCGCCTGTGCTTTAGAGAATCAATACTTGCTATTGATATGTCATCGCTAATATGCTAAAGGCTTTCCTTTAGACATTGTCTAACACGGACAATGCAGTGCATCCAGCCCCTGCCTAAACATGGGAATTATATTATAATCTATGTGCAAGATTCCATGCAGAAGGAAAGACTCCTGTCGAATAGGACAGGTGAAATAGTTTGCGAAAAGGCGCAGCACCTAAGTACCAGATGCGAAATACCATCAAGCCCGGCAGCCTTAGACGCATTGAAACTCGCGAGCACTTTGAAAACCATCCTTGTGCAGAAATGTGTTAAACGACCTATGCAATTTTAAAATAAATATATTTTTACGTACTTAAATATACGCTCCTTATTCTGTTTTATCATGGCCAAAGACTGAGTCTTTTCATATAAAGTAATGGATGACAATAATTTCAATCTCTTTAAGCAGCTAAAGTTTGTTGAAATTGGCTGCAAATGATTCCTAACAGGAGCGAAAATTTTGAAAATGGTACAATCTCCTCCTCCTTTTATATGCAGAATGAGACTACAAAGTGTGTGTTACATGAAAATAACCAGATTTTATTAGTGCCAATCATCTCATAAGTAAACAAAAGAATATACTGAATTGGAACTGAGGTCAAAGATAAGCTCCATTACCAAAGATAAACTAGAATGAAAACATAAGGGCGATCATATAAAACTTTTTTATAGTAGGGAAAATAATCAGATCAAAAAAAAAAGGAAGTGATTGCTTGCTGATCTAAGACAGTGCTACGCGAAATATTTTCTATAAATTCAACAATAAAAAACTCCCTTACCTGCTTTGATCTTGACAATCCTCCAGACAAACATCACAGGCAAAATGCTTCTTTCTTAAGTGAACCATTAATCGAAAAGCTGATGGTATCTGATCGATATCACATAGGCAACACCTAAATTTAATATCGAATATCACGCATTTATTAGGCATTCCAGGGCACATGTGACATAAAATTTCGCTGTAGCTAAAAAAGTTTGCTCGACACATAAAACAGAGAATTGCAGTTTTCAGATGCATCTTACGATTATGCAAATAAAGCTCTTTATGTATCCTAGTTTCAAATCTACACAAGAAGCATTCAAATATCTTTTCATAAGGTTGAAGGCCTTCTTTTTCTATATTGCAATATGTTTCCATGTTAAAGAAAATATCAATTAGATCAGGTAGAGATGCTTTCAATTTTATTACAATTGTTTTCGGCTGCAATTCTTCTGCGGTGATACTGTCTACTGTAGCTGCAAATTTATGTTGAGCTATCATATGGAGTGCTAAACTGTGCCCATTCACTGAGATACGACGTGCATGATTACAGTACAAACATATTGGATATGTAGATTTTAGGCAAATTCTTAAGAATTCCACCATTGGTATCCTGTCTATTGGCCGATCTAGCAATAAGTCTATTGTTAGAACATCATCATTAGCTAATTCGATACCATCAGCAGGTGTTTCTTCTTGAACAGCAAGATCTGTTGGAGATTCTATATCCATTTTATTTAACTCATTTAATGCAGTTAGCTCTACACTAATTTTATCTTCTATATCTATCTCCTGTTTTGAAATATCTTCATCGGTGATAGATTCCTGCTGCTGCTCCTGCTGATGTTCGATTTTACTTTCGAAACTACTTATTTCTGCACTGCTTTCTTTTAGTGTATCTTGAATTTCATCATCTGTCATTTCTGCACCAGTTGCTGATTGTTCCACCTCTTCTTCATCACTTTCTGTTGAGGAATGCTCAGAATCAATAGGTGCTTGATACTCTTTTGGTATTTTTATTTTGAATTTTGGCACAAATAGTGGCTTCTCTTCGTTTTGTGAAACCTCTGTAGAATTAGGAGGTGTTTCAATTTTTGTATTGATTGGATGTTTAAAGTTATCACTCTGCACGTTGTTAAGACTATCTTCTGATGCAATATTTTCACATACAGTAATATCCTGATTTAACGTAGAAATGATAGCATTTTCATTGCTATTTTCAGGCAACCCCTGATAAGGTTCAGCTTCTACAATCTCACTGGATAAATCTCCTTCTGATTGCTCAATAGCATCACTAACTGAATTACTTACGCTAGCGTCTTTATTTTGTTCATTTTCAATGCTCTGAATATATTGCTGGTTGGAGTTTTCAAAAAGCATAACATCTTTGAAGGACGACGTAGTGCTCTGCTGAATAGAATTTGAATTTTCCATTATATTATCCAAGTACCCCAGTGTACTTAGATTTAAGGGCTGAATTTGAGTTTCCATCTTTTCAGGTGAATGTTTTCCGCTTAAAATGCTTTCCATAATTCCAAATGTATCGCTTGGTAGTTCAACATTGGTCTCTGTGACACAACCATTCATTTTAAAATTCCATTGATTTAGATTATCACTTTTTGTTTTTCTTGTATCACAGATGATGTTATCAGCTGTTAAACGAGAATTATCGTTTACTGATTGACTTATAATCCCCGCGAACCCTGAACTTTTTTCAGATATACCAACTTCTTTAGATGATTTATTTTTTCGTTTTGATTTCTCTTTTGTTGACCGTTCTGATTGTGATGATTTACAATTGGGACTATGTCGCCCCTTTTGACCACATAAAGCACATGGTGTTACTAACTTGTTGCATTTGTGATCTTGAAAATCCTCGTGTTCTGTAAAGATATGCTCGCATATACAACACATTAGATAACAAGTATCCCGTGATGCTTGTAATAATTTTTCATGACTTTCAAAGTGATTTTGTTCTAGATCATGTTTCATTTCCAGATGTAACGTTAAACGCTCGGCAGTAGGAAACATTCCTACACAGTACAGGCATATATGTCGGCCATGTACTTCTCTCATATGAAGGAAAAGATTCCAATTTTCATAATATGTTCCACAAGCAGCACAAAGAAATACTTTCTTTTTAGCTTTTGCTGTAGTTTTTGTATCGATATACTGCTTTTCTAGTCTCGCTTGAATCTGTTCACTTGTTGGAATGATTGAAGCATTTTCGAACGGAGGATTACTATTTGAAGAAATGTAGGCATCAAGAGAATTTCCATCCTGGGAAGAAGAATGCCTATGATTTTCTTTAAATAAACATACCTTTTGATGACCTCTCAATTGTGCCAGAGTCTCAAAAGAGTTGTTATAGCATTTAAAGCATTTATATTTCTCCGTTGGTTTCAATCTTAAATATTTTGCATATTCCTGAAAATGATCTTCATTATCAACTCTACGTGAAATACTAATATCTACCGTTGCTCCACATTTTCTCCTTTTCTCAGAGGTTTCACCTAATTGAACATTCTTTTTGCTTTCATTGTTATCAGATCTATATTCCATGCTCATTTTCTGTGATTGTTTTGAATTATACTTAGGTGATAATTTTGTAACAGGCTTACAACTTGTTAGATGAGGTTGCTTATATTCAGGAGATCCATTTTCATATGTGCTAAGTTTTCGTTTGAGCAAATTTGTCGAAGAATCCTTTTGATTGGTTTTCTTTCCAGCATCTATACATGCATATTCTGCATTATTGTTAGCTTCTTCTGGTTGATCTATAATAAGATTATGTGATGAAGAGGAATTTGTTGATGAGCATGTATCTTCATCATTTTGAAAAAGTTGATCTGGTATATGATTATCTCCATTCACTTTTACATATGATCCACTGGCAACTGGATTTATGTCATCCATTTTTGCAACAAATTTATCTGAGGTTCTCTCAGAAGTATCATTTTGTGATCTGTCGATGGAGTCCATGGCAACCTGAAAATATTAAAGAATTTTTAGGTATAGAAATTTTAAACAATCATGGTAAAATTGATATCATTATTCTTGATTCTTCTGCTTTGGATTTTTTTTTTTTTTATAAGATAAATATGAATAATAATGTGTTATTCCATGGTTGGTAAAGTTTTTCAAATTAAGCGATTTATAGCGTAAATTACAGTAAAAATATTTGCATTATAGCATTAAAGCTTCTTCTGACTGTTGATCTAGTCCTTAATTATGTTGCCATTATTCTGAATTATTTTAGTTCACAGTACCCTTATGCTTGCCGGGGCATCCACCAAACCTGTCTTTGCTGTAGTACTCCTGCTTAAAAACCCAAATGTGTAATGGAAATTGAGTTGCATCCCATCCCGCTTCCTGCACCCGGACGTAATACTATATTATTTAATTGATCTATTTGGTAGTTGATCTTCTGTCTTGTCCAGATTGTGTGTGTCCTACTAATTGGTATTATTACCTAGTATAAACTCGTAAATGACATTTCAAATGCCAGTCAATCCCTTTACTAGGGGTATTTTTTAGTGAATTCTTTTCTGCCACTCGGTGTTAACATTGCCACCAAATCTCTCATTCTCGTGCTCTTTTCTTCCCTACTGGTGCGGTGGGAACAAAAGACCCAGGAAATGACAGATTCGGTGGCGGTGGTTACACCGAGTCGCAGAAAAGAATTCATTATTAGTTTTTGTTTCGGTGTTAACCCTCAAGTCCATTTTGTGTTCGATTTGCCAGTCATGACACTCATGACTCCCGAAGTTGCCACTTTCTGTTTTTGTTTACTATTTGGGTTAACCCTAGCTGTTCTACCTCTTATTTATTTATTTATGTAATTCCGTCTACAGAAATCATCTCCTACAGACTATGCTAATATAACTAACCAATTTATATAAATTACCACTTAATATTTACATTAGTATTCAAACAAACAAGAATACAATAGTATCAAAATCAAATTGAAAATATAAAATGCGACTAAAGGAGGAGTAATACATAGCATCACTAGATTATAGGAGCTCGCTAAAATAAATCATCATTGTAATAAATTTTATTAAAACGACGAGAGCAGTAGGAAATGGGTTCATGCTGACCATAAGAAGTTCGGTGATAAGGCACATGTAACAAACATCTTGTTCTAAGTGCAAAACCAGCCTCATAAATATTGAATAAGATTGATTAGCAAATCAAGTGAACAAATTTTGTAGCATATAGTATCTCTTACAAACATTATAGATGCGATTCTTCTCCTAGTATCTAAGAGTTATAACCCCAATAGCATACATCTAGATTTATAGTTGGGTAAATCTTGGCTAGGAGCACCGAGGGGTTTTGAAAAAGTTTGTGATTGGTAATTTTAAATTTTACTGCTTCCTTTCCGCAAAAACACGAATCTAACACTTCAGAGTTAACAGCTTTTTGACATGGCTCTGATATGTGCCCGGATGACCCATATATCCGGGAGCAAAAACAAAACCTTCTAGGAGTGCTGTCTGTCTGCTTCAGGAGCTTAATGCATTCTTAATTTCTTTACAAAAGCCATGGATGCGGGTTATTGGTTTTTGTCACTTTGAAAGCTGTTAAAGATTTTGTTAAATATGCGATAGTGATCGGAAGGATTTCTGGGATGTAACAATGGACAGACTTAAAGTTTGCTGTACAAAACCAGAAAAACCAATGAAGAAACTCTTGAATATAGTCGATATGCAGCTCAAATTTAAACATTGTTAGTGTGAAGGAAAATAATTGAAAGTTTCAAATTATTAGAATTACTAAAACTAATACTAGAAGTGTCACCATTTAGAGATTGGAAAGAAGAAGTACAGTCACTGCCTCCATTCCAACATCACCAAGCTGTTGGATGTCAGTCAACATCGACCAATTAGTGGATAAAAATGTTGAGCATGGTCTGTGCTCAGAAGATTAGCTAGGTGGCATAAATAATAATTATAGCTAAAAAAAATATAGAAAACAAAACTTAAGAGATAAATTTAGTTTAGAGGACATTCTGCAAATATGGGTCCGGTCAACAATAGTTTTTAATAAAAACGGTGTTAATAATAAAAAAAACATCAGGAATGTGTGGGCCAATGAGCTGATTCTACAATCTCTGATACAATGACTAGAAGGCTAGTATTGTTTATAACCGGACGAAATAGCACACTTATGAAAAGTATAATTTGCTAGATACCCCCGAATGGCCTTTTTTAATTGAAGCTATCTATTCAAGGTATGTTACCTGGGAAACAATAGTCTGCCATATTGAAGCAGTGGTTGTTGATTTAGTTTGTGGAAACTTTCAGCAAATTACGTGAAATTATTATACTAATTTTTTTTATAATACAGTTCGGCATCTTACGTCACGACCCAATATGTCGCTCCAGTAAACGACAGGTAAAAGACTATTATAAGTAGACTAAGCCTAGAATACTTGAACTTTACTTCTTTTATTCTTGTAAATTTCCTTCCCTTATAATCTGAAACAAATATCCAGTACTTTAGTATTCAATTTTTTAGCCCACTTTTTTACAAATATATCTTGTATAAGTATATTTGATCCAATTTATTTCTTTAGCGCTTTCGTATTGGAAAATTAAATCTTCTTAAATTTTAAATTCTATCAAATTTTTGGAAATATATTTAACTCTGTGAAAAGCCGTCAAATAACTGTCCCAAGCAATAAGCGCTAAAAATTGTGAAATTTTCACAAGCAAATTTGTTGTATAATTAGTCTTGCATTTTGTGCCAACAAAAGAACAAATTTCCTGCAGGGAAGTGTGTATAAATGTCATATAAATAAAAAAGAAAAGAAAAAATCATCATACCAAAACCAATTTATCCGGATAATTATTCTTGTAAATTATCAATAGGTTGGATGATAAACTCTAGCCAACTTTTGGCATTCGGTGCCGATGGCGACTGCTTTTGCTTTGTTGTAATAATAAGGGGGAACACCTTTAGTTCGTTTGTATCTAATTTCCTTGGATAAAATGGCGTCATTGAAAGAATCTCTTGAAAAAATCAACTCTCTAGTTTTTGTCTGACTCTTAACTAGCTCCTATTATAGTACGCACACACAAAAAAAAAGCTGGCAGGAAAGCCACGAAAAAAGGGCCCACCACAGATGTCTGGCGATCACAGACTTCACAATTTCAATTACTTGCAATCACTCTGAACTTTAATATTACAAGGAAATAAGTTATAATAAATAATGTACGCGGTAGTTCTGCACAATATCACATATATTTTAAAACGTTTAAACAATGTTTATTGCACTTTTTGCGCTTTTAAAATCTCACACCAAACACTTCGTAAAATTTTTGCTTCAGCCATCTTATATTCCTTCAGTACTGCCAACAATGCCACAGAAATGTCACCTGCCAATTCGTGGAAGCATGGGGCTGTTGTGTTGGGAAGAATTCTAATTGTTTTGCGTCTAATTGCAGATTTTTTGTGAAACATTCATAATTTTCTGAAAACGAATCACAATTTATACATTTTGACTGAGTTATTCCGGCTAATTATCTACTTTCACTTAAAATTCTTATTCTATGTTTAGTTTTCTATGTTTATTTAATATGATACTGCCATATTTTATACTTCAAAAGTGAGTGGCGCTAGTGTCGAAAAGCATGACTTACTGCAAGTATTAGCGCTAGTGTCGCGGGTTTGGACATGCAATATTTGTTCATGAATATGATCAATTTTCAATATATGACAGCTGTTTGACATCGGCATGGGCATTTCATAAAAATTTGTAAACGAAAAGAGTAAGTGAACTTTCTTTGGAATCACTAATTGCAATACTATTCTAACTGTTTAAATTTGTTGGCGCAAGAATAATGTACGGCACACAGAATATAGGGCCTGGGAATGCTTTCAGTACCGGCACGGCACACTCCAAATCCAATTGAAGTTGGCTTTCCACCCAAATCCAATAGTGTTAAGTTCGGGAATTTGAAAGTTGAATATCTCGGAAAGTATAAGTTTCCGCTCAAAACTACTGAAATCAATGAAAACTGTGGATAGACTAATTATTTTACACATGTTGATTCGCTAAATTTATCATGCTCAACGTTCCTTAGTTCTATATTTTGGAAAAACAATGCGTCTGAACTGAGTAAAAAAATTGTTTTTCTTACAAAATAAATGGCTTGTAAAAGTGTAAAAAATTTTAAAATACCGTGAGAAAAGAGTAAATAAGCGGGAATTCTATAAAAAAAAAACATTTTGAACTTTAGCCATAATGTCACTAGGTAAGACTCGGATAAGTCTCTTTAATAACAACAACTAACTATAACTATGTACAGGCAATGAGAGTCAAGTAAGCTCTATCATTTCATTTTATTCTTGTCTCATTTTATGTATTATATATATATTATAAAATTACCTGTAAGGACTTCTTACCGTCCAACCAGTCTCACAAGGCTATCTCATTTTCTTTTTGTCTAATATTGGGATGGCATATGGCCTGACCAGCTACACTGATTTATGTTATTTTGCTGTTATACTAAGCTATTAATGTCGTAATGCCCAACGTTGTACGTTGCTTTAAGCTGGGGCTTATAAATAAATTCTTTTTGATTTGAAAAACGCGGTTATTTTGTAAAAAATAAAGCTGATAAATATTGAGAGTTTAAGATGAAAGCATTTAAATTAAAATAAGGAAAGGCGATACCAGTGATGTTTTTAAGACCTGGATTAAGCTTTAGAGCTCATCTGTTTATCTGCAAATAATGGTCAGAAAGTATGAAGGACAACAAGAAGCCTTGAGATGAGAGTGATAAGGAATTTTAGGAGAACTGGTCTTGATAATTGCTTTGTGATAAAAAAAAATCGAAACTAAGCTAAAGAGAAGTAGAGATAGATAGAAGGAGGGTAAAATCAAATCAAAAAGAATTTATTTATAAGCCCCTGCTTGAAGCAACGTACAACGTTGGGCATTCCAAAATTAGTAGCAAAATAACATAAATCAGTGTAGCTGGTCAGGCCACAGGCAATCCCGATATTAGACATAAAGAAAATTGAACAGGAAAAGATGATGGGAGTTAAATAATTTTAAGTCAGACTGTCAAGACCGCCTGAGAAGGAATCTGGAGGAATGTACTAAAATCAATCAGACATAAAAGTAGCCTACTCTACTAACCTGTAGCAGGTACTGTTCATTGGTTAAGATAAAATCGAACATCATTGATCTGTGATTAAAGTTTTGAAAAAACATTCTATGAGGATGAATTGAAAAAGTATTCCAAAATACCTACAATATTACTCTTAATGTACGTATATATACATTTTTTTTTAAATAAAAAAGTTACAAAATAATTTCAGGTAGGTATATTCCACGTTATTTTCGTGGAGCGCTTACCATCCACAATGGTCATTGGGAAGCAGATTCGGGGGAGAGTTAAGCCTAGCGATATTTTCGCCTCGAATTAAGTATCTAATGGCTAGAGTTTTGGCAGGATTAAGGGCCAGTCCATTGACTAGGCACCAATCAAATATACCACCGAGGGTCATATTGAGCGAGTCAATAAGAGATGGGACGTCAATGGCGCCGGTTTCGGCTCCATATATGTGAAAGTCATCTGCATATAGCTGGACTTTAAAGTTATCAAGCACTGGTGATGTCTTTGATATAACATAAGAATAGGAATGGAGCGAGGACAGCCCCCTGCGGGACTCCCGTAGGGATAGGATTGGGTGTTGACTGGCGGTTATCACTGATGACAATAAGTTAAATGATTCTTGAGTAAATAGTGACTATTATCCAAAGATGACTGACGTATACATATATATATAATTAGAGTGAAAAGGTATATTACTAGATTCGTTATTATTTGATTTTGTATTATTGTTCCTTTAATTATTTGTTACAGTTGGCACAGTTCCTTTAAACTCTAATTTCAAGGTTTCTTAAATCAATGCAAGTAACAGTCCACCGGGATATAGATAAGGAACTCGATAGCATTCTTAAACATACTACTATGTCAAAAAAGTACCAGAAATTAGTCAATGAATCACAAAATATGTATAATTCATCCAAATTTATAGTATCGCCTTGAAAGTAGGCCCCCTTCTGAAATAATACACCTACACCAAGCAATAACCAAAGCATCGAAACTTTTTTAAACGCATTTTCTGGAATTGACTTCATTATTCGAAGCGAATTCAATTTTATATCATCCCTGAATTTGCTGTTGTCCCAGTCGAATTTACTATCTATGTATAATGATTCCTAGATATTTATTTATTTATAGGAAGCCTCCAACTTCAATGT
This sequence comes from Dioctria linearis, assembly GCA_963930735.1. NCBI lineage: Eukaryota > Metazoa > Arthropoda > Insecta > Diptera > Asilidae > Dioctria > Dioctria linearis. The sequence goes on along the minus strand of OZ005740.1, from coordinate 16,778,694 downwards.
CAAGCTGAATGTTTTTTTTTAATACTTTATATTTAGATATACTGGTGTTTATAGTAAGTTTATTACCAGCTACAAAGTCCTTAAGTCCTTGAATTTATCAAGATCAGAGTTCATTATTTCCTGCAATTCAGTACCATTTCTAGTTTTGTATAGTAGATTGGTGTCATCCGCAAATATTCTGTATTCTGCTTTTAGTTTCGCATTATTTATTTTTTTCATATATATCAGGTACAGTAACGGCCCTCGTATGGGACCCAGCGGAACACCTTCGCTCACTATTACAGGTGAACTATATTACTTCTGGATTTTAACTTTGACAATTCTATTAGTCAGGTGTGTATTGCTTTCATAGTTTCTATTATGGCATTTTCAGTGCCACTCTTTTCTTAGAACCCAAACTGATTCCTATCAAAAACCCCAGACTGTAGTAAGAACTGACGCTTATCTATGATTTTGCTAGCGCAATTGACCTGTAGTTTTCAGGGTTATTTCTATCGGCCATTTTGTATATTGGGATGGTGATAAGTCTTCTTGAGGCAGTCTGGATAAATCCCAGCTTCGAAAATTTCATTAATCAAATGTTTGTCCTTGTTCCTCAGCTGTTATGCCATCTGCACCAGGTGCTGAATTCTTTTTTAACTTCCATAATTGTGCGCACTACTACGCTACAAGTGAAGTAATTGGGCGTAAGTACAAAGATTTTCACTATTTATATTTCTAACCGGTTTGGAATAAGATATCCTTCAAAACAGGATTTGCCTGATTTCACTATAATAAGAGTTTAAGCCCCTTTTTATCCTGATAATTTAATTTTTCTATAACTTCTTTACGTTTTTTCCCATTCAAAAAATCGTAATTAATTACCTTCCATAGCTTATGCATTTTGTAGTTATTATGTCGTAGTTTTGCTTGTCAACTCAGATGGTAATAACAAAGAAATTTTCATTTGCTCGAACAGTCAAGCGACGAGAAATCTTGTCAAAACCCCTTGCTACCTAGAAACTACCTACGGTGAACCTAATTTCCTTTCTCGGTATAATGAGGTACTCATCCTATGTGTATCAGGTCACAGCAATATCGCTTAACCCAGCACAATTAGGATTGCACCAAAACGCCATCTAATATATTAGATTGTATTCTCAACCTAAATCCATCAAACTGTTAACAGAGGTATGCAGTCGGTGTGTTATGAATTGAGTGGCCTTCAACGTCTCCGAAATATGTAACAGCAGTACAGTTTTTATATTGGACTTGAAAAGTTAGCAGTTTTGATTTAATTAGAGAGTTATACATCTGGGATAACTGAATATGTGCACTCCTTGTGTTGTTGATTCAGAGAATGTTGTTTTCTTATGTAATGACAGATTCGAACAGAACCTTTTTACTTCCTCTAAATAGTAACGGATAATAAAGTTCTAGTTAATCTGAATATATCCTCTTGCTTTTTGGATTGAGTCTTAAATCAGCTAAACTATTTTCATCTGTAAGATTTTCGTAATTGTGCTGGAAAGGTCTCGCGTCGCTTTGGCGTTTCAACAAGCATTATTAATCATTTCCCGTGGTAGGTATATCCACAGATTGGAGCTTCTTGATAATTTCCGGAATTTAGAAATAGTTTTTGTTTTTGAGGGAGAGATTTGTGATTTCTTATTGAAAGCTTAAGTGCAATTTCTATCTACATATACTAAACCAAAATCACATATAATTCTAGTGTACCCCAAAGAAGTTATCTGGATTGTGGGTGCCAACGGGAGGGACCATATTACTAAGCCTCCTCTGTCTGTCTGTCAGCGGGTTGCGTCTCATGAACCGTAATAGATAGACAGTTGAAATTTTCACATTGCCAGAATAATACATAAAATAAAAATTAAAGGGGCCCCCATACATAAACGTGATTTTTTCGACGTTTTTTGCTCGACCTTAATAATCGGTGTATCTCTTGAATCGTAATAGGTAGACACATAGAATTTTCAAACAGTAAGTAATACTATAGTTGCTATAACAATAAATAATGGAAATAAAATAAGTTAAAAATTGAAGGGGGTCCCCATACAATAAACTTTTGTTTTTCCTCGGTCTAAAAAATACAATGTGCTAAATCTTGTACCAGATGGTACGGAACCCTTAGTGTGCGAGTCCGACCCGCACCTGGCCGGTTTTTTCTATTAATATCAATTCCACATCGGGAAAATACATTCATTGCGTACAAAACCAGAAAGTCCAAAAGCAATCTTAAATATTAACTAAGGAAATATTTATTTGCATTAATCACAAGAAATAAAATATAGAAAAACAGAAAAAATAGCTCTACCAATTAAAATTAACTGGCTACCAGAACTAAAATACATTTAATTAAATTTATAGTCATAATTAATGTATATAAGCAATTAGTAGCGCATATTTCCACCAAAATTATTAACAGGTGGGCGACGCATTCGCCTAGCACGCTGAGCACGCTGTGTTTGGAATGGACCTCGTGACGGACTACCTTGATCATTTGGTCCGCCTCTAGTTTGATTCATATTTCTGTTTCCACCTACATATAAATATTTGATAAATATTTTATTATTTACTAGAAATATTGAATATTGTCACCTTGATAAGAGCCTCTATGATGATCTTGCCAAATAATAGGAGTTGGTCGATTACCCCGATGATGACCACCACGATTTGAGGATCGTCTTGCAGTTGATATACTGCGTGTAGCTCTTGACCTAGTATTAATAGAGGGTGAAGTTGAAGCTTCCGCTTCGCGGCCTTCTTCAATCTGTAAATAAGCCATTGTTTTAGTATATATATACCTTTTTTTAAGAAATACGGCTTCTTGTACTTCAACTGATTCATCTCCAGCGCCTGGTTTTTCACCTTCTGATGTTACTCCATCTAATCCTTCTTCATCTATATCGACTTCTTCTAAACTTTGATTCTGTTCTCTTTCTTGTACTTCAGACTGTGTAGCGCTTTCTCCGGCCGCATCTGGATCTAAAGTAGAAAGAAACCTATTAGTTTTTTTTTTTAAATAGACAAGATAAAAAGAGTTTAGAACTGTGATTTTAAATGAAATACAAATTATCGCGTTCAATTTCATTAGTTCTATATTAGATATCAAACATGCAATAGTTCTGTTGGCATGTCTTTATCCCTATGCGGCTACTTTGGTATAAATTTTGACCAATCCAATTCAAACTTACTTCGATTTATTTACTTCTACATAACCTTAACGTCTTGTTATAATAAACTTTCTGCTTTAGTCTAAACTTTGCAATAAGCTTTCCACCCAGCGGATAATGAATTTGGATGGTATTTCATGACTTGCAGCCATACAACAATACTGTTTTGATATTGGTTTTGACATTTCACTGAAATTCTCATAGCACGAAAATAGATTAAGGAAATGTTGCCGGTACGAGAAAAACTGGTTGCAGAAATACAAAAATGCTACTCAATTATGGTAGCAAATTTACGTAGAACTTTATATTTGGTAACAAATATCGGTTTGAAGAAAAAATGTGATCGATGTTGTTTCGGAAGAACTCTGGATAAGTTTTTCCTCATTACTTTTCCAACAAAGCCTTATGCAATGATTAATCTATATTCAGTAATGATACCGAATAAATAATAAAAACCGTACTACTTCACTAGTTTATTACATGAGAATTGATACCATCTTCTGTACCTAGTCAAATTCTGATTCAGTACAGGCGTGTAGTTTTAATTGGGTTTTTTGCTATTTTTGATGCCGGTCAAGAATCTTTATTCAATATTTAGTAAAGGATTCAAATTTGCAATTGTACATTGTAACACATGTTAATGAAAGGAGTCTTTCCCTGGTAGCCAACGCTCATCAGTCAGCGGCTTTTATGTTAACTAACATAAATTTTAGGCAATTGAGAACTTTTTTACTGAGCGCCTCGATGAGTTTCTTCACAAAATCTATCATCTCGTCAATAAATTCGTATGGATATTGATCTATATGTCTAAAAGGTGTTGAGCAATCATTAAATTGCGAAGTATAGAAATGAGTTTAGTCCTGGTGTTAGAACAAAAATCAGCATTACATTCATCCAGCCAATCATCATGAGCTCATCAGTGCGCTCATGATGATTGGGCTACCAGGGTTCCTTTTTAATGTAAAAGTTTTTATGTTTGAAAATATTGCGCTTCCTTGTGCTACCATCGAAAATACACTTACTACGTGTCACTACACCAAGCACCTCAAGTTACTCAGCTGTTTGAAGTGTAAACAAATCAACTTCTTGTTCTCTCTATTCTGCCGAAACATTTTCTGTAAATTTCTAAGAAATTAATGCTTATTGCTTATCAATGCAATTATCGCTTATAAAAATTGTTAGCGGGCCAAGTACTCGTTGTCGGCATCCAATAATGCACAAAAATTCTAAGAAAAAATTGAGGGTTACCCTAATAACATCTAATAAGAATGGACTGAACGTTCTTGCCGATTAAAATTTTGACACTAAAGCTATGACGTGTTTCGTACTATTATAACATATATACATTTCTATTGAAAAGATAAGAGAGGAGAAAGAATATTGTATTCTCTGTACCGTACTTTCCTATACATTCGGATCACTGACCAAAAATCGAACAAATATTGAAAAGGCTATGAAAACTATCATTTGGTACAATTGCACACCGATTTTAATTAATCATTATTTGTTGATTGGAAACACTAAATATGTTATAAAATAGTATTGCATTAAATTAAATTATTTAGGAAGTTAAACTTGTTTTAATATTATGCTCTTCTGCAGATTTCTTGTCAAATTTAATTCAGCTTGTAAGAAATAGACAAATATAAACAAAATATTTGTCTGAATTTTTATGTCAATTCCAATGCATTCCATTTAATATAACCGTACTGTTTCCAAAAATGGGTTACAGTTCAGTGTACATTTTGAGCTTGAAAGAGAAATAAATTTTAGCCAAAATTTGTGCCATTTTTGACTATAGGAATTAGATAGGATAGCTCAGTCCATCCTACCTAATGCCCATTGTATTTAGAGTGCATATATATGTATATATTTGCCAAGATATATAGAACACAAGGTATTCCCATTAAAATTTTAACACATTGCAGCTGATAGCCTGTGACTAATGTATATTCATTTTTATAGGAAAAACAGAGAGAGGTGGGAGTATTGTGTTCTCTGTACCGTACTTTCCTATACATTTCCCGATATTACGTCACCTAAACACCTGAAGCATGGTTCGTAATGGGAATACCTTGTATATATGCTATGCCTAAAGGTGGATTTCCATTACTGCGACATTTCTATTTTGTAGAGACTTAGAGCAAGATAGTGATATGTAAAATTATTCCAAGAATGAAAGAATACGTTTTTATAGCTGAAACCTTATCCCTCACCAAATATGTCACTTTAAAATCTTAAAAAATATCTTCTTTGATTTATGTATAACATTTTGTTTATTAATTTATTTCTTAGAATTTTAGAATTAATTTCGGAATAGTTAAAAATTTATTTATATAATTTTTGTAGTAGCTGTATGAAAATCACATAATTTATTTCTATGATTTTAAGAATTGATATCTTTTCTTGATTCCTTCATGCATGGAGGTAAAAAAAAGGCGGAGATATCCCATAATGTCGAACTAGCGTTGAGAACTTTTTTATGGCATATCTCTGACTTTCCCCCCTACTTTATTGTAGGTATATCCACGTCAAATATCTCCGACACACTTGCCATACTCTTCTTACTCACTAGTTATTTCATAAGCCGTTGTTAAAAATGTGGTTGTCTCGCTCTTAAATCTCTACAAAATATAAATGTCGCAGTAATGGAAATCCGCCTTAATGCCTATAGTCAAAAATGGCTAAAATTTTAGGTAAGTTCTGTTTGTCTTCTTCAAGCTCAACATGTACGTACGTTGAACTGTCACAAATTTTGGGAACAGTACGGTTATATTAAATGGAATAGATTGCAATTGACATAAAAATTCAGCCAAATATATTGCTTATATACGTCTATCTCCTTCAAGCTCAATAGCAGTTGTACGAAATAAAGGATTTTCACAACCTCTTCAAAATGTGTTCCATTTTAGAAGCAAGAACGTTCAGTCCATTCTTATTATATTGTCAGTGGAATTTCTGATAGTTATTGTTTATATCAAAAACTGTAACTTAATTTAATACACTACACACACATTAATTTCGGTAATTATATAAGGGACTACCGGAGAACTTGGGCTGGTACGTCTAAGCACAAGAAGAGAAAATCCTCCCGCTTCGACCTGAAGCGTGTGGGTTGGCTCATTCGAGGGGCGAAGAGAAATTCCTTGATACCAAGTTTCAAACTAGAACCAAAGATTCTATAATACAAAGATATTGCAGGCACATTATGTAGTTTGGCCTCGGTTGAGAAATTATTAAAACTTGTACACGGCCTACACTAATCATGAGCCCCACAGCCTGGACTTCGAAAGATTCGACGTTCGATAATTTATCGATAGTCGGTATGTTGCAACATTATCGACAGGCGATAATTTCGATAGAATATCACTGAGTTTTGCTGAGAGTGATAGTAAAAGCGAAGATAAAAAAAAATGTATGTAAATTAAAAAATTAGATTTAGATGTTACATTTTTTTTTTTAATTTAATATAAATGATTTTATATATTAATTCCATAGATTCTTCAAACTTGTAAAAATACTTCTTGAATTCAAAAATTAATAAGGCAGTACATTTTGTTAAAAACTGTGCTTGAAAAATTCATAAATTCCAATTTTATTATTATTAAAATTTATCAACAAGTAGAAAAATAATATATCAATGTCATTTGTAGTAGGGGAAAAATTCGGAAATAGTTTCGAAACAAGCAAAACCGCCTGTAGAACGAAAAATCTTATAACATACCACCGGAATGAAATCTTCGCTTCGATGCGAAGTTATAACATGTCGCCACAGATGTAAGTAGGTAGAGAAGCCGTAAAATTTTTCTTAGAAATTTACTGGAAATATTTTTTATAGAATTTGTATGCAGTATTGTCTATTGAGACCACAAGCCTCGTTCCAATATAAAATCAACGATGTCTTTGACCTGATGTAGAGAAAGTCTCAATTTTTTCCTAGAAATTTATTGAATATTTTTTCTTCAGAATTTGTATGCATTTTGCCGACAACAGGTGTTGGGGCGGCTAATTTTTTTTATGAGCGTAGACACTAATTAAGCAATAAGCATTCATTTCTTCTTAGAAATTTAGAGAAAATGTTTCAGCAGTTTTTTTTTTCATTTGGCCGAATGGAGTTATTTTTAGATACAACCACTGGACTGAGCGTATTGTCATTTTCCTATAGGAAGGAATGGCACAAATTTTATAGTTTTCTCTTTCGGGCTATAGCAGAGTGTGATCTACCAACACAAAATATCGCTTACTGAACGTTTTCTTATCTATTTGATGTTTTTATGTTGGCTGCAGATGCAATCACCAGGAAATAATAAGATAGTGTTTACCCAAGGTATATAGAATACAAGTTATTGTCATTACAACAAGTTCCGCCATTAGTGACGAATTATGGTGAAAATTTATAAGAAAGCACGGTTCAGAGAACACAAAATTCTCCAATCTGTCTTTTCTATAAAAATATATATACATTAGTCCCAGAATTACGTCATAGGCTATCGCTGCAATGCGTCAAAATTTTAATGGGAATACTTGTCTTCTATATATACCAATATATATAGAATACAAGATATTCCCATTAGGCACCATGTTCCCCTATTAGGTGACGTAATATTGTGAAATGTATCTCTATCTCCTCTCTCTGTCTTTCCTATAAAAACATATATACTCACAGAATTACGTCACACGCTATCAGCTGCAATGTGTCAAACATTTTTTTTAATGGGAATAGGTATTTGTTATTTTTTTTCACCATTGAAAACATTAAATATCAAGATAATAACCCTTACGGAATGTGATATCTATTTAGGCTAAAAATATCAATTTTTCGTAAGTAAACCTCAGTCTCGTTCAAAAACTTCAATTGTGGTTGAGCCTATTGTTTTGTCAACCATAGCAAGTATATTGCAAAGGAATGATGACTTTAACGTTGAAAAACTGTGCCACTCCATTAAAAATAGTCATAAAATAAGTCAACGATACAAAATATAGTTGACTAATCGATGACTGAACGAAACTTTTTCCTACTGGATATAATGTCAGATGGCTCCACTTGTACCATTTTGAACAGTTTTTCTCACGCTGAGTTGCTAAAAGTTCTGGAACTGAACTATAGACAAGGGGCCTTAGGGATAAGATAATGGAAGTAGAACAATCGGTAACGCCTTGCCAGAATAGAAACCAACGATTCCTCAACATCTTGATGCCGTAACAAGCCAGCAATGCTTCGTTCCATATGAATGATGGCTCACCTGATGTAGGAAAGCCGCATTTTTTTCTTAGAAAATTACTGGAAATTTTTTCCTTAGATGGCGAGAGGTAATCTAATTTGTTGAGCAGAAATAGCCACATATGTAATTGAATTTTAAAGAAATTTAGGTGAACTTTAGTAGCTCAGTTCAGCTTCAAGTAAAAATTTAAAATTATAAAAACTAACAGACAGATGTGCTCGCTACTACTCTATACTTCTATACAAAAAGAGGATTATTGTACTGAATATGATCGAAATTTTTTTTTTATGCTTTTGCAGAAGAAAAAATCATGACAATACCAACAAGTTATTGAAATTCAACTATGAACAGAGGAGAAGCGTAAAAGATTAGCTTGGGAGAATATCACACCTTCACTAGAGGACCATCTCAAACAGAAACTGAATATCATATTTAAGTTTGATTTGGCACTTGGCACTGATGGCGGATGGTAATTGTTGTCATATTTAATTTAATTTTATTTCGAGCAATTAATCCAATTTTCATATTCCTGGTCACGCTAATTCAAATCAGGACTATTGATATAAAACAAAAAAAAAACCAATCGATATAGGAGTCATCAAGGCAAACAGACGTAGACAAAATATTTGAATGGATAACTTGTTTTTTAAATATTAAGAAATTTTTATATGATTACAATAAAACAACTTAATTCGAAAACTAATTTTACTCGACCTTATTTCAGTCATTCTTTGTTGAATAGTTTCTTTACTTTAATTTTATAATTACTAGGTATATGCTGGTAAGAATCACATTATGTAAGGCAACCAATCTAATTTTGGAATTCACAGCCACTTTTTTTGTGTGGACTTGCAACCACTTAGATCGAAATAAATGAGTGTGAGAATCCTTGCATTTTTTAATGAGCTTAACCGTAGTAGCAAAACAGATATCGTTTCCCATGCTATGCCTGTGCTAAAGTTGGAGGAGAAAATTTTTATCAGTAGAACTCAGGTACCCCCATGGTTCTCAGCTTTGCAAGCTCTCTGAGTCTGGCTCTTGGAATTGTTTTCATTTCTCATCTCTTTGCAAATCCATATCTATCTTTTAACATCCAGCGGAATATAGGTGCAATAGGCATGCATTGAAGCCAGAATACAGATGCGTGGTGTGGTGGTTAGTAGCTACACGGGTTCATTTATGGACTATTTCTTAGGCAAACTAATCGCATACAAAGACTGGACATATAACAAAAATCAGTAACGCCTCGGTCGAATATAAAGCAAGCCAGCAATGTCTCGCTTCAATATAAAATAAACGATGCCTCGACCTGATGTAGGGAACGCCTCAATTTTTTCTTAGAAATTTCCTCGAAATTTTTTCCTTATGCATTATTCGAGGCCGACAACGGGTGCTTGGGTCACTAACAATTTATTTGATAACATGGACCGATTTATCGTCTATTTAATATGGGCCCACTTGTATAGTTAGGGGTGTGAAAACTATCTTATTTCATTTTCGCGTTAACATTCATATTACAAGCTCAACAAATTCAAAATACATATATTCAAAATTATTATTTTTATTGGAAGCTTATCTCCTACTATAGTATCAAATATTCCTTAAACTCGATTTTTAAGGATATAAAATTAAGCAATTTTTGTCTGCCTATCTCTAAAAGTAGTTATGGGGGCCAGGGAAAGTATTACAAGTGCTGTAATGCCATCTATGTCTATTCTATATATTTTTTGAAGTTGAGAGGAATACAGTACTTAAACCAAAAAGAGTCAAGAGTCAAGTGTTCCCATGATAATGTAAGCGATTTCAGTAGTGTCAGCGGTCTATGTTATACATGTCAGTGGCATAGACGAGTAGATGAGCAATAAACATTCATTTCTTTGTAGAAATTTACAAAAAATGTTTCGGCAGAAGTGAACGCGTTCTCGAGTTATCAAGCGGACAGACATGCAAAAATCAAAATAGTTTTTAAGATTATGCTTGGGTGTCCAACCCATTTTGCTCTACCAGCATTATTTGTGTGTGTTACAAACGGAATTACAAACTTAGTATACATATAAGTCAAGCTCAAGAGGAAGTCGCCTGCCTCAGTAGTTTAGGTGGCAAGCTCGCTGACTATCATCGATAGGGTCATAGGTTCGAAATTCCACCGCGACATGTTCTTGCGCTTTTCCTCCCACTTACTTTCCTTTCGACTTTAGTAGCTTTTCTTGTTTCAGCAGGTTTGCACAATGGGAGCCTTAACCTCCGTACTTAAGATCTTTCGTCACCTATCCACGGAACAAAAAAAAAACAAAGCTCAGGAAATAATATATGATGCTAAGCACAGTATATCAGGAAGAAGATAGGGACAAGATTTTGGAGTCCTTAGGAGAGTGGCGGAGGTGCTTGTATATGTCGTGTCACTCTTGAACCTCCGCAGATTATGAGAACGAGGAAAGACAGATGATGATGGTAGATTGTGACAACTCGCACAGTTCGGGATAGAAAAGCAACACGGAATTTTGCTATACGATCGAAATTATTTTTAAGAATGAAGGTATGTGAGAATTGCGTAAGAGCACTTAATCAACAAGAGATCAGAATAGATATTTCATCAAAATATTGCTTCAGCGAGTCATTATGGGAAGTTATTGCCGCCAATTGGTTTGAAGATTTTTCCAAAACCTAGCGTGCGTTATTTCACTTGGAGCCTTGAAGCACATACCTAAAACTAAAAAAGTCCCAAAATAAATGGAATTTTTAAAAGAAACAAATGCATTTTACAACTTGCTCTATTCCCCACAACAGAAATGTTAAAGGAGTTAAAAAAAAGGAGGTAAATAAACCAAATACACGAGTACTTTTGCTCAGCCACAATTTTACAGCTGTTTGTACGATGATTCTACTGTCGCGAAACGCGAAATATTCGCCCATTTTTTAATTAACTATAGAGACCTTTAGGCAAAGACAACATAGATGTGGTAATTCCAAGATGAGTAATTCGAGGCAAGAACTTGATTGAAAATCTTTAGATAGGAAAAACGAAATCATTGTGATCCTTTAAGAGATTCTGGAGTGATCTGAAGATCCGATGATATTATGGGTAAAATAACCACCACTAAATCGGGCAACTCCTTGGGGTTGCTATATAAAAATTTAGGTTTTTTACGTATACTGTGAAAACGATCAGTTCAAGACGTTTTTATTGCACTAAACTTCTTCAGAATACGAAATCCTATAAAATTGGTTATAATCATTTTTTCTGTCCGGCAAACCGTTCTAGAAATATATGCGAAAAACCACTTCAAAAATCAAACTTGCACAGAAGGGTGACAATACGAAATTTCATACGGATCCTTTGAGAGTGCCATTCGTGACGAGAGTTTTAGGGTAGTAAATGTGGATGGATTTACATGTGTTTTTTTTATTTAGAATGAGTGAATGGGAAGCTTTCCGATGAGGTAAAATTTTCTTACGTGTTGGGGGTTTTGGGGTGGTGTGGTAACTACCACCCTTCGAGAGCCGATTTTCAAGTGTCGAGTTTTGAAAGTCAATTTCGAGAGCCGAGTTTCCAGTGGAGTTTTGATAGTCGACTTTAAAGAGTCGAATTTCGAAGGTCAGTTTCCAGAGGTGATTTTCGAGAGTATGAAAGGAAGCTTTGTATCGTATAGAAATGTGGTACAAAACATTTTTGAGCGTTGGGCAAGTTGTGGGAAAGGAAAAGCAGATAATATGAATTTCCTTTCATTGTCGTTATCGCTGTACTATTTTCTTCTCTTCCTCTCTAAGGAAAATTAAAAATATTTCATACTGAACCCTCATTAAAAGTACCACTATTTATACTAAAAATTATCACTATTTTGCTAAAAAAAAAAACAATATGAATAAAATATATTAAAAAAACTTTTGTAAATAAAAGGACTAAAAAGTAAAAAATATTTTTTTTCTTTTCTCAGTCATATACACAAGAAAAGCTTCATTGCAAATTAGAAATACTGATTAAATCTTATAAGTTTGGGCATGAGTTGTTAGACTATTGTGATTATAACTACAGATGCCCAAACTTTTAAGATTTAATCGGAGTTCTAGCATTTCTAATTTGCAATGAAGCTTTTCTTGTGTATATGACTGAGAAAAGAAAAAAATATTTTTTAGTTTTTAGTCCATTTTATTTACAAAAGTCATTTCTTTTAAAAGTTTTTTAAATATATTTTATTCATATAGTTTTTTTTTTTAGTAAAATAGTGGTACTTTTAATGAGAGTTCAGTATGAAATATTTTTAATTTTCCTTAGAGAGGTAGAAAAGAAAATAGTACAGCGATAACGACAATGAAAGGAAATTCATATTATCTGCTTTTCCTTTCCCACAACTTGCCCAATGCGCAAAAATGTCTTGTACCACATTTCTATAGGATACAAAGCTTCCTTTATCATCCTTTACTAGTCTAGTTCTTTGGATAAATTATAATACATAAAAATGTAACGACATTATGTGTACGATTGGCATATCACATCTGATATTAAAAGAAAAATTGCATTCGGATGTTTGGTTACTAAGTTTTAACAGATATAGATTATTGAGTGGGATGAACCCTTTGGTGATTTTCAAAGATAATGGGAAATAATAAAGAATTATTCAAACAAAAGTTTTAAATAAAAACTCTTAAATAAGAAAGTTAGTGTAAGCTTTAATCTTTCAAAAATCAGGAAGGTGAAAAATCGATTTTAACAAAGATCACAGGAAGTTAAAATATCTGTCAAATTTATATATTTGATTGATTCCTAAAATATATATATATATATTTGTATGTATATACATATATAAAAACTTTGCCTTCCTTTATAAAAGAACAAACAAAAACATAAAAATCAGAAAATTTGCAGTTTGATTCTAACATAAAACGGATGTAAAAATGACCATTTTTTCTTCATGTAAATTCATGAATCTCACCAAAGAAGATAAAATTCAAACAGAAATACCTTCTGCAGCTGTTGTTACTGTTATTTCTGGAACAGTTCCCTCCATGGTACTTGGGCCGGCAACAGGATCTTGTACTTCACTTCCACTTGATTGTTCAGTCTTCTCAGTCGATGAACTTCCTTCTGCAACAGTTGCAGTAGATTCTCTACGGGGTGAAATTTGTTGTGGAGTGGTTGGAACACTTCTACCACTTGCTTCTTCGGATAAATCAATTCTTGTATCATCCATTCCTTCTCCTGTAGCTATACCTGGTCTGGTTGAAGATTCTGAAAATGTGAATCTCGCTGCATGGGGAACCTGTGGATGTGGAGAGCTGACAGCCTCACTGAAACTAAGCGTGAAATAAAAATTCAAACAAAAAAAAAATTAAATTTTAAAATCAAACATACCCATCAGCTCTTCGTGGAACGTAAAGTGTTGGAGTACTTGGAACAATACTATCATCGCCAGTTTCCTCATATCCCTGTTGAAGCATTAACAGAGTTGCCTGTTGTTGTCTAGATAGAGGTGTAGCTTGACGCCATGTTGATGTTTGTGGCTGAGAAGAAGAACCGGCATCGCTTCCACTACTTATCGCCTGAATTTGTTGGCTTTCTTGATTTTGTGCCTCAGTCGTTTGATCCCCGCCACTTTGATCGACGTCTTGACAAGTTCCAGCATCTGGAGCAACTTGATTTGAATTCGTACTAGACTGATTTGGAACTTCACTGCTGTCATCCACTTCTACTTCATTATTATCAGATTGAACGTTATCTTCATCTATATCAGGACCTTCTCCTTCATCAATATCCTGTTCCTGTTCATAGGCTTCTTCCATTTCATATCCTTCCCCATTATCTGCTTCATCTTCCATCGGACCGTCATCGACTTCAGCGTTTCCTTCATCCGCCATTCCATCATCTTCTTCAGAATCTACAATAATAATATCATCTTCTTGATCTCTTTGTGATGAAGTTGGAACTTGATATTCGACATCCAAACCAGATTCAGATACATCTTTGCAAGCAGCCTCTCCAGCTTGCATGCGAGTACGTTTATTTTGAGGTTGAGATTTCTCTCCTGGCTCTTCAATACCAGTAGAACTGTCGCCATCAGCTTCACGAGGCCGCTTATGACCTCCAGCTTGAGTAGTTGTAACTGTATTACTCGATGAAGCTTGATGATGACTGCTTACTGAGACATTTGATGAACTTGTAGTACGAGAAGTACTTGGTTGGTTAGTATCTTGAATTTGTGCAGATTGTGGTGGAATGATGCTCTGTGTTCCTTCGACACGTGGCGAAACTAATGCAACTGCTTGTTGAGGTTGTCCTGCACTAACAATAATTTGCGATGATGATGTTGTCGACTCATTGTTTTGTGTTTGAACACTTTCAGCTTCTTGTGAACTTTCAGCAGATGCTCCCATTGGAGGAATTGTAGCTACAACAACTGCGGCAGAACTTGTTGCAGGCATGTAATCGGTATGAGAGCTTGTTGGCGAAGATGACATAGCTTCACCAGAACTATTTCCTGTAGTATGAACTTGCTGTTGGGGAGGAACTAATGCAGTAACACTACCTGAGCTTGAGCCTTGAATAGCTGTAACATTGCTAGTTTGACTTGTGGGTAGGACCGCAGCAGTTCGACTATTCTGCACTGACATTGGACGAATACTAGCTAATGGGGTTTCACCTCCCCGCCAAGGAGTAACTGTAGCAGACTGTTGACCGCTTGGTCCAGACATAGGCTTCACATTAGCAGTTCTTGGGGCCTCTGTGGAACTTTTATCTGTTCCTGAACTTGAGCTTGTTGAAGGTTTAGATGATTGCTGCATCCCCAGACGACGCAGCAATTCATTAATACGTAATTGAAGTGTTTCATTTTCTCTCGTGAGACGGTTTATTGTCTCCTTTGTTTCTTTATCTTGCTCGGAATGTTCTTTCTCCATACGAGTGATTCTAGTCTC
This sequence comes from Dioctria linearis, assembly GCA_963930735.1. Taxonomy (NCBI): domain Eukaryota; kingdom Metazoa; phylum Arthropoda; class Insecta; order Diptera; family Asilidae; genus Dioctria; species Dioctria linearis. The sequence continues at coordinate 16,763,393 of OZ005740.1, read as the reverse complement.
GAATTGACTTTTAATGTTTGTTATAATCATGTCATGCTCGTCACGTCCTTGCTCTAAGTTTTGCAACTGAGTTTTAGTTGTAGCTAACTCTCTGGCTACTGTATTCTTCGCTTCTGTTAAATTCATTATCCACGTTTTAGCTTCTTTGAGAAGCGTTTTATTCTTTTCATCCTTCTCTGCAGATGTTTTTAGCGCTTCGTTCTCTTTGCGTACTTTTTCACATTCTTCTTGAACGGATTTTATTTGGGTATTTAATTCATTGATTTTTTCTTTTAATTCCTTTTCACTGTCTTGTTTGACAGCCATTGTTCCTGCCACATCAGAAGCGGATTGTGATTCACCGCCTTCTGCAGGATTTTCAGAATCTTTACCACCTTCTTCTTTGCTCTTTAGTTCGAAGAATGAGTCTTTATATCGCTTGGCAATTTTACGTATTTGTATTTCTTTGTTTTTAGATTCAACCAATTGGGCTTCCTTACCGGTTAATTCATCTGTGGCCTTTTTCAAATCATCTTCTTTTTGAAGCAGTTGATTCTTCAGTTCCATTATTTCATGAGCCATACGAGCATTCTGCTGTTTTAGGGTGTTAAATTCGTCAGTTACCTTTTTCTTTTCCTCACTAAGGTTTTGAACTTGCTTTCCAAGATTCGAAATTTCATTTTCCAATCGTGATTTTTCATTTGTAATAGAGGCCAATTCCTCTTGTGACTTCTTCAGTGCTTCCTTTTCAGCTACTAGCATTTTAGCGAGATTTTCTCTTTCATTTTGCAATCGCTTAATATCTTCGGGATTTTTGTTGCTACGTTCAACTAAAACATTCGCTCGCTGCCTCCATTTAACAGCTTCAGTTCGAAGAGATGTATTCTCCGATGTGCATTCTTCAACCTTAGCATGCAATTCACGATTTTTCTCTTGTAATGGGAAAAGCTCATCTTCAACTTTAGCTACACGTTCCGTAAGTTCATGAACACGCCTCGAAAGATTATCACGTTCTTCTCTAAGAATGCGATTACTGTCTGTAATGGCATTCAATGTTTCCACTTTTCGTAAGATCTCTTCATGCCTACTTGCAGTTACAACAACTGATTCTGATTTGGTTCGTTCATTTTTCAATGAATCGCTAAGTTCATTCAATTTCTTTTGCAGAATATTCTGCTCCGATAATAAACGTACATTCTCAGATTTTAAAATATCCACTTTAGCAACTGCAATATCTTTTTCTCTTCGTAAATATTTGATAATTTGTAAAAGTTGATCATCAGATTTTGCTTCATCTTCGGTAAGAGAACGATTCGTGAATGAGTGCTCACCAACATTAGCAGCAGAGTCATTCATGTTATCATCACCTGTCTGAGTTTGATTGCCACCAATATTCGCAAGCGATAGTTTACTACTTAAAGCCTGAATTTGATCATGGAGACTAGCATTTTGTGCGTCTAAATCAGCAATACGTTTTTCTAATTCTTCTTTCTCGTTGTTCAATTTCTCTTCAGTTATACTCCATCCCTTTCTTGAATCTTCTAATACACTTACAGCTTGATCCCGAGCTGCTTTTAATTCAGCAATATGTTCACGGATACGTTGAAGCTCTTCCTTTAATTTGGTTAGCTCTTGTATATCCGTAGAATGTAGCATCATTTCGTTTGCGTACTTTTGCTCCACAGATTGTAGAGAAGATGTCAAATTATTACATTGCTCCCGTAAATCTCTAAGTTCGCGATTATTTTCGCTGATTTTTTGTAAGGCTTCTTTCAGCTCTGCTTGCACTTTACTTACTTGTACATTTGCATTTCCAGTATTTAACTGGGCACCAGTAATCTGAAGTTGAATTTCAGTATCCAGTTCTTCCACACGAGATTTAAGTTTAATCTCAGCATTGCGGAGACGAGTTAGTTCCTCTTCAGATTTCGTTTTGTATTCCAAGTAAACTTCATGCAGATCATTCAGTTCTTTTTCTGAACTCTGTGACATTTTGCAGTATTGTTGGACATTTTCGCGAGCATTTTCCAATTCTTTTTTAAGTGATTCAACTTCCAGAGAGGCTTCTTCATATTTCAATTCGTATTCTCTTGCCTTCTTATTTGCTTGAGCTATAGGGTTATCATTCTTACTTGGCGTTAAGCTTTCTTGCAGTTTTTTACTTAAATCATCTAATTGCTTAGATTTTGTAATCAACTCATCGCGAAGAGATGACACTTCTTGTCTAAGCTTATCAGCAACTGCTTTTTCTTCCTCCATACGATTCTTAGCAGTTTCTGTTTGACGTTTCAAATCTTTTGTTAAATCTCGGAAGTTATCTTGTTCCTCTTGAAGTCGTCGTCTTAAAGCAGAACATTCTCGTGTAGCTTCATCAAGTCGTGTTTCCATTCGAAGACGTCCCTCCGTTTCAGATCTTTCAAAACTTGCCTTTATCATTTCCAGATTATTTAAAAGAAGATTTCGTGTTTGCCTTTCACGATGTAGCGCTTCCGTTTCAAGATGTAATCTAGCTTCGCTATCTTTCAAAATACGGCATTCTTGTTTTAAATTTTTATTTTCAACCTCAGCACTCACCAATTTCTGTTGGGCATTCATTGTCTCATCTTTGAGCATCATTAAAGTTTGCTCATGTTTTATTATGGTATTTTCATAGTTTTTGTTACGTTCCTCTAAAGTTGATATCTGCTTTTTATAGGTGGAAACATTTTTCTGTTGAATTTTAATCTGCTCATTATTATATTCAACAGTTGACATCAATTTACAATTAGATGATGTAAGCTCACGTAGTTCAGTTCTCATTGAATCAAATTGCTCGTTCATCATTTTTTCATTCGTAAGCTTTTCTTTTCGATATTCTTCATGTTCGTCCTTTAGTGATTTGATTTGGTTTATTAGTTCCTTAATTTTATCTTCCAGTTCACCGATACGTTTATCTTTGCCTGCAATTTCACTCGATATAATGCTGCTGTTCGATGCAATGGGTGTATTATCTTCATCAACACCATCCATTTGCTCATTTAATGAGTCGATGACGTTCGGAATGCTTCTGCCAGAATTCTTCATGTTGTCATAATACAATTTCTTGTATCGTTCTCGTTGTTGCATACAAATATTCATCATTTGTGTTTGATACTCCTGAGATTCTTGCATTTCCTGTAAACGTTTTGAATAACTTGAAATCTTAGCTTCGTATGTAGCCTGGTCAACATTGTTTTGAACTTCTTCCATTTCTTCTAGTTTAGAGCTCAAATCACGTACTAATAAAATTAGCTTTTGGTTATTGTCTTGGAGTTCGGTTATATCATTAAATGTTACAAGTTTCTTAGATATGACCTCATTTGCAGACATATCAGATGAAATTGATTGTTCATTTTCTGATGCGAATCCACCTCGAACCTGTTTGTAGAAAAATAGTATTACTTATGAAAATAGTTTGGAATAAATATTACGACTTTAGTCAAATCTTCGCGAAATTTGTTGTTACTTTCAATCAAATTTCTTTTAGTAGTTAAATTTTTAGTCCTTTTAGTCAGGCACATACCTATACAGGAATGTTCGCCAATTTCTTTAATAAGAGACGTCATGGTATTAAATTTTTTTTATATATTATTTAAGGCACGTAATCTGATTATTTTCAACCAAAATAATTAAGCAGAACAGAATAAGAAAAGAGCCATTCATAGTTCATGAAATTCGGAGTTGTTACTTTTTTCATTAGTAGAGAAATCAATCAACATTAACAGCTACTCCCATTTCTTGCTAGCTTATTTGTGTCATCATACATATAAAAAAAATGTATTTTTGGTTGTGTCCTGCCTCAGATGATACGTGGACAACTGAAATAGTATATATTTTTGAGGTTGCGTTGTTTCACCACGGCTTTGACTCCAAGCAATTAACATTATTTATTTCATTAATGTTTTACTTCTTCGTCAGAACGTCAACAATCGTCAATAATTTTCAAAAATGTCTGTTCATAATTCATATCCAGAGGAACGCTGGCTAAAATAAAACTTCCAATTGCAACAGAAAATCCATTACAGATGTGGGTGTTTGTGGTGGTGGTTCTCAATAAAAATAAGACAGTTTTAATTTTTTCAGAAACTTAAATAGTAGGTCTGTCTGTTAACTCGGAAGTTTTTACTCGGTGTAAAAACTTTTACGCATTTTTACACACAAACCGTCTGTTAACTTTTGATCTCGTAAAAATCGAGTAAATTTATACGCTTCCCTCTTGCAAAAAGTTGCTCATTTTTACACATGATCGATATGCAATCAGCTGACTGGCAAAAGTATTAAATTTGAGGTTTAGCCGTTCGGTTTGTTTCTTTATAATTGAATTGTCATTGTCGCCTTAAGTTACCACAGCCATATAAAGGCAACGCCAACAAATATTATCAGAAAATAAACGGGGTACTAAGAAAATTCTCAAAAATTTAAAGTTATAAAAAATATTATAAAATTATAAACTTAAAAACTAATTTAAAAATGTGGTGATATAATGGATCTCTTCTATTGAATTTCTTCAATACTTAATAAAGTTTCAACCAGTAAATTATTCGCCCGATGTAAAAATATCGTAGTTTACTACTTTCATGAGTAAAACGAATACATCGATGCGTTTCTACTACATGCAGAAAAATGCTTAAGTTTTTCTTCCTCATAGCCTATCCTTTTTGTTATATGATCTAAGGATATGCTCCTTTTTGACTTATTGTGAATTCTTTTCATCTGAACTAAATCATCACTCGTTCGGTTCTTAAACCTAAGGTGTTTTATTCATCGCACTGAACCAAAGCTGGTTCTGAAAATTCACAGAGGGTCTATGATTTCGGCACCGGTTTTAAATTTTCTTACTCCATGAAAATTTGTGGTGACGGTTTGGAACTAAACGTCAAATCAGAATTATTTGTAATTAAAATGCCCACTTTTTGGCGTTATACCTCGTAGGGTCGAGCCAGGGAGAGGAAACTCCAGCTCCCAAAGTTTCGTCTCCGAAACCAAGAAAGAAGAAAGAAAGAAATACTGCTTCCAAAATAGGTTACAGTTCATTCATCGTACAATTTGAGCTTGAAGGAGCCCAACAGATTTTAACCAAAATTTGTGCCCTTTTTTGACTATAGGAATTAGATAGGAGTCCATTCATATTATAAGTGTTTAGTAAGCAGCTCTAAGTTACTCTAGAGCACAAAACTGTGTTTAATGAACACTGCTCTGAAGTACTCTAAAGTGAACTGGAGTAACCTATAGCAAGATTTTCTGCTCTACCTTTTTCGAAGGATTATCTTAGAGCAATTATTTGATAAATCTAAAGCCCCCCATTCACTTACAGATTATCTACAGATCCGAACTGTAGATATATTTGAATTCCGCCACCCATTAACAGTTCAAATCGTACGTTTTGATCTACAGTCTAGGTAATATGCGTGCGTATGTTGAAAATTTGTTCGATTTGATTGTCAACCAGATCGGCAGTTTATGAACTGCAGATAAATACACCACACACATGCAGTTCATCGTAAGATAACAGGACTGCTGATTTGTAAACTGCATACAAAGTGTACAATTTCATCGTCAATCATTATTTTCAGATCAGTTTAATATTTTCGTCAGATAATTGTAGTTTCTCATCCCAACATGGATAGAAGTACAACATTCAATACATTTTGAAGTATACAGGGAACATGGAAAGGGAAATATGATTCATATTCGGACAGAAAAAAAAAGGAATTTTTTTTTCAGGAATAAATATAACGTTATAAAGCTACTACTGATTCTGAGAGGAAGAAAATTAATAAACCTCATATGTAAGATGCTTTGTGAAGCAACCAAAGCAGCCATTATATATGACAAAATCATTTTAAAAAATCTACCAGATTGCATGAGAATCGTGAACAAACTAATTACGATATGGTCTGAAGACACAACTGTAGGTGTGTGCTTAATCGTCAGTTTATCTTAAGTTTCCTATCTGTCAAATTTCAAACTTACGATCTGATCTGATACTAGTGGATGGACGAAAACAGATTTGGACTGACAGATGCCATCTACAGTCTGAATCTGCATATAATCTGTAAGTGAATGGGGACCTTAAATTGTGTTGACAGTTCTGATAACAATTCAAATAATTGCGCTTTTTGTGAAAAAAATTAATTTCTAGACTGTTCTAGTGAAATGATTTAAACAATTGTTAGATCTCAGAAAATTTCAGAAAAACGTGTTTCTTGAGCTTCCTGCTTTTTTTCTGCTCAACTTTTAGTTTGACAGTTAACCTAAGTTGAGCTTTAGACCTTATTATGGCTTTGTTGAAAACAATTCACCATTAATGTTTCGATGGTTCAATGCAGGAATTGAAATCATAGTGCAGCTTGATTTTATGAAGAAATAAAAATTTCAACATAGGTAGTCGATTTTTTTAAAAATAAAATCGCAGCTTTATCAAGCATATTTGTAGGACACGCAATACAATTCAATATGTACGTGGAAGGTTTTGGTCTATGCTCCCATTTCTCTCTCTTGGGAGAAACCAGTTAATTTATTTTCGTTGTATTCTATACTACCTATTGTCTTCCGCTTCTGGAATACCATGGCGGTCACAGTGAAATTGTCCTTCTAGTGCCCACATTTACTGATTTTTTAATTTTAATAATTTCTCATTCAAAGAACAAACACAAAAATGATTTTGATACGTAAAATTAATATTAAGCAACTTTTATTGTTTTTTTTTAATCCTTTTATAAAAGTAAATAACAGTATCATGAGAATAATCAAATAATGCGTAAAATTACCAAAGTGTAGTAAAAATATCTACGACGTATGTTGTAAGATAAAACAAGTATTTTTTTTTAAAATATGGTAGCGAAAATTCCTGTTTATAAGCTACTGATCTCAAGGCCTACAAAGAATCAGTAACATAAAAAGTTAACAATAATAAGTGCCGTGAAGAGATTGTAAGTACGCATTTTGCAAATTCCTTAAAATACCTGTACAAAATAATAAAACTTACCTGCTCAATTTCTTTCAGAAGATAACACACTTGTCTAGCTAAATCATTCTGACCAATTTTAAGTTTTTTATTCTCTCGTTCAAGATGACCAACCTTCGCAAGAGCATCCTGCAACTCTTCCCGTACTTCTACGCGCTGTGTAATGATATTCTCAAGTTGAGTGGTAAGTTCATTATTTGCTTCTAAAATCTTCTGATAATCTAGGGATTGTTTCTTAATAATCGGTGCCTTTTCCTCAAGTTCATGAAGGATTGATTTCATTTGTAAATTTAATCGACCATTTTCTTTTTTCTGCAATTGAACTTCTTCTGTTGTTTTAACATACATGGAATAAAGTTCAGTAAGTGACATGTCTGATTTAATTAGACGAGTTGTTACTGCTGCTGATGGTGCAAGTTTTTCAATTGCATTGTCTAAGTTCTCTTCTTGAGCTTCTTTTAATAAATCATTAGCGTGCTTAAGTTCATCTTTTAATGATTGAATTAGATTAGATTTTTCTTCCAATTCATGTTCATGTTTCATTTCAGTCTGTTTTAATTTTGTTTCCAATTCTCCATACTGTTCTGATGCATCATTCAAAAGTTTTTTCAATTCAGTCACAGCAGATGAGAGTTCATTAGTTTGTGAAACATTCTCTTCATTACTACCCTTGTATAGATCCGCCAATTTTGATTTAGCCTGCAATTCCTTTTTATAGTGTTCCGACATTTTATTGAATTGTTCACTTTGTGCCAGCAATTTTACTACCAAATCTTCTGCTTTTGCAGTTAGAGAACCAACAGTTTCATTTAAGTGTGAAATTGTGCTATTTGCAATTTTTAACTCTTCAGTCTTTTCATTGAGTTTTGTTTCAAGCTCTAAACTACGCATAGTATTATCGCGACGTATCGTTTGTAGTTCTGAAATATTTCGATTTAAATCTTGAGTCAAACTTTGAATTTGATTTGTCAAAATAGCTTTTTCCTGTTCCATTCGCTTCTCTTTGTAATCCAATGACATTTCTTTGCTTTGAATTTCATCAAGTTTTGCCAATGCTTCACATTTAGCGTTAATCGCAAGTTGTAATTGAGACTCATAAGTTTTCGTGTCAGTTTGTAGTCTTTCAACCTCAGCATTTCGACGTTCAACAATTTTAAGAAGTGAATCTCTTTCATCGACAGCATTATTTTTCTCACGACGACATTCAGCAGTTTCGATTTCATAACGTTTAGTTGTTTCTAGGAGTCGAGCTACTTCTTCTTTTGAAGCGTCTAATTGTTTACGTAGTTCATTAACATTTTCTTGTGAGATGCCTAATTTCGCTTCATAGTCTTGGATTTTTGATGTTAAATCAGATACTTGCTTATCGTAGTTTTCACGAACTTCATCTGAAAATTGGAAACAATATTTTCAATTAATAAAAATTTTAATATAATAGAAAACTTATACATGGTGGAATATAACCATCGAAAGGAAGTTTGTTCAACACAACTTCCTTACATCGAGTACCCCCATTTCGATAGTGCGGAAGAACTACACTCAATGCTTTGTGAACGGTATCAAAAAAATCAAAGTTGGGAACTGCACTCTAGACAAGCACGCAAGCTGCCTACCAAAAATCCATGGGCTTTACTGCCACCGAAATAGAGACTCTTAGTCGACTTTACCAACAACTCTCTGCCAAATTTTGACTTAACTACTGCGACTATCGTTAATCACATCGAGTGTATGTTTAACAAGCAACACATACTATAGACGAGAGAAAAATGAAATAAGCGAATAGACTGCATGCGTTCTGCTCAAACGCAAAATATGGGGTATATCAAATGTATCCACCAAAATGCTAGGGTGTGAGTCGCATGCCAATTTTGCTTTGTTTCCTTCATTCATACACACTTAGGACTTAAGTTTCTTCCAAGCTTCCGAGAAGCTGGCGAGCAAAATGCGTAGGGTAGTGTCCACACGCCTTTGGAAAAATTTTCAATCCTCTGTTAGATTTAGTTAGGCTATTATCGGCCCAATAGTAAATAAAAATTGTAAAGAATTTTGTTTTAAATAAAATTAATGCGTTTCTCTAATACAATTCTCAAACTCATTTAGACCTGGCACTATTTTTGGTGACGAATCCCACTCGCTTGTTGCTATTTAATTCTGCTAGTTTTTCAGCCTTTTTTGGTACAATGGTTGCTCTTTTGAGTCCGCAGAAGACCAGAATAAGATACACAAAAGAACGCCTTATACATTTTCAAATGTTGGCTTCAATCGACAGAACAATTTATACACTCCAGTATATGGGAGTTCTAGAACAAGGTATACAAAAGAACGCAGGTAATGTTTATTTATTCTATTATTTATATTAAAAGTAGTGTGGTTGAAAGACTCATAGCCCAATATATAAATATAGATTATTAGATCAACTTTCAAAAAAGTTCTTTTATTATATCGAAAGGAATGCGACCCTAGATTTACATAACCTATCATAACCTTACATAAAGTTCGAATAGTATCCTCCATGTCCATCCAGTATAATCATTACCTGGGAAACCATTAGAAATTTAAGACATCCATATAAAATTAAAAAGTATCAATTGTACGAATTAGGATTCCCACGTATACCTTTTCAATATTCTTGTGGTTTTTTTTTTTTACTTAGATTCCAGTTGAAAAAGAAGTTCCACTTAAGTGCAATACCGATATGGCGTTCTGCACTATCTCGTCGTGTGCAAAGTAGACAATAAAATAATGCTCTAACTTTATGAATCTGGGGAATATTTTTCTCTACAATAAATTAATTGCATGATAAAGGAAATTAATATTTAGATTAACCTTAAAATTTACTAGTGCCTGTCTGAAATAATTTGGTTTTTACAAAATGGATAGCGATATTTTGTATATATTTTTTCTAAGTAGGTATACAATACCACATGCTGGCAGACTCTCGATAATCAATATATTAAATTTTATGTAAATCCCATTTTTTAACTTACCTAAACTATTTCTTGCTGCTTCTCCCAAAGCTTTTGAAGTTAAAAGATCCTGAAACCTCTCCTCAAAGTATTTTTCCACCTTCTTTCTTACATTGTCTGGGATTTTTTCTAATTCCTTTTCGGTTAAAACCTTTATTAATATTCCCTCAGATTTTTCATCCATTATGGGAAGTTAAGAATATTGCTTTATAAACATCTATTTACTAACAGGCCCTGAAATAACACAAATATTCTTCTCAATTTATCCTTTGTCACTTCTTTTTTACCTATGGCGGCTTCTTGCGGCGTACTGTGTTAAGTTGCACCAAATTCTCTGGCAAAAAGTTTCAAACAAGGGCAAACAACATAGCCATGAAAAAAGGTGCTGCATAGAGAATAGCTTTATAAATGATTATTGATGTAGTGCCGCTCGTCATATAAGTTTTGAGTTGTCCGAATGAGGACGCCAGGCGGAAATTCAGCGTTAGCGACAATAGCGCCGAAGTTGCTGGACCCTCCGTTGGAAACAGCCCACATGCGGAAAATAGCAAAAGACAAATGTCGTATCGCTATTCAGAAAATAGCAAAGACAAATATCGTACGTGTGCGCGACACTAGCGCCAATAGTGCCGGGACTCCTTGGTTGGAACGCCCCGACTTGGCGAAAATTTTTGACTTAAGCCAATCCTCAATCCTCACAATGAGGGCGCCAGGCTAGGTTTGGAGTTCTGGTAGAAACGCGTCACTTCCGCCAACCTCGTGATTTGGCAGCCGCCCTCCGGGCGTAGAAAAGCAAAAATGCTCGTCCCGCCAACTGTAGCCAATAGATTTTTCCCCGCCCGGGGCTACAGAAACCGTTTCCTGAAACCAATGCCACCCTCCGTGTTCCGGCAGCCGCCCTCCGGGGCGTAGAAGTGGTTTTTCGAGAGTTTTGTTGAATTTTAAACAATATATAAATAGTATTGATATCCGACAGCATAGCATCGACATATTGTTGCTGTTATAAAAACTGTCCTCAAAAATTTAGAAAGGGGGGATTATCAAACTCATCTTTTTTCAAGTTCCCAAACGATTATCGTAGAAATGTTTGGCTACACCATAGTGGACAACCATTGGATAAGACGCCGAAAAGGCTCTTTAAAAATCATTTTTACGAAAAGGACGTTATAGAACATGCGAGAAGAAGCACTTTAAATAAAGCGGCCTTACCAAAACCATTTCGTTCAGGAGTATGTTCCTGCTCAGAGGCAAGCATGTTCGAAGTATGTTTAGCAATGCTGGGTACTTCATATAGCCGCACCGATCGCGCCGACCTAGTTGTCAATAAAATTGGGAATCCCAAAACATATGCGAGAAAATATAAAACTCAACAAGAAATTTTAGAATCTCAGTTTTGTAGTCCTATTTACAATTCCAATCAAGGAAAGCCTTAATAAATATGCCACACCCAGAGAAAGCTTTTTGGTCATTTGTAACTGCTTTTCTGGTAATTTCTAACCATTTTTCATAAATCGTACAAATAATTAAAAATTACCATAAAATAGTGAAAAATAACCATAATCAGAAATTTATAATAACTAGAAATTTATCGTTAATTTTGACTAAATAATCGTCAATAAACCTCAATTTTTCCCTAGTCAATTTTCGTACCAAACTATGCCAATTTCATGAATTCTAGAATTTTCTCAAGCTAATTAAATACATATAGAACCCCGAAATCTTTATTTTTGGCACCTCATTACCTAAGTTTATGCTTTTTCTCTAACGATGTGCAATTTTTTTCATGATAGTACGCACAGATTTGCAGCAAATTTGTATTAACTTTCTTAAGATTTCAGTGGTAAGCCCCCTTAAGGCTAGCCACTTTTGCGGCAGCCAAATTGTCTGTCACTTTTGCCATTAAAAATTAACATGAAATATAATTCTCTTCTGCCACACCAAAGGGCAGCCAGATTATAACGTTTTCAACCAATTTTTTTAAAAACCTTCATGGCTATCTCGCAGCGCAGCCTCTTCATTACTGGAAGCCGCAGGCACGGTGAACGTATACTAATAAGAGAAATCCCTTGAGCAGCTGTTCAACCCTTACGCCAGTGTGTAAAAAACAACATGCTTAGTTAGTCCCGTGACACACGATGATAACACACTCGAGACTAAATACGACGGAAAACCGGTTATTGTATCGAGTGAGAATCAGCCCATGGTACACGTAGTTTATACATGGTTGATACACGTTCTTGAGGCAGCAAAGAAAATTCATCATTTCCGTATGTTCTATATGCACACAAACCGAGTACACGCATACATATGTAATAAAATACTCGTGGATCATCCGAGTCTAACCCTCTGCTCTAAATTGAGGTATACACGAAAATGTTCTTAAATTATGCTTAGAAAATCAGTTTTTAGTACGGTGTATCGCGTGTGTATCATCGTATGTCACCGGACTTAGTAAAAAATGTAAACATTTCTCTTTCAGAGAAAAACAAGTTTATTTTTCTTTGTCACACACATGCTCAATATCCTTAAATACTACATGCAATTCTTTCTATCAAAATCTGGATTCATTTTTTTATTTTTTTTTCAAATGACGCCTACTTTCGTGGGTAATCTCTTTCTATTGAACAGCTATTCAAGAAGTTTTTCTTGTTAGTATACGCTCGTCGGCCAAGCAGAATTCGGAATTAGTTAAGAGAGTATAACAAGATCGAAAATTTTGCTTATTAAATGACGTACGTATTTTTGTGGCCAGGGGCCCTATTCTTGAATAACGAAGACAGATTCCGTATTCGTTATACTGTCAAAACCATTCGGAATCGTATTCTTGAAATCTGCATTCGTTATACACCGAACGCAAACCCTTCGTAATTTAACGAATGGGTGCAACCATTCGTTATGCCAAACGAAGAGTGAATCAGCTGCTACTTTACGAGTGATAATGGGAGATAAAAGATGTGCGAAAATTTCATATGCTCAAAAAACTAAACTAATTGAGTTTTTAGAGGAAAACCTGAAACTGAAATTTGGTAAATACGATAACTTTTTGAGTTCAAAAGATGCCACGGAATTGTGGCAAAATAAAATCAGTATTAAATTCCATACCCGGAGCGCAAAATAACCAGAAAAGTTTTATTATGATATTATATTAAACAAAGCTAATAGAAAATTTCCAGAGTTGGCAGAATTTAAAATGTGTGGTGAAAGGAAAATCTGTGGCGGATAAAAAACATTTGCATGGCACTGGTGGAGATCCTCCTGCAACATTTTTCTATTTAGCGTTGAATTAAGGGTGCAGGAATTGATTAACGATCGACGTAATTGATAGTTCATAGATTCTTTAACGATTTCAGACGTAAACAATAATGACAACTCACTGAAGCTAGCCATTTTTTACAAATTATACTTTAAAACATGAAACAGCTGACATTAATCAATTTGTAAATTGACAGATCTAATCTTACCACACTCGTTATGTTGAAAAACTTTTTCACCACTTCGACATCATAACGATGAGGTTCAAGAATACGAACGGTGTATACGATTCGTTATCAACCATTCGTTATATAACGAATACGTTAAAACCATTCGTTATTCAAGAATAGGCGCCCAGGTCTGATCCAGTTAGGTCAGTATCAGCATGATGCTTCTGGATTTGCTTCTGGAGTTGCTATAGAAAAATTTCTTTTTTCATTATATATTTGGACACTGCCTGAAAACGCGTCAACGTCGAGAGCTGAAATTTTGTACACAGCGTTTTTATAAAAATAGTGAATATAAATTCAAGAATTTTCTAAATTGGGCAATCTGTTCTTGGTGGTGCCATATACAAATTTAGGTTTTTTAAGTATACTGCGAAAACGATCGGTCCTAGACGTTTCTATTGTACTGAAAAGTTCGTCAGAGTATGAAATCCTATGAAATTGGCTATAAAAATTTTTACTGTCCGACGGTCCATTTTAGAAATATATGTGAAAAACCACTTCAACGATCAAACTTGCACTGATGGGTGACCATTCACCACGAAATTACATACGGGGGTTTTCATCTAGGGCAGTGATGGCGAACCTTTTTGAGAAGTGGGTGAAATTTTGTTCATTTGTTTTTTTAGTACTAGCTCATGGGTACGTCGTCATTTACAAAGGGGGAGGGGGAGAATGTTCAAAACCTACTTTTTTTGGTTCTCACTTTCAAAATCCCCTAAAAATGTTACGTTGCCTTTTTGTTTTACAACTTTTAATTTTGCAAGTAAAGAGGAAAAAATAAACGTCGACGTCAAAAAATGTTATAAATGGGGCTACGAGTAAGAAACTAAAGGAGAGGCCCATAAACAACAATTTTCGTGCCAATCTCAAAAATGTGTAAGTTTATACACATACTATAAAAAATTCGCATTGCAGGCGGATGGAAAAAAAGTTTACGCAAGGGACTTTGGCGCGGTTTTTGAAAGTGTGACGCAAAATTCTATACCAGCAGAATGATAGTGAGAGCTAGTAATACAAAACAACTTTGTGAGATTCCTGGTTCCCCAGTAAGCCTATTTCCATCTTCGGTTGGCCAATAACTTGCCTTAAAATTTCATTTTTGGTAAATCCATAATAAGAAAATATATTAAAATTCTTTTACTTTTATCAAAATTACAAATATTTACCAATATTCTAATTCCTAGCTTATTATTAAAAAATAAAAATAAAAGTTCTTAAAATTCTTATTTCTCCATCATTGACCGATTCTAACAAGTGTAGGTTCGATTCCCGTCCGCGGGAAAAATAAATAAAATTGAATTTACAATTTATTTGTGCGCTTTCATCGTTACTGGTTAATGCCAGCTGAAAGCAAAACGTGGCTTAGTAGGCTAGTTACAAATTTGATAAATGCAAGAAGGAAAATCATCTGTCTCGTTAGCTCAGTGGTAAGAGCAGTCGCCCGGCAAGCGGAAGGTCCCGGTTTCAAATCCCGGACGAGGAGGTTGTTTTTTCTTCTTGTATTTATAAATTTGATTTAGAATCATTAAAAATAAAAGTTCTTAAAATTCTTATTTCTCCAAAAAATAAACACCTACAGTTTTACTAAATTTCCATATAAAAGAATGTAAATATTTTTCTATTTAGTACCCTTCCAATTTTAACCTTACCTACGGCTTTTGTGCTAGGGTAGATTTCTTTACCGAACATAAACAAAAGTGATACCTAGGGTATATGTAGACAGAGATAAAACCATATGTGAGAAAAAGCATCACGTTCGGCACGCAAAAATGGCATATATATACACGCAATGGCCTCTCCTTTAGTTTCTTACTCGTAGAAATGGGGTGATACCATGACAACCACACCAGGCGCATAATATAGCTAATCATAAAATTGAAGTATATTCAATGAGAACTCTGTTGTTTATTTTCAGATAGTTTCTTAATATTAATCTCATATTCCGTATTCATTAGTTCAACGCATTTCGCAGTCAATTCATTGGTAGATTTTACAAAATTCATTGAAGTAAACAATTTTTTACACGAATACGTGGACCCAAACATCGTTAAAAGAGCATTAGCAAGTTTCTTCATTGTTATAAAATTATTTGGTAAAGAATCCCATACGAATAATATAATATTTTCAATTTTTAGCGTGGGATCATTATTATCTGCACTACTTTCAGATATTTTTCCTTCTACTTCGAAAAACAAATTTTTAAATTTATTGCTGCCTTTAAATTCAACTAATTTCGTTTCTAAATCATGGATACCTAGCCAATAAATTCAGTTAACTTCATTGCTTCGAATTCCGTTTTAAATGGATATAAAATAATGTGAAATGTATTTTCTAAACTTTTGAATTGATTAAATCTCTCCTCAAAAGCATGTCTTATTTCCTGCATTTTCTTAACCGTCAAGCGTATTTCCAAAAATTATTGTGTTTTGAAAATATGTTTGTAGTTGAGGAAAATATTTCATGATTTTCATTTCCAAATCCTTAGTAAAGGTGTCCAGGCTTTCTTAAATATATTGTTACGTGCAATAGAAAGAGACAACTGGTGATGGAGAGTAAACGACTTCAGGTTCGGAGAATCGATTATGGAATCTACAGGAAGGTTCAGGAATAGAATAAATAGAATAGTCAAGAAGCTTCTGGAATAGAACACTCCAGATTAATCCGGAAAGTTTCTAGGGTATAAATATAACAGTTGTCACAGCCAGAAAAAGAGTCTTGTCTTAGACGTTGCAGTGTTAACAAGCGAAAGTAATAAACGGGCGAAGGTGTTGTAATTGGATTGCGATAATTGAAAGTACAGTATTAGCGATAATTAAAGTTGAGTTGATTAATTGAAGGTTTGTGAACTTTATATGATTAGAGTGAAATAAAGAACTTGTATATTAATTATTTAATTTTGTGTTTTAAATAACGAACCAAAGGCCACGCTCGCAACAATATTTTAATATTTTCAAACATCATTAAAGCATTTTGTGCATTTCCATGAAGTTCATTAAAATGCTGAGTGATTAATATCTTTGATTGTCTGTTCTCACTTTTATGATAATAAATAAGTTTATGAAAATCAACGCTGGGTCACTTAAAAAGCCTGCGTGTATCACCGTCTGACCCGCGGGTCATAGGCTCATCACCACTGATCTAGGATATCATGGGAATTGGTCATATAGACCAATTATAGCTATTTTACTTGCTTATTGTTGTTCGTTAATTTTGAAATTTCAAGTGATAACACTTTTTCTTCAATCATACATATATATGTAGGTGTTGGTACACGAAAGAATACAATTGTATATAATAAATGAAAGTAGTACAAGCACAAAAAGAAAACATCTTAGCAGAAGCATTCTATTTATTCAAGTTTAATAATTGTGCGTACAAATTGAATTAAGTATATTTAAAAAATAAAATTTATTGCGCAATGTTTAAGTCCCTTAAAAAAAAGTAATTGTAGGTATAAAATTGTATAGTATGTATATAGTTCCATTAGTATTCTGTGTGGTTTTGTTTGTGTGTATTTATTTTTAGTTTTAAGGAATATATGTCGCACTTAATAACTTTTATTACATCAACTAAAGTCTAACGTTTCATTTTAAGCTACATAATAATGACACAACTATTGTAAAATTATATAAATCGAACACACTACAAATACACATGTAGTTAAGTATAATTTGTAAATATTAATTTATTATGTGTATAAAAAAGTTTGTTATTTGGATTTTCAATCCCCGCTTTGTATTTATGTATGTATCTCAAATGCATTCGTTTACAGTTCTATACATAGTTTTTGTAATTAAATTACTTGCTAAATTCCTTCGTTATCTAGCCGATATTGTATTGCCGTTAATTCTGAGAAATGTGTATATGATCTTATACTAGTAATAGATATAAAATAAATTTGTCTAAATCCATTCCTTTGTCGTATTATATTAAAATAATGATGTGGACATTATAATGCCAGAAGTATAAAAATAAAATGGCAGTTGATGAGATTGCTTGATGTATGTATGTATATATCCTTTCTATTATAGAATGGAATGATTTATATGTTAGCAACTGAATAAGGTATTTCCTTTGGTGGTTTGCCATTTGCTAGAAGCCATACTGTTCCACTGTTGGCTTCTCTGATAACTGAAACAATTCCTTTTGCAGCATGATCAGTTCTAGAATAGTATACAAATTATATTATGAGAAATAAATTCAATGAAAAACAAACAAATAGAAATTATTAATTTATTACTTCTGTGGAATAAATCCTTTCATGTCTAATTGCCAGGCTTTTTCATGCACAGGTGATTTAAAGCGATTACTGTGAGATGCGGCACCAGTATCCAATGGTCCAACGCATACGGCAAGAACTTTTACACCAGTATGATTGTAGTGATAGCTATCCTATAATTTATAAATATATTTTTTTTTAATTTGGAATTAATGAGTTACACGATCGAGTTATTGAAGGTGTCAAATATATGCAACACTAATTTACATCACAATATAAGCTGGAAGAAAATAGAGTAGAAAATTAAGAGGAGTGTATCGGCCAAAGTATGTTTAATTTTAACCCATCGGTTGGTAAACTGCTCCACATTCGCACAATTCCAGATAAGAAACCATCACGAAATTTCACTGAAAATTTTTCTGAAGGCTGATAAAATATTCGCGGTTTGTAGTGAGAGTGTTTTACGTATACGGATTAAACTAGATAATTTATCAGAACAAAGATAATATGGAAGTAGTGATAAAGAAGCAAAAGGCACCTGAAATTATGGCGTGCGGTGAGATTGGATGTTTTCGAAGATTTTATATTTCTTTTTCTGTGTTCTAAGAATTCAGCTACCAGCGCCATCTTCCGCCTTTAACAAACTCAATTTCTATACAATGTCACAGTTTCTGCTGGGTTCTTGCTCTTATTAATTAAAAGTTGCACCTTTTATTTCTAAATCTTTGCTCGAACTATTTGACTTGTCTTATATTCGAGAGGATGTTTTCCAATTGCTTGAAAATTACCTTAAATTCAGTCAATTCTCATAAAAATGAGATGGAAGCGATGTGTATTATTATATAGAATAATTTCGATCACTTTAATTTTTTCATGGATAAAAAACCGTAAGCCGATGGTAATGTATGAATCTCGTTACTCTGCTGCCCAAAGGATAACATCGGCAACACGATCAAATTTATAAATACAAGAAGAAAAAACAACCACCTCGTCCGGGGTTTGAAACCGGGACCTTCCGCTGGCCGGGCGACTGCTCTTACCACTGAGCCACGAGATAGATGATTTTTCCTCTCCCTTTTTCTTGTTGTATTTATAAATTTGATTTAGAATCGTTAAAAATAAAAGTTCTTAAAAATTCTTCTTTCTCCATCATTGACCGATTCTAACAAGTGTAGGTTCGATTCCCGTCCGCGGGAAAAATAAATACATTTAATTAGTTATAGCATGCAAATCTTTATCCTTTTGATTTTATTATAGTTTTCATCTTTGTTTTCTTTTTCTTTTTTATGTGTTTAGAGTTCTTTCATTTTCTCATATCATTATAATTTCTTAATCCTTATTTACGAATTTGATTAGGCGCACATAAAAGAGTATTATGTAACTCACATGTGTTTGTTAATAAAGATCATTATTATTATTATCATTAAAATTAGAGAATTAAGTTAAATTATTTATGGTAAATTTACCTTCAACAGATCCATATTACATGTACTATGTGCCTACCCATTATATCACAAGCTTTTTTCCTATTATCTTTTTAGTTTGACATTTCATAAAGCAGCCTAAGAATCTCATAGCTCTGCCACCGTGCTTAATGTCCTTAATTAATTAGCGATCCGAATCCGATCTCATGATGATCTACTTCGGCTACTATTTGGCAATTACAACAATGAATTGGAATTGGTTCATTGTGGAGAAGAAAAAAAACTATACCCAGATAACTCCAAGAGAATAAGTTACTTGGTACATCTGGTATAAATTCAAAGATCCAGAATGCCAGTGGCATTGGGCTGATTACGCCTAATGGAATTAAAAAATATAGACGAACTATGTTAAGCAGATTGAAAGTGGAAAAGCCGATCATTGTCTTGCTTCATCTTGCCTCAAGTGTTGAGTAGTTTCTTTTTCAAGGCCCTTCTACATTTCTGATATTCATAAATTTACCTGGCAAATAAAATGCCCATGAAAATTTTTTATTCAAATCGACCATAGAATAGATCTTATTTATTTATTTTATTTTATTATTAATATTGATGTATTGGTCAGGCTCCCACAGAGTACCGCCGTTAAAATAAACACTAGAACTAGACTCATCTCCTTCATCCTTTCGATTTACATGTGGATAGTGAGTTGCAAAGTGAGTGAGTGAGTAAATCTCTAGATCTTCTATGCTCTTAAGTGACTATATAAAACTCTTATCACACTTTGTGGAAATCATCAGGAACAAACTTTTGATAAGAAATAGATAGCTGAGGGGCTTTCATCTTTCAAATAATGCTATTAAAATACGGGCAACGTTATTTCACAAGAAATTTTAGCTTTCGTTGCTCCCAGAAAATTTCACGTACCACTGGTGATGAAAATTTCGTTATCTGGGGCTAATTTAGAGAATTTATACGGCCCAGTTACTCTTGTGTAGGCCATCCATTATATTATCAATGGTATACAGATTCGTCTTTTGGATATGTGTTGATAGCAAACTGATTCATCGATTTTAGTCAAGATTTAACCAGAGCTCATTCATTTTTTATTAATCTTGAATTCTTCGTATTAATAGAGGCTACACGAAATGATCTTATGTCAAAGTAAACAAAAAAAATCCTTAATTCTTATTTACGAATTTGATTAGGCACACATAAAAGAGAATTATGTAACTCACATGTGCTTGTTAATAAAGATTATTATTATTAAAGTTTGGCAATTTGACTTCCAGTCTGAATGCTCAACTAGAGATATATAGAGTCTGGCATCCTGTCCAAACCCTCCCCTCTCTAATGCAGGGCTTCATCCTGTGGCATTTCAAGCTTCACTCTATGAATGCCGGTGTGCCTCAGGGTTTGTTTCTCTCTTCGTCACTTTTATTGATCACTAATGATATACAGGGTGTTTCCTCCATAGTGGTCCATAGAGCGGGAGACAATAGTATCCACGCAGCACAAATGTGTCCGTGGTATGTTACTGGGAAATCCTTTTAGGATATATAAATTGTCCGCGGGAAATCCCGTTAACAACTTTGGACATTCCCATACAGCACAAAAATACCCAGGGATATCCCATTCTTGTCCAACAGATCCCATAGCTTTCCCGGGATAAACAGGAAGTATTCGGTATGTATTTAGGACCTTACTTCTAGGAGTTATTAAAAAATTCCCATAAGTTATTCCCTGGCATATTCCACAACTACTCTCTATGGGAACATTCTCAGTATTTTGCAGATAAATGCATACGGGATGTGAAGGATAATTTTGGGACAAACATGGGAAAGTCGTTTTTCCCCTTCCAGAATTTATTTCGGTTTGTTCTCTGATTCTGATGGTTCGCGTGGCTCTCTGGTGAAAGCACTAATTTGTTGCTTGGTGTGTCGTTTTTGGTGATAAAAAAGTATGTATTGAAAAAAACCATTTGGAAACTGAGTTGTTGAAACTAGCTACATGCGTGAAGCTATACTAGAAATCTATTCGCTTCTGAAAATTTCTTCTTGTGTTGGTAAAGTTTTCTAGTTGTACATTTCAGAACTTGCTTTTTAGTAATTTTTCTCACAGAAATTCACTTTTCCTGTGCTAACATTATTGGATTTATGTTTTGTGCAAGTGCATCCACTACTGGCATATATTTTTCACCCAGTATTTTGTGTTATTTTTGTAAAAATTTCTACCCATAAAAAAAATTTACAATCCCAGAAAATACTAAACAATATCCTGAGATATTCCCCCGTACATCTTGCTAGCTAATTAGGATTTCCGTAAGACGTCCTAGGTACTCTTATAGCTGGAATTTTACATTATTGAATGTGTGGACTGTTCCTAAGTACAACAACAGGAAATCCTGTGGGAAGGCCATCGGATCTAGCAGGGACCACTCAACCCCGGACATTCGTCGCTCTCAGGGATGTCCTAAGTTATTAACTAGGACCGGACGGGATTTCCCACGGCCAAATTATATATCTTAACAGGATTTCCCAGTAACATACCACGGACACATTTGTGCTTTGTGGGTTTCTGGCAGTGACGAATCTCCGGGGTTGGGATGTCCATAGTAGATCCCATGCCCTTCCCACAGGATTTCCTGTAGTTGTACTTAGGCACAGTAAACGCATTCAATAATGTGAAATTCCCGCTGCAAGCGTACGTAGGACGTCTTACGTATCTGACGATATTCCCATACAGCACAAATTTACCCAGGGACATCCCATTCTTGTCCCACAGGTCCCATAACTTTCCCGGGATAAAAAGGAAGTATTCAGTATGTACTTAGGACCTTATTTTTAGGAGTTATTAGAAACTCCCCATAAGTTATTCCCTGGGATATCGTACATCTAATCTTTATGGGAACATATTCTCAGTATTTTACAGACAAACACATACAGGATGTGCAGGACACTTTTGGGACAAACATGGGAAAGTAGTAGTATTTTTGAAAAGCTGTAATATGCGCTCTTGTACATAGCAAGTCCCACATGAAACCTAAAATTGAATACAATAATTGGGAAGAGATGGGTTCGACAGCATTATGTAAATTAGACAATGCCCAAATGAGACTTCAGGCTCAATGGTGACGAAACGATAATATGTATGCCATATCGATATCTGTTATCGTTACTTCAACGGGTATGAATTATCTAGTGTGATCTCTTGTATAGACTTATCCCTGGGCACAAAACCGACCCAGTCCCCCATTCTTTAAAATGTGTTTTTTTTTAAATTCTTCAATGTGATATCGAACTGTGCGAATGTGGAATACTTTAACATTTTGAACATAAAATATACGGAAGTTGAAGACTGACATAATATTGCATTTCGGCGCTTCAATAATTTTTTTCTTTTGCCTCTATCAGTCTTCATCCCTATTTTCCTCCTGCCTTGCTGGTGCTTTGTATTATATAGGACATTTTCTAAGCTTGGCTTACAAAAATTAAAAAAAAAATCGTGTTATAATTAAAAGGAATCGTCAGTGCTAGGCTTCTTGAAACTGAAACTGTAAGAATATAACGAACTTACCCCACATGATTTCGATAATCCAAGTATTGCATGCTTTGTTGCAGTATAAATTGGTGTTGAAATTTGAGGTCTTACGCTTGCAGCTGATCCAATATTAACAACAATTCCTCCCTTTCCACCTTTGTCTTTGCCTAAGAATTGCAGAGCTAGCAGTGTTCCACGTATCGTTCCATTCAAGTTGACATCAACTTCAAGCTCCCAAAACTTATCATTCATTATTTCGGCATTGTTTATCACTAAATCGATATTGTCAAATTCAGCCAATGTAGTTTGAAATGCATCTTCATACTGCACATAATCTGTTACATCACAATGACAAAATAAAACTTTCTCTTTGCCAAATGCTTTCCCAAGCTCATCGCATGCATTTTCACCAGCATCTGAATCTAAATCACAAATAGATACCTGAAAAGGGAGGAGAAATTAAGAGATCACAAATTATAAGATCAGCAGAGTCTTACACAAGCTCCGCGGCTAAGCAATTCCTGACATAATGCCCGTCCTAATCCTGTGGCTGCGCCGGTTACAAGCGCTACACTTCCTTTTAAATCCATATTACCTGAAAAGTTTTGAAGAAAATGCATAGAAAAGTTTATTGTGATTTTCAAAGGACATTTTAGATTAAGTATTTTTAAGACTTCATATAGGATTCGGAAGACTCGAATTCGCAATGTTGATTGATGTACACGGAATTTAGTGGCTGTATGCAGTGTGTGAAAGCGTCGAATCGGTTTACAAAATTATACTAAAATATTGCACGAAATGGAGTATGGCAGGACCTTATGAACTAAAATGTTGAAATATACTCGTCACCTTTTGGACTGCAATTAAAATTTATTTTTTGCGATATGCAAATATTTTTTCTTATCAAAACATAATCAAGACTGATAACATCGATACAAAATTGCGAATTCTAGCCAAGGAAAAATCTTGTTAAGTAACAAATTAAGCTCTCGAAAGTAACAAGGTGTGTTCAATGTCGTATAGTCAATTCATTGGATAGGATTTCAGGAAACAACTCGGGAGTCATCAAATATGATCTATAGCTATAAGAGAAGTTTTGAATTTGATAAGCTCTCAGGACTCAAATCAATCCACCTGATAGATGGAAAACATACGCATCTAAAGATTCTCCAAAAGTTTCAAAAGTTACATTCCATAAAGTCTTGAATGAATGGATTAAAAAAATGCTTTATTTATACTCATATATATGTACATATTATGGGCACCTTATTGTTTGTGCTTGTCGCCGTCTGACTGTTCAGTTCTACGTCACCGTTTATGATAGGTTGAAAACGCGTTAGACTTATAGAGAGCTCAAATATAGTAAACCTACCTACACAGCTCTTTCGAAAGGGTATAAAATCGGGCAACTAATCTATAGGGGTGGCACACAAAACTATATGGACCTAGAATCACTTCACTTAACACGCATACATATGTATATACCAATTTACAGTTTTTTTTATTCTAGTTAATTTAAAATATAAAATAGTTAGTTTAAAATGTTTAAAAAAGTGCAATTTAATTTTCTCAAGTCAGCTTAAATTTCTTTAGAGAAAATCAGTTGGGTATTAAAACAAGCTTCGAAATAAAATCGAAAAAATCAGGAGACTTAAAAAAAAATATAATTATAAGTCCAAAATTGGCGAAATTTGATAAGATTTTTGTAGTAATGCCATATGAAACTTTCGTTTTTACCTATATATTTAGATCTTAGAACATTAAACTAAAGGAAGCGAAATATCGTGTAAAAACCCTTTCGGCGTGAGGGAAACTCGGTTTTTAGGCGAAGGGGTAGGCCAAGGGCTGGAAAGACAAGAGAATCTAACCAAGTTTAACTAAGGTTTAACCAACTGAACTTGACATTAGCAAATTTTGTCAAGTCTAATTAAATGTCAGGCTCATGTTTTTGCGCTGGGTATTGTATTTTGTGTGTTATTTAATTAAAAAACGTTAAAATGTTCCGTTAATTGAGTTAATTTTAAATAAAAAAATTCGAAGTGATAATTTATTTATTAAGCCTTAGACTTAAGTTAATAACCGGGAGAATATATCAACAATGAATTGTGCTGTGCGGTGCTGTTGCAAAAATCACCGAAATAATCCCTGGAAAGCGTTTTTTGAGGCAAGTTGATGTCCTGAAACTAAACTAGAAAGTTTCTTTTCCGTAAAACTTTTAAAATAAATAACTTTTGTAAATAAAATGCATCACTAAAAAGTAAAGAATAATTATTTTCTTTCTCAGTGAAATACACAAGAAAAGTTTCGTTGCCAAATAAGAAATGCTACAACTCAGATTAAATCCTAAAAGTTTGGGCATCCATAACTATATTCACAATTGTCTAACTGCAACTCATGCTCAAACTTTTAAGATTTAATCTGAGTTGTAGCATTTCTTATTTTGAAATTAAACTTTTCTTGTACATATCACTGAGAAAGAAAAAAATTATTTTTTACTTTTTAATGCATTTTATTTACAAAAGTTATTTATTTTAAAAGTTTTTTTAATATATTTTATTTTCTACTTTTTAGTCATACTCTCGAAACTCGAATCTCGAATCTCGAAACTCAATTCTCGATAACCGACTCTCCAAACTCAACTCACGAAAATCGACTAAAGAAAGTTTACTCTCAAAAATCGAGTCTCGAATCGCGACTCGACTCATATCACACACGGCCCAAATTGAACAGCCTCAAGGGTGGTAGTTACCACCCCAACACGTAAGAAAATTTTATCCCGTCGGAAAGCTCCCCATTCACCCATTCTAAATCAAAAAACCCCATGTAAATCCACCCACTTTTACTACCTTAAAACTCTTTCGTCACAAACGGCACTCTCAGGCTCTCAGGCACAAACTTTCTGAGTCAGGCACTGACATATATAAAATGGACTGCTGATGCAACTGAAATTGCTGACATTATTTGACATTATTATAGGATCACTTTTCTATAGTTGTCTTTTTTTGGTTTAACTACTTTATTCCGCTGAACTACAAATAATAAGTTCTATATAAAATCTATCATAGTCCAGTTTCAGTTCAGTGGTTTTCCAAATGAATATACAGAATAGAAATAGATGGCAAAACAATATTTGTAATCCTTTCTCTGTCCCCCATACCTACTTTTAGGGGCAGGTAGACAGAAATTGCTTAATTTTATTTCTTTAAAAAATATTTGATGTTGTAGGAGATAAGCTTCCAAGAAGAGAAACAATTTCGAGTGCTTCTATAATTTGTTGAACTTTTAATATGAATAATAAAGCGAAAGTAAAACTTGAAATTAAGATAATTGTCACACCCTGCCAACAAAAGTTGACTCATATGAAATAGAAAATCAGGCAGTCCAAGTTATATATGTCAGTGGAGTCAGGGGTCTGTAAGTTGATAGAAAGTTATTAAAAAGGAAGGGAAACAAAAATATCAAGAAAAGTGAAGTGTTCAAAAAATTCTTTTGTTTACGTTTTTGTGTTCCCAACTTATTTTTTGTTTGTTCAATGTGTCAGTGGCAGCTCAAAATTTTGTTTTATTTTAATTAATTACGCCAAACAAATTTTATTCAATAATATAAGTCACTACTTTCCTTCTTTACGTGTTGAGGATTATACTATTGGATAAGAAATCCATTCATTTTGGACATTAATGAAGTAAAGATAAATCTTAAAGAGCAAGAATCACTAATTGATGTAAAGACTGATAGCAATTTAAAGCTGAAATATAAAGAATTGAAAATTAATGAATTTTGGACACACATAAAGCCAGAGTATCCTCAATTAGCTAATACAGCTCTCACGATAGTATTACAATTTTCGACTACATATTTATGTGAATTTGGATTTTCGGCTCTTATGTCCATCAAAAAAAATAAGAATAAGAAAATAATAAAAATAACGTACGAAGAAGATATTCCAAATATTCCGCCCAGAATTAAAAAAATTTGTGCATCACGTCAGGCTCAGATCTCGAATTAATAAAAATTATTATTATTATTACGTATTTACGCATCTTTGTATAATTTGATATATTTGATAATAAAACTAGATTTAAAAAATAAATAGCGAGACTATTATTTTAAATGTAGGTATTTCGACAAAATTCAATGGACTTAAATTTTGATTTTGACGCTTCTTTTGCATTAAAATGCTACTTCAAACTATAAATTTTTAAAAATGTCTTCTCCCGGGGAGAGACTTCCTCCCCGGACACCACCTCAGCGTTACGAATGATATTCGTTTTTGCAAAATGTTCATCTGGCTCATTAGCCCCCCCCCCCCCCCCCTTAATCAGATTCTAGATACGCCACTGGGCAAGGGTGCCACGATTGTTTTATTTTTCAATCAGGGGCTCCACTCAATGAAAAAGGTTGAAAAACACTTGGCAAAACAGGGAAATTTCACAATAACGCATATTCTCGAGGATCTATACCTACATAAAGACAGATAACGTTGTATAGCCCAGGCTTTCAGTTTAGTAGAACTTCGCCCGCCGCATTTACTTTTCCTGAAAATATTGTATTGTTATCGGATCTACTGCAAATATGCCGAGTTTTAAGAAAATCGGTTTGATAGAAGTGGGTTAAAAATTGTTTTTAAATTTCTGAACTAAATAAACAAAAAATTTTGAAGAAGATTTTTCTGTCCTTCATACCTTAGAGGTGGCACAGTTTATTATGTTCTTTTTTTTTGCTATCAGTTAATTGTAAAATTGTTTCTATATGCAATATATGATCTCCTGACGATACCAAGTAAAAATTGTCGAAAAGTATGGGCACGCACAATAAACAAAAATTTAAACATTTTCCAATTCGACACGGAGAACCCGAAGAATAATAAAAAAATTTGCTTTTTTATTTAAATGCAACATAAATTAAACACATCTTAATGGAAATGTGCAAAGCTTCGAATAAAAGTTAAAAAATGGACGTACGGTTACTAAAAGATTGAATGAATCGTTGCATGATTGGTATACGGCTGATATTGATAGGTTAAGAAAAGAAGAAAAAAAAATAGTTGGATAGAATATAAGCAACTAAGAAATTGTATTTGTGAAAACGATAAAATCTGTAAAAGGCGATAGAATAAAATCTTTAATTAATGAAACAGATAATGCAAAAGACATGTGGATAGCTATAAAAAATTTAGTGATGAAAAAGATAAAAATAATATTAATTGAATGTATGAAAGTGGGTGATAAATATTATCTATATAGATGATAGTGAATAGGCAAACAATTTTAATAAGCTCTTCATAAAAAGTGTTAATGAGATTAACAACTTATAGTTATATTAACAGGATACTCATATGCATTTCAAATAACAATTTTATTTTTACAACAGTGTCATTAAACGAATTGAAGCCTACATCTAAAGAAAAATATAATTCAAAAATTAATTCAACCAAAAGAATACTAAAATTTTATATCAGATAAGTGGCAGATAACAGGACCGGTCACTATATTTATTATTTATTTATATATTCCGTCTACCGATATACAATCTTACAGACTATTTATATTACGTGCAAAAAAAAAATATATACAAAAGTGAATTTATGAGAATGAAATCATAAAGCTACTTACAGATTTTTGAGTAAAGCACCTGTTGTCAACAAAGTCAATCATGCCACTACAAAGATTAAATTGTCGAATACAGCGACTAATTGGACCATTAAGGCAGTAATTAGTTCTGTGAAGGGATTCGTACAGAATGGAGAAGAATCTCAAATTCCTAGATGGAATGTAAAAATGAATGTGCTCGAGCAGGGAAGGAGAAACAATTTTATAAGCCAAAAGATCTCTTATGAACATAACATTTCGGGTCTTCCGTCTGGTAGACAATTTTTGTAAGTCAATTAATTGGCATCTTGCATGATACGGAGGTAGATCACCACTTCAGTTAAGCTTCCTCAGGGCGAACCTGGTGAATCTCCGCTGAACGCCCTCGACTCTATTGCAATGAACAGCATAGTAAGGATCCCACAAGACAGAACAATACTCAAGGATTGGTCTCACCAAAGAAATGTATAAACTTTTGAGTGTATAAGGGTCCAAAAACTCTGCAGCACGACGCCTGACGAAGCCAAGGCGAGAGTTAGCCTTGCTCACGATGAAATCTATATGCTGGGAGAATGACAACTGAGAATCAAGCAAGACCCCAAGATCAGATGTTAGATTACATTTGGCAATTGGGTATCCGTTAATGGATAAATCAAGTAGTACCGATGAGGACCTTCTAGTGAAGGTAACATGCTTGCACTTTGATAAATTCAAAGATAAATGATTTAGGCAGCACCACCTAGCAAAACTAACAAGGTCGTGTTTAAGGTTAGCTACATCTTGAGTATTAACAATCCTCATGAAAATCTTTAAGTCATCAACAAAACCAAGGCACGAAGCAAAACTAAAAATTGTAAAAACATCGTTAATAAAAATTATAAAAAGAATAGGACCCAAATGACTGCCCTGAGGTACACCAGAGAGTACACGAATAGAACGAGATGTTATGTCATTAATAACAACCATTTGCCTCCGGTCCGATAGATAGGAAGAAATCCATTTTAGCAAAGAAGAATGAAAACCAAAAAGACTCAGCTTCGCAAGAAGCAGGCGAATGTTTACCTTATCAAAAGCTTTACTGAAATCAGTGTAAACAGTGTCAACTTGACCTGAGTCCTCCATAACCTTCAGTGAGAAATTAGCAAAGAATACAAGATTAGTCTCACAAGATCTACCCTTAATGAATCCATGTTGATGGTGTGAAATGTGCTCCTTTACAAGGAAAGAAATTTTATTACTTACAATACTTTCGAACAGCTTGGGAATAACAGAGAGCTTACAGATTGGAAAGAAAAAACAAACAAGTAAAAAAGTTAGAATTGGTCTTACTGAGACCAATTCTTATGATACTCTAGATGAATTCCCGTATGAAATTTCGTATGGTTACCCATCTGCGCAAGTTCGATTTTTGAATTGGTTTTTCGGATATATTTCTAGAACGGTTCGTCGGACAGAAAAAATGACTACAACCAATTTTATAGGATTTCGTATTCTGAAGAAGTTTTTAGTACAATAAAAATTTCTAGGACTGGTCGTTTTCACAGTAAACGTAAAAAACCTAAATTTTTATATGGCAACACCAAGAAAGAGATGCCCGATTTAGTCCATTTTTGAAACTTTTTTTTTTGCTATTACTATGAAAACACCATGTACTAAATTTCAGCTCTCTATATCGACGCGTTATCAGGCAGTGCTCAAATATATAGGGTGTTTCCCACTAGAAGTTCAATAGAGCAGGAGGTGATAGTACTTACCTAACCAAACAAAAAATTGTACGGCAGGGTGGCGCATATCAACCATTTAGGAGTTACAGGATGATTTAGAAAAAAGCTAGTTTTCCACGAAACACCCTGTATCTTAAAAAGTACATGCCGTACGGTCACACTTTACAAGCTCATTGTATGCAGAACTTCATAGGCTTTCCAACGACTGCTCAACCAGTCCCTGACCTTCTCCTCTCAGGAGTTATTGTGGTCTAAACTAAGAATTTCGGTTATGAGCTAATAAATTGTTAACGTCTACAGATAGCCCATGAAGTTCTTCATACAATGAGCTCTTAACAGATACAGGGTATTTCGAGAAAAACTAGCTTTTTTCTTAATCAGCTGTAATTCTTAAACGGTTGATACCCCCCCCCCCCCCCCTCCCCCTGCCATACAATTTTTTGTTATCTAGGTGAGTAGTATCACCTCCTGCGTGACCCCCGGAAGATACCAGTCATGAAGTCGGCGATGACACCGACACATTAAAAGGCCTTAACGGCCGACTACAGCCATGTAGTAAGAGCTCATTTTCACTTGTTTTGTACACTCATCATCATAAAGAGCTAAGATATCATGTTAAACAGGTCCTAAAGCCTAAAATTATCGCTTCCATAGATAAATGAAGTTAAAACAAATCGCAGCTAAATTTGTTTTCTTTCTAATGGTATTAAAAAAAATAGAACAAATTTATGGATATTATAACGTTTGAACAAAATACAAGTTACTTTTATATGAAAAACTCCTGCAGTAAGACAAGACTCTGATGTTCGCCTGCTAATCGGCCCGCTACTCTCTTTTCAGACTTTGTTCATGGCTTGTAGTATATTCCGGGGGCCACGCCCCTGCTCTATTGACCTCCTAATGGAAAACACCCTGTATAGCGGAAAACAAAATTTTTGTATGGTAACCCCACGAAGGAGTTCCTCGATTTGTCTCATTTTCGAACTCAATTTTACTTTTGTTTTAAAAGTCCGTATACAAAATTTCAGCTCTCTAAGTATACGCGTTCTTGAGTTATCGTGCGCACAGACATACAGACAGATAGACAGAAAGACAGACAGAGAGACAGACGGACGGACATGCAAAAATCAAAATAACTTTTAATATTATGCATGGGTGTCCAATCCATTTTGCTCTACTATCTTTATTTCTGTCCGTTACAAACGGAATGACAAACTTAGTATTACCCTATAGATTTCATCTAGGGTATAAAAAAGATGCCGTATTTCATAAAGACTTCCGTCCCATTATTATATCCTCCCAATCCCATATAAAGAAAATCTCTTGTACATCGGCAAATGGAAGAGTAATTTGAAAAAAATATATTTTTCTTATCAAGACAATCTTGTGAGACAATGGAATGGAGAACAGGAAAGATATTGTATTTATATTTCCCGACTTTAAGAGGGAATTTGAAACCGTTGACAGAATAATTCTTATTGAAGAGCTATAATTATTTTAGTGTGAAAATAAAATAAAATAAATGGATTTTATTCCAGTGAAAGTCTCCAATAAAGGACAAAAATAAATTATACTACGTTTTGGAAAAAATGAAAAGAAATGTCGGTGTCTCACAGGGTTCAGTACTAGGGACTTTACTGTTCTCAATTTAATGACAAAACTTCTATAAAAAAAAAATCGAAAATACTGTTGATGCAGTTATTTTTCCGGCACATGACTATCCAGTACGTTTACATGAATACTTGAATACCTGACTTGAAATCCACTTGAAACTCAAGTTGGGGTTGAATTAATTCCAATTACTTGACTTGGAATTTTCTGGAAATTTACTTGAATTAACAAATTACCTTTGACAACTCTGGCATTAGGTTCAATAGATAGGTACGGATTTTTAGATAAATATTTTGAGAAAAGTGCTAAAAATCACAACCTGAATTATTAACAATAATCTTTTCTTCTTCTTCCTCCTTGTCGTTTTCTTAACTCGCAAAAATGAAAAATGTTCAGCTGCGTTTACATAGAATTTTTTTTTCAAGTAAATCGAAAAATAATTTGTGATTTACTTAACCCAAGTATATTTGAAGTCAATGCGGGTTTGAATGATATTTTGATTACTTGATCTCTGCTAGAAGTATACATCAAGTATTCATTAATTAATTAAGCATTATTAAAAATAACCTATTTCAACTTCTTCTTTTGTTTTTATGTGTTCTGTTTTATAATAACAACAGTTCTTTTAAATATCGAAATTAATTGAGCAACTTTTTGGTAGTGTTTTCATACACAAATAATTCAAAAATTTTATGTATGCTATATAAAAAGGGTCAGAGTTCCACCAGACGATTTTAATGTAGGTACTAAACAGAACTTGAGAAAATGAAAACCTATTAAATTGGTTACGACATTTTTATCGTCCATTTTCAAAAGAAATGCGTAAAACAACTTTAACGATCTTGGTATATATAAAAAAACAAGTACATTTTCAAAGCACAAGGATGCTAGTGAACATTCTACATATTCAAAAAATCCCAAATACATTTGAAATTGTTACTTTTATTTCCTACTATAGCATTTTTAAGGAAATAAAATTAATGATACTTCTTGTTTACCCAACCCTAAAAGTCCGTTTGAGCGATAGAGAAAAGTTTGCAAATATTGTATTGGTCATCTACACATTTCTAATCTATATTTATTTTTTCCCTTGCGAGAATCGAACTCGCAATTTGTAGAATTGGTTACAGTAGTAATGAGAATTATTTTAGAATTTTATCTTTTTACGATTCTACGTCAAATTATTAAATACAAGAGAAAAAAACAACCGCCTTGTCCGGGGTTTGAAGCTGGAACTTTCAGCTTTCCGGGCGACTGCTTTATCCACTGAGAGCTAACAAGACAGATGTCTTTACCTCTTGCATTTATTAATATGTGTCTAGCCTATTAAGCCACGTTTTGCTTTCTGACATTAACCAGTAACGATGAAAGCGCACAAATAAATTGTCAATTTCACTTTTTTTCCTATTATACATATTGAATTTGGGAGATCCACTGAACTATCGTGGATTTCATATTAGTAAACACTTATTAAATTGAAGTTTAGCGGAATAAATTGCGCTTAAACCAAAAAGAGACAACAATTGTTCAGGATTCATAAGAATCCTGAATATTAGCGAAATTACAGGTTGACACATGTATGTACCGACCTAAAGAAACAAATATTTTAGGATCTAAATTGTAACAATTTCGCGGAGACATGAGCCAGATAACTGTCCACAGGCAGTACATTGCATTCACGCATGGTAATTTTTTTTATCGATCTAATGCAAATTATCATCAGAAGTTCAAATTATCAACGCTGCAGTGAAGTGAACCAGCCAGAAACAACTGTACACGGGTAGTACAATGCATTTGCACTTGGTAAGTTGAAACTAAAAATCTATTTAGAAAAAAATCAGTAGGCAACGAATATTTCTGACTGAACAGAATTTACAAACAAGTTTTTTTTTCCTTCTTTTCCTTCTCTTGTTGCATTTTAAACAATAGAAAACGAAGTGCAGCTGCTATGCCAATATGCCATGCGCCTTTGAATGCCGTTCTTTGGTGCCATGAGCAACCCATGGCTATATAAATCAGAATCTGACTTGACTCGTTCTCTTTTGCAGTTTGGCAGTGCAGTGATCAAGTTGGTATTCTAATTCCTAGTGTTATTTCCAAGTGCTCTAAGTTTTATTAACATTTCTAAGAAATTTACTAACATAAACCACTTTATTACGGGTCTCGACCGAATAAAGATTCTTATTGCGGGTATCGACCGAATAAGAAATTTACTAATTTAAACCACTTTATTACGGGTCTCGACCGAATAAAGATTCTTATTGCGGGTATCGACCGAATAGGAAATTTACTAATATAAACCACTTTATTACGGGTCTCGACCGAATAAAGATTCTTTCTGTGGGTATCGACTGCAGTCAGAATTAATAACCTCACTTTATTCTGGATATCCACTAGAATAAAGAATAGTCCAATTCCAAACCTCAATAAATTAGAAAACCCATTTGATCGAGTGCCTAATACTGAGCTGGTGAGTACATTGTCAGATACAATAAAATTTTCTAAACATAAATTTAATTTAATCTTACTTATTCTTTCAATATTAAATTTAGCTTTACAGATAAATTTAAATTATAATTGTGGTTTTGATATAATATTATCAGGCATATATATTATATATTAATTACAAATTATAGCATATTGAATTTTAAAAAATCTAGTTGGAGTGCGAGTTACAGTGTAGTAAACTTGGTGAACCGAAGAATTAAGCTACGAAAATACTGACTTTAAACCAGGGTTATAAATTTCATCACATTTCTTCATTATTTGCGTGTTCGCTCTAACTACGGGCAGAACAACAATGGAAAGTGATCCCATGTTTTTTTAATAGGATAGGTACGTGGTCGTCTATGTTATATGTATGTACATATCCGTGATATTTGGTATCACTATAATATTTGTCCCTAGATTAATTCTAAGTTTTTTCTTCTTAATTAACTGTTATTTTTTTGCGTTTTCATTATTAATTAAATTTTTCATAATAATTTTTAAAATTTAATAAAACAAAAAAAGATTAAATTTTAATGAAAATCTATTAAATGTCCTCAAAATCAAGGCTTTTGTGTTATATATACAAAAAACAAAACAAAAAAAAACATTGTAAATAAAAAATAAACATTGAAATTACACTCAAACTTATGTCCAATCAATGGAGGAGATTGACTAAGAATTATAAGTTGTATAAATTGACAGAATCTTTTTTCGCAAGCAGACTATATAGAGGCACTTGACTAACGAATTTAGTCTTAAATCAATCCTTTATCTCTACCACCAACTACCACAAACATTGAAAACAAGATTTCACAGCCAACACGTATAGACGTGTACCTACTAAGATATTTAATTATGCCTTACAAAACCACAGATATCTTTTTCATTAAATTCATTTCTTTAATTTATAAAATAATATATAAAGAAAAATTTCTCTAGCTCTAAGCTCCCAGGAAAGCGTCCTTTAATAAATAATATACTAAAAGCCTTATAAATCTTTATCAACAGCAATATTTCTTCATTAGTTCATAACAGGTTGCAATGCAATATACTTTTCAGTATTCCATTGGAACATTTCATTCAGTCCTTGGAAAAGACC
This sequence comes from Dioctria linearis, assembly GCA_963930735.1. NCBI lineage: Eukaryota > Metazoa > Arthropoda > Insecta > Diptera > Asilidae > Dioctria > Dioctria linearis. The sequence continues at coordinate 16,728,289 of OZ005740.1, read as the reverse complement.
CTTCAGACCCTTATCACACGACATTCTACTTAGATATTCACTTTTTAAACACACTTTCATTACACAAATTATACAAGATTATTTTCTAAACACCAAAACTATGTGGAATTTCTTACATTAAAGTGTCGGAAATTAGGAAGGAAATCAACACTTTTATAAAGGAGAGATGTTTTTAACAAAAACAAACGACTTCTCAATCCCCACGCCCAAAGTGATGATGATAAGTTCAAGGCTACAAGTTAGTACAGTACACACGACAGTCTGACTGAGTCTTGGCTACAATTTTTTTTCCCCGGTGAAAGACAGGAGGTCGAGCTGCGAAGGAACATGCGTGGTAAGGACCCTTTATAAAGGGTGTGCCAGAAATTGTGTGGTATGTAATCAAAAAATTTTTATGGGAAATTTATTTGTCCCCCATATAAGACATAGCTACTATAAGCTAGCTAGCTATATAGAATGGGGTCAATTTAAATAATTAAAGGGGGATACACAATGAACAACGTGCATTTATTGATTGTATACAATATATTGGAGAGATACAGTTTTTTTTTCTGTTTGTTTGTTCATTAATTTGACAGTTAAAATTCATCTATGATAAATATTTCATTTGTGACCGTTATTTTGTATAATTCATTATAGGGATGTTAGGAATGTTTTCCATTTTGAGCGTAAGATAAATTAATTTTGTATGATAGCATCCATTAGTATAAATATGTACATATATCGTGTGGAACGTATTTTTTGTTTTTTATGCGGTTAAAATGTATTTGCGGAATCGATAATTGGAGAAAAAAGATTTTTCTGTAGTTTTATTTTATTTGCTCTATTCTGATACAAATTTAGGGCCGTATTCACCAAGCTATTTAATACAAATTTGATTTTAGTTTAATTATTATTGAGAGACCGCAATTAAATTTTTGTAACTATTAACCTCTTAATAAAATAAAAAATTTCGAAAATTTCGAACATCAGTTTTGAGATTTCCGAATTTGGCAAATGACAGTTCTCGTGACAGTTGATGAAATTTAAATATTATTTAAAAAGTTAAAAAGGAAGTTATTTGATGTACTATTTATTCTTTGTTTTAAATAATAATACACCGAATATGATGGGCGAAGAAAAATTTAGACTAAGGGCTGGTTCACGAGCGCGATTTATGCGACAGAGCTCTGATTGGATATAACAATGTGGTTGTCGCTAAACATGCTTACTTTTTCTACGTTTCATGCGATACAAAAATTTATCGCAAACAATGCTCTTATTTGGTTGAGATTTTCACCTTAGCCTCAACATTTATATTCGTTTACACTTGTAATAGGATGATGCTCCGCACTGATCGCGAAATTTACTTAAATATGTAAATATATCAATATAAACATATAAATATATGTAAATTTCATAATAATATTTTCTTGTCACCAAAAAACAAAACAAATGAAGTTGTAGCTGCTGTTAACCTTGTGAAATATAAGGTAATACTAGAATGCAAAAAAGTGATGTGGTTACAATTCTGGAGAAAAACAAAATCTGGAAGAGAATTGCTGACGAATTCAATCTTAATACGTTTTATAAGAGGTCCGAGAAGCAACTGCGAACTCCATACAGAAATTTAAAACAATTGTTGAAGAAAGACATGACGAGAGATAAAGTTGAAACTGCAGGTGAATCATTTGTTAGATGAGTGGATCATGATGATCCTCTACTTTCAATCGTTGAGGCTGAAGTGCAGCACATCCCCAACTTTTATGACTCCAATAGGAGATACCTTAAAGATTTTTATGTAAGCTATAATGCAGTTATTAAATATTTCTCTAGTTTCTTAAATTATCTTCTTAGATTTCTGACTCTGATAATGATTTCGAAGAAGAATACATCTATGAGACATATATTCTAGAGATGGATTTCGATAACGAGCCTTTGGGGTCAAACCTTGGTAGAAGTGATTTTATGAATGTTATAATGGTCCAGTACATTTCAGACGCTCACCAAAATGAGCTAGGGGCTGCCAAAACTAGACAAGAGTCCCTATAGGTAACGCCTATTTGTTTATTTAGGACTTCATCAAAGATCTGATTACTAAGTTTACAAACAAAAAAATAAAAAATAAATTGTACATTTGTAAACAATAATAATGACTAAAAGTGTACAAATAATAATAATAAAATGAAAAGTAACTAGCTGATCTCTTAATTGACTTTTTGAAAGATGAAAGTCAATGCAATCAAACTGGTTGTTAAAGAAACGATGAAATCGGCTCGTGAAAACCATAGTTCGTACTATGATGAGGAACGACGAAGAAGTCGTGGTTCCTCAAGGAGGGCACAGGAATAGATATATTGAAAGTATTTAAGAGCTCAGGAGAATTAATTTATCGCTCCCTGTATACAGTGAAACGCAAAAACAACTCTGTGAGTTTTTCGCCTATTTTCAAGAGAATCCAAGGGAAAGAGTTTAAGCCTATCAACATATGGAAGTAGAATAATAGGGTTATCCCAATGAAGTCTACGCAGAGCAAAAAGAACGAATCTCCGCTGCACAGCCTCAATACGATTTATGTATATAGCATAAAAAGGAGACCAGACCGGACTGGCATACTCCAAAATAGGTCTAACGGATGTGCAGTAAAGGACCTTCGTTATGAATGGATCATTAAACTCCTTTGACAATCTCTTTACAAACCCCAGAGTAGCATTAGCCTTGGCAACGATTGTATTAATATGATCCTCGAAGGAAAGACTTGTATTAAGGAAGACACCCAGGTCCTTGGTTTTATCAAGTCTAGTTAATAAGCATCCATCTAAAGTATAACTGAAGTTCAATGACCTCGTTTTACGAGAAAAGGACATAGCAGTATATTTGTTGATGTTGAGAGGAAGACAGTTAATAGCACACCATTTATAAAAGGTGTCTAAGTCCAAATTTAGAATTCCACACTCGTTTTCATTAGAAACAATGCGGAAGATTTTGGCATCGTCAGGATAGCAAAGTATTCTTGAATTCCTCAAAGTCAGACAGAGATACGTCATTAATGAAAATAATAAAAAGAATTGGTCCGATATGGCTACCTTGAGGAACACCAGAAGTATTATCTATTACGTCAGAAAGAGCTTCGCGAAATATAACTCGCTGCGTACGATCCGATAAATAATAATGAAGCCAATTGACAATGACAGAAGGAAAACTAAGAAGAGTCAACTTATGAATCAAGATTTTATGATTGATTCGGTCAAAAGCTTTACTAAAATCCGTGAAAATGCAATCAACTTGCTTTCCGCTTTCAATTGCAGAAATGCAGAAATTAGTAAACTCGAACAAATTAGTCGTAGTAAATTTACCTTTCATAAAGCCATGCTGAAAAGAGCGCAGGAAAGGCTTGCAGTGAAAGAGAAAGCTTCCACTGTTTAGGAAAAACACCACAGGTTAAAGATAATTTAAGTAAATAACACAAGACAGAAACGATGGACGTAGCACAATGTTTTATGAGTGTGGAAGGAATGCCATCCGGCCGGACCAATAGAAAACTATCAGCTATGCTTGAAATGTACTTGAAGTCAGACGCTTCATCGAACAACAGGTCTTTAGGTTGAAGAGAAGTCGTCGGAAGCTTTGTCAAATGGGTAAAATCGTTATAACTAATATCACAGTGGTTATCATAGAAGGCAGTTTTAAAGAAGTCACCAAAAAGATTGGAAGTCTCCAAGGGATCAACACTATCTACCTATGTTTCCAAGACGCAACGATCACAGTTGCGCTTAGATTTCACAAACTTCCAAAATTGCTTAGTTTCCGTACGCAAGGCCGACCTCATTCTATGTATATAATCATTATAAGAATCAGTCAAGTACGATATGTACTGAGTGCGCAAATTAGAAAAAGTTACGTAATCAGCATCGCTCCTTGAGGAACAGAACCTCCTCCAAGCCTTATTCCTCAAATTTTTAAGATGCTTCAAAGAGCAATTGATCCACGATTGACAATGTGAAGTACGATTTGAACTAACAAGTGGTACACAGTGAGTAAAGCAAAGAAATAGGATGTCATAAAACGAGCTTACAGTTTTATCAATGTCACGTTCACTCAGAACACTGGTCCAGTCCAGTCGCAAGCGGATAGCCTTTCATTCATTTTATCAATATCAGCTTTTTTAAAGTTATAACAATACTCGTAGTTACTATAGAAGCATTAGATGATGAAGTTACAGGATCAAAAAGCAAAACTATATGAAGTGCCGGATGATGACCTGTTTCAGGAACCATAGGAGTTAAACAACGCTTAACGAGAGTACCATTGGGATTGGACGAAAATACCAGATCAAGAGGTTTTCCAGAGTCATTAGTCACTCCTCTAGACTGCATTAGGCCTGAAGAAATAATGTTGTCAATAAAAGATATGGCATGTTGAGGAGTCCCCAAAAAGAGGGCAGCATGATGAAGTTTTAAATAAATAAATAAATATAAAGGAATACACTAGAAAGTTTTATACTTACTTTTTTTTTTTTGCGTTCTTTACTTATACAGACCAGGGGGGTGATTCTGATCTTTTGTCGTACTTTAATGTCAAAATATACGCCTAAACGAAATGAACTTTTCTACTGATTTTCCGTGTTTTTATTCAATTCAGCAAGCCCTGCATTACGTAGAATGAACTGAAAATGACACTCCACATTACAAACTCCAAAATATTTTTCGATTTTAAGCACTTTTAATGCTCCGAACTTGGTGTAGAATAACCATTTACCATAGTTTAAAATTTTTGTCACAACTTCAGAAGCAATTGACTAATTAATCGTACTTTTAGGCGTGTATTCTGACATTAATTCATTGCAAATTCATTTCAGTTTATTTTGTGGTTGAGAAAGAGGATAAATCAAAATGAATATGTTGAATATAAAAATACGACAAATTTGAGGTGAAATGTCAAAATATGTGACAAAAATATACGCCTAAGCTACGACAAAGAGATCAGAATCGGTGAATTTTAAATGAATTAATGTCAGAATACACGCCTAAAAGTACGACAAATTAGTCAACTGCTCCCGAGGTTATGACAAAAATTGTATACTATGGTAAATGGATTTTCCACACCAACATAAAACAATACAAGTGCTTAAAATCGATAAATATTTTTAAATTTGTTATGTGAAGTGTCAGTTTCAGTTCATTCTACGCAATTCAAAGCATGCTGAACTGAATAAAAACACGAAAAAATCAGAAGAAATGTTCATTTCATTTAGGCGTATATTTTCACATTACAGTACGACAAAAGATCAGAATCACCCTCCAGGGTTGATGTTGATTCTGAGGGGTTGATTCTGATCACTTTGTCGTAGCTTACGCGTATATTTTAGTCACATATTTTGACATTTCACCTCAAATTTTTCGTACTTTTATATTCACCATATTCATTTGATTTATCATTTTCATCTACCACAAAATAAACCAAAATGAATTTAAAATGAATTAATGTTAGAATACACGCCTAAAAGTACGAAAAATTGGTCAACTGCTCAAGAGGTTGACAAAAATTTTATACTTTGGTAAATCGATATTCTGCATCTAATTAGAGCAATACAAGAGCTTAAACTCGAAATAATATTTTGAATTTATCATGTGAAGTGTCATTTTCAGTTCATTTTATGTTGCTGAGCTGAATAAAACACGAAAAAATCAATAGAAAATTTCATTTCATTTAGGCGTATATTTTTACATTAGGGTACGACAAAAGATTAGAATCACCCTCCTGGGGATGATTCCGATCTTTTGTCGTACTTTAATGTCAAAATATACGCCTAAAAGAAATGAACTTTTCTACTGATTTTTTCGTGTTTTTATCCAGCTTAGCAAGTCTTGCATTACATAGAATGAACTGAAAATGACACTTCGCATTACAAATTCAAAATATTATTTCGAATTTAAGCACTTGTATTGCTCTAATTAGTGTAGAATATAAATTTACCACAATATAAAATTTTTGTCACAACCTCGGTAGCAGTTGACTAATTTGGAAATCAAAATGAATATGGTGAATATAAAAGTACGACAAATTTGAGGTGAAATGTCAAAATATGTGACTAAAATATACGCCTAAGCTACGACAAAAGGTTGAGAATCACCCCCCTGGTCCTTTGTCGTACTTTTTGTCGTATATTTTTGAAAATATTTTGATATTTCACAATAAATTATTCGTATAATAAAGGGTTTTCCAATAAGAGGTGCTATTTTAATTAGCCCGCTATTTCGGTAGATGTCACTTTTGGAGCTGTCATTTTTTGACATTTGACAAGTAGAAACTACGCCATTAATAAAAATGGAACGATACACGATTCAACAACGCATTGAAATTATTAAAATTCACTATAAAAATGGTGAAAATGTGGCAGAGACGGTTCGTAAAACTCGAACATTTTTGGGTCGTCGTGAAGCACCTTGTCGGACCGCAATACAGAAATTGGTAGAAAAATTCGAGCTTTCGGGACAATTTAGTGAAGTGAAGAATAAAACCCGTGCACGTCGCTCAAGAACAGCCGAGAATATTGCTGCTGTAGCCGAAAGTGTTGAAGAAAACCCAGGTTTGTCCATTCCTCGTCGTTCTTTGGAATTAGGCATTCCATAAACGTCGTATTTTGCATAAAGATTTGGGTCTTAAGGCTTATAAAGTTGAGTTAACACAAGAACTCAAGCCGGCCGATCATCAACAACGTCGAGTCTTTGCTGATTGGGTCCTTGAAATGCATGAAAATGACCCGGAATTCCATCAAAAACTCATCTTGAGTGATGAGGCCCATTTCCACCTCGATGGCTTCGTCAACAAGCAAAATTGTCGCATCTGGGGCTCGGAAAACCCAAGAGTTATTGTTGAAAAGCCTCTCTATCCTCAACGTGTGACTGTTTGGTGCGGTTTATGGTCCCGCGGGGTCATTGGAACTTACTTTTCCGAAAATGAGACTGGAGCAACAGTTACGGTGAATGGATTGCGCTATCGACAGATGATTAATGATTTTTTATGGCCGGAATTGGATGGTATTGATCTGGACAACGTTTACTTTCAACAAGACGGCGCTACGTGCCATACAAGCAACGAAATCATTGATCTTTTACGGGAAAAGTATCCGGACCGTGTTATCTCTCGAAGGGGTGATCACAATTGGCCACCGAGATCTTGTGACTTAACACCTTGCGACTTCTTCCTTTGGGGCCACGTGAAAGAGAAGGTCTACGCTAACAGCCCAGCGTCGATTCAAGACCTCAAAGATGGAATTCGTGAGGCTATCGAGGGCATTGGGCAGCCACTTTGCGATTTGGTTATGGAAAATTTCATGAAAAGGATATGGTCCTGTAGGCGTGGTCGTGGTGATCATTTGGCTGATGTTATTTTCCATTATTAACGGCATACCTTTCTCTTTATAATGAAATAAAGATCCGATCATTTATCTCAAAAAATGGCATTTTTGTTTGAATATCAAAATAACACCTCTTATTGGAAAACCATTTAGTATGTATATGTAATATATCAAAGAGAGCGACAAATTTTTCAACTGCTTCTTAGGTTGTGACCAGATTTTTAAACTATATTCCAAATCTAAGTAATAGGTACTTAAAAAATTAAATCTTAAATTAAAATAATAAATTTTTATTTAAAATTGTAATTTTCAGCTCAATCTACGTCATGCCAGGCTTGCTGAGCTGAGAATAAAAGAAAAAGGGGGGGGGGCTTATCTAAAATTGACTAAATGGATCGGCTTAAGATTAATACAGAGGCTTTTCTGTCTTTTCCATTCAAAATTTCAATATTTTCTTCCAATGTGAGATAACTGACTTTAAATACTTGTGTTTCAAATTACAATAATATTGGGCAAATGGCAAGAAAATAAATATATCATATTACTCCAGCAAGTTATATACAGTGCGCATAAAGAGTCTCCTTCAACTCGCCAAACACTCGCTGTTAAATTAAAAATGCCTTCTGGATTTAATAATTTAACATTCGTATGTGGAATATGTTGTTAGTTGTTTTCATTTAAACTAAGTATAATTAATCCATTTCGTATACTTTGTTATGGTTTCTTAATTTTGAAGATTACATATTATTGTACCTAGAACATTCGGGTCACCTTCATATGCAATAACAACCAGATGCTTCGTCATCAAAGAAAATGTCACCATCTAGGTTGTCGTTCAGATAAAAACCAAGAGGGATGTGGCTTAGCATTCTTCTTTACATCATTATTAATTTCCAAGAAGGAAGTTTCAGATGTTTTCACAGATCCAAACCATCAACTTCATTCCCATAAATATTTACTAAGTGTAAAATGTTTGCAGATATTTGTTTTTAAACTATGATCGTGTAAACTGAATGTAAATTTATCTATTTCTATTCTTTCCAAATTTTTCAAAACCCCCTCTTTGAAAAATGCCTACCACCGTCCCTGTTCTGTTCTCCTATTTCTATTACCACGGAAACATAAAAACACATTTGAAAACGGAAGTTTTAAAACTTTTATACTTAAGGTTTTTCAAAACAATTAGCGTTTATTGGGTTTTCAATTCAATTCGTTATCTTAATTAAATAAACAACAACAAAATTATACAATTGTTTTTTATTAAATTAAGAAATTTACAAAAATATAAGAAAAGAGGCATCTATACGTGATACATCAAATTAAAATTCTGATTCTGTTAAGAAAAATCTGGTTGAGAGGAGAATCTGATTCACGTCGTGCTGTTGTCGTTTTATGTGTAAATAGAACTGAACTAGTTTCAAAGCAGTGAATTAAAACAACGGGCTTCTAACACATTCTCATTGGCCATATAATATTATATTATCTATACCGTACTCGAACTGTATGGATAATTTTCTCTACAGGTTCGCATAAACTACTATTTACATGGCAGTGACATGTAATATTAATGGATTGCTCGTTAAACTTAAAATACATGAAAGCAAATGGCAACACTTTTATATTTTTGTCTGCTTTCCGTGAGAGCATTATTTCCCACTGAACTGTAACGATTGGTAACAAGAAATTGCTTAAGGTTCAGCGGTATTTGCAGAAGGTAATTAAACCTTTCCTACCAAAACAGCCATGTAAAAACATTTGCTGCGACTCATAATTTAAATTTAAATACATAAATAGTCCCAAATACTTTTGTGGTAAGTTCCACTGGAATATAAGTAAATAATTTAAATATAGCATCAGATTAAGACAGTGAGAGCATTCTTTCTGAAATCAAAATTGATGCCATATGAAATAGAAGATCAATCAGGCCATTATTCATATAACTGACATATAATAAGAATGAAATGAGCCATCCTATCTAATTTCTATAGTCTAAAATAGCACAAATTTTGGTTAAAGTCTGTCGGTTGAAGGATTTAATAAGGGAATTTGACAAAATGTGTTCCCTATTTAATTTTAATGAAATTACACACACAAATAGGAAATGAGCAATGAGAAATTTCGTGTGCGTTTTCATCCCTTAAATTACTCACTCCTGAGTGAGAAATTTCGTGTGCGCTTTCTTATTTTGAATTACTCACCCCTGTGCGTGAGTGGAATGCGCAAGAGCTTCACACAAGACTCATGAGTATGTCCGCTTTGATCGCACACAATTTATTACTCACGTGCGTGTGCGTCTCTGTACTATAGTTGAAAATATTGCGCTTGCTCCCACCGAAAATGTTCTCAGTCGCTGTCACTATGCCAAAGTACCCAGGAGTTTCTCAGCTGTTTCAAAATTAGGAAGCTATACATACATTTTACCAATTTCCCATATTCAAGGACCCAAAGAAAAGCCACGCTCATGTACACGAATTTAATAAGTATCAACACCTCCTGTTCTCTATATATTCTGAGCCCTTTTCCAACAACGACAACTTAACCCCAAGTAATACCACTCCGTCCAAAATGTAAATAACACATTCACAAAAACAAATGAAAATCGTTTTGCTTGATTTCGGGAAAAACTCAGGTGAATTCAGAACCATTCGGAGTCCGAAAAAACCGACGACAGATTGAAATTAAATCATTCAACCCGATAATGGAACATGAATTGAAAAAGATTCATCCTGAATGAAAAAAGGAACGTAACAATAGATACCAATATGGAGAAGTGAAAAGTATATTTTGTAAAAACAAAAATATAAACTTATGCAGTATGCATCCTCTGTATGGCTTGAAAGATACTCAGAGGTCAAGGTATATAAAATACAATATATTCCAATTATGACTTTAGCACATGTTCTATGACGTAATTGCGTGACCAATGTATACACATTTCTATAGGAAAGACAGAGAGAGCGCAGAGAGTGTTGTGCTCTGTACCCTGCTTTCTCACGATATTTCGTCACTAATGGCGGAACGTGGTTTGTAATGGGAATACCTTGTATTAATATACCTTGCTCAGTGGTATTAAGCAGGCCACTGACGATACAACTGTTGGTCCAACTGTTGTACTAATCTGTGTTGGCATACAACCGTTGTATGGTGTGTGGGCCAATTGTACGAAGCATCCAACAATCAAGCTCGGTTGGATGGTTGGATGTGCATGCAGGTAAACCGCTGTTGTATATGCAACCGTTGTATGGTGTGTGGGCTTGTTGTTCAACCGTTGATCCGATTTCATTATCTGTCAGTTTTTTATTGTAATTGCGTTGTAAAAAACATACCAAAATGGTGTCAATTAAGTATAAGGACTTCTGGGAAGAGTTTATTGATATATTATTAATTTTCAAAGACATAATCACAGCTGAAAAACAAATGCACATTTTCTTTTTTTTTAACAACCGATGACATTATTTCGGAAGAAATTATTGCTGAAGAAATCGGTCCAACAGTTGTATCGTGTGTGGACTACCATACAACTGTTGGTCCAACGGTTGGTCAACAGCCGTTGGACCAACAGTTGTATCGTGTGTGGGCCGCTTTAGTCTCATGCAAGTTGAAGGAGTACCATACATAATAGAAGCACCATCAATTTGAAGATAATAGTATGAAGTGTTCTAAAAGTTATCGCATCAAATAGAGGGTCCAATAGAGAGCTCCCGTTTACGTTTTATAAACCGATAAAGAAGCTAGTAAGCAAGGATGAAAAACACATGTTATGTATGTATGTACATCTAAACTGAATGTGGACAAAAATGGCAAAATGTTTTATGAACTTGTACCTACATATACTATACATAAGAATAAGCAACTAACAATTGTCAAGTTTTGTTAATATGCAGACATACAAAATATATACATAGTTTCGACGCACTACAGTAGTTAAAAAACATGCAAGTGTTGCACTTGAAGTGTCCGCAAAAAGCTTTGGAATAATAATTGTGCATTGAACAAGGATACAATTCTTTCTATCCTGTAAAACTTGTGTAACAACTCTGAAAACAATATTTTTTATAAAATTTCTACAAAAAAAAATTTCAAATGGGAGGAACATGAGAATTTCATCCCCAAAAGTATTCCGATTTTTTTTTTTTTAATAAATGAATCAGAGACATCTGGAGGCAGAATTGCAGTGATAACTGGCGTTATTTTTAAAATAAAATTAATTTTCGTATGTTTTTTTTTCTGTATTTGTGACTTAAACGTCAATCAGTTGTACTTCAATGAGCTACATTATTGACATACACATATTCAATATATTTTAGATTAAAATGGAAGAGAAAAATAAGATAATGATGATGAGCAGCAATCAAGACGATGTACAGGAAATGGTTCATTTCAAGAAGCATCGTACCGAATGCAATGCACGGAGTAGTTTGTGTCTTTGCTGTGAAAATGGAAAATTCCCTTCTGTGTGGAACGAATTGAGGCAGCAGCAAGAACTCTGCGACGGAATCGTCCTTTTATCAAGTGGAACTCGTATTAAAGTTCATCGTGCCATTCTTTCTGCTTCTAGTTCATATTTTAAGGCAAGTTTTACATATAACAGTACTTCAGAACGATTGGACGAAACAATTATCAATGTGGATGTGAGTGATACAATAATGGCATCAATTCTTGATTATGCCTATACCGGAAATTGTGAATTGTTATGGAGCAATGTGGAGGAGCTTTTAGCAGCTGCAGACCGTTATGATGTAGTTGGTTTGATACGATTGTGTTGTCAATTTTTGCTTAAGGAATTAAAGTCAGATAATTGCATTGGAATTTACCTGTATGCAAAACATTATTTTTGTGATCAGCTCGAAAAGCACGCTCGGAACTACATTTTGAGTTCATTTTGTGAAATCGTCAAAGAAAGCCAAGAATTGGATAAAATGTCTGTAGAACATCTCTGTGATATTCTTAGTGATGAACATTTGAATGTTTCATCAGAGGAAATTGTTTTTGAAGTTGTAAGAAAATGGGTGGAATATGATTTGGGTGAACGGTCTACTCATCTGCCAACACTTTTGACCTGTGTTCGTTTTGGATTGGTAGGATATCAATCATTTCGAGAACGTTTTATGTCGTGGCCACCAATCAAAGATAATCCAGTAGTTTGTGACTTGTTTTTTTGCATTATTCTATTAATTGATATAAATTTTGTTTATATTTAAAGGAATGCCAAAGAGTTATACTTCCACTTTCTTCACGTCCAAGAGTACCACATGAATTAATAATGGCAGTTGGAGGATGGACAAATGGTTCGCCTACAGATGTCATTGAGATCTATGATACTAGGTATTTCGTACATATATGATAAACGGTTTTTAAAGCTAAACTAAACGAAATTAATCCATCATTTTTTCTAATTAAGGGCTGATGTATGGCTGAGAATGCGTTTTACAGATAGTAAAAGAGCTTATCATGGCGTTTGTACTATTGATGAAAAAGTTTATGTTCTGGGAGGCTTTGATGGTGCCACACATTTTAATTCAATGAGATGCTATGATCCTGTGAAATATAAATGGGAGGAGAAAGCGTGCATGTATCATCCGAGGTGTTATGTTAGTGTGGTAGTTTTAGGTAAATGTTTTATTTTTTATTTGTTTTTAAAAAATTTAGCTTATTTTTCTATAGCTATTGGAGGATAACTTTTTTGTTAACCAAAACATATATTTTTATGTCAATAATAATACTAGACATATAGTGATATCCGATTTGTAAATGCCCATTCCAAGGTAGTTGGCTGCAAAATATGCCATTTCCAAAATACAGTTATTCATCTTAAATTATAATTTTTCGGGAAGAGAAATATCCTTAAAATGATATGCAACAAAACAAAATATATAAAAGGAATTATCGAAATTATTGGCATTGTCAGGCATCTCGATGGAATAATATCGACATATTGAAAATAAGATTCAGCAGTGGGTAGGCGTATGATTATGCAATATTGGGACCAGCGCTAATTGCAGCCATAATAGACTACTGCTAAGTTATGATAGTAGTAGTTTCCTCTTTAGAAAACTATTTACCAATAAACTAGACTAGGTCATTTAAGGGACAGTATAAGTAAATGTCACACCAAATTTTGCCAAAATATCCTGCCAATAATAATTAGTATAGACAGTATCTTTCTTCGTTGAAGGCATTATAGAATTGCCGGCTGATATAATCTTATAAAAAATTGTTGTGCTCAAGGCTGTGCTTGTCGAAGTATTGTATTGAAATAACGACAAATTGTAAGACACTTTAGCCAATTCTTGGCTTATTGTAATGCCGCTGATTTTATAATTTATCTAACAGTCCGGCCCTTCCAAGGAAGAGCAATATGTGTTTGCTTCAGTTTAGCATAGGATAATTTCCAATTTTTCACTTTTCTGTTCTTAGAAATATAGTCTGGATACATCGGTAGATGTTATTCTTATCTTATGCAGATGATTGTTCAGTTTTCAGTGTCTAGTTTGGATTTCTGTAATAATTATTATTTGAACTTTTTGTAGATTCAAACAGCTCCGAATGTTTCTTTTGTGAGTGCCATTTGTTGTTGAACCAACCCAGTTTTGGATGCTTAGTTTTGCAGTACTATATGTAAGAAATATCATGTAGGCTTTAAGTTTAGATTTAGTCTGTCCATAAAGATTATTTTATAAGGTAAAATTTTTCTTTATTTATGTACTATATCTAGTGATGGCATATATGTGGTTCTACTTGGAATATAGAAGTATATTTCCTTAAGGCTATGTGTTTTACATCATAAATCCATCTCCTATATTTTCTTTAATTTTGGAACTGCTGATATAACAAATTAGGACCGTTTCCTCTTTGGGGACACGAATCACCAGTGCTTCATCAAGCAGCTATCGCTAGAATCCACTTCGTGCAGGTTGAAGCTGCTTATACCATTTTTATCTGACGCAGGTGTTAACGATTTCACAGGATATTCATAGAATATTTTCTCCGTTGTCAAAATTTTTCTCTATTTCATTTGTTACGGTTAATAAAGTTATTTTCGCTGAATTCCTTTTTATTTAGCAAACTGCTTAATGGATACTTCTTAAGCACTAAGAACAAAGGAAATTAGCCTGATAAAACGATATGATTAAAACGTTAACTTTATTTTTCTCCATGCTCTAGGTATGTTTTCCCAGGTATAGGTTGCTCTTAACATTTAAATTGTGTTGGGCAAGACCACATCTCCTTCGATTATTATAGAGCCTTTGCAAAAAGTTTCAGTTTTCTTGTCAGTTCTTATATAGTTGCCATTTTGCCATTTATTTTTTTCCAAGCAGGCAGGTTTGAATTTCAGTGCTCCCTGAAATGGCCTGAACTATCTATACGTATATAGGTGTACATATCTGCTGATAAAAGGAAGATACATGTTAGTAGTACGCGATGAAGTGATTTTTTTCATACACGTATTTATTTAGAAAACGGTCACACCTGTTTTTTAAACACAGTCCCATCAAACGAACTGCGTATATCATCTAGGTGGCTCAAACCAAAAGATGTGCTGTACGAATATCTACGACTTTTGAGATATGAGATCTACTAGATATGTGTGAGATTAATATTATCGTATACTAAATATTACAAAAATGAGGATAATGTCAAACTCCGTTACCTTTTCGTGTACTATTTTAACTTGGCAGATGTTGTCATCGACTGCTGGGTTACGTTCAAGATTTTAATCTGAGCTCCCTGTCACTATTTTCTGCAAAGTCAGAGTAGAATGCAACCATTGCTTTACATTTGCATTTATTACTTTAAATTAGATTCCGCTCTATCTTTACTTCAAAATTAAATTTTTCGTTTACGTACTCGTATAATGTGAAAGTATTGCCGAAGCTAATGTGGTCAGTCAAGATTTCATGCAGATTAGCTTATTTTGGCTGCAAAACCAATAAGCTCCAGTCTACACAAATAGCTTAAATAAGCTCTAGAGCAAGAATCTTGAACGAAGCGTCTAAAGTAATGGGTACGCACTTAAGGAAACATATTCGAATTACAAAAAATAAGTCGACTGGTTATAGGGCAGTTTTCTTTTAGTTTTCCGTTGAACTTTTCGCTATGGAAATTAGTCGTTGAATATCGTATGTAAAGGTCTATGTAATATGATAGAAATCCTATTAAAGCTTAGATAATTTTCCGAACTATTGGGGCTCTTAAGTTATTGAATCAATCTTGTCTATCATTGGTATAGCATCACGAATGTGGAAGAAAATCATCTAACTAGCTATTCAGTCCTGTTTTGGTAACAAGAAAAAAGCCAAATAGAAAGTAGGTACCTACTATGCTATATTCAATGTTATGCTGCAATCCGATATACATATAGCACTTACGAGAAAAAAATATTCATGATTTGAATTAATTTTGCGGGATTTTTTTTACCTTAATAAAATCTGGCAACTTACATGATTTGGGTTGTTGGAAAATGGTTATAAGAAAAAAAAAAGTTTTCAGGGTATTTAGAGAGTTCCAAATAAAGTGACAGAATTAAGTCACAAAGGATCTTCATTGAATGTTGCTGATCAGATGCTAATGTATTGCAGACCTGTAAGGTAACACATATATAGATACACTTGGAATCAAAGGGTACTCAGCGTCTAACTGATACCTATCACCACTGACATGTATATAAATGGACTGCTTGTTGAATCAAAAATGCATGAAAGCAAATGGCGCCACTTTCATATTCCTGTCTCTTTCCGTGAGAGCATACTTTCCCACTGAACTGTAGCGATTAGGAACGAGAAATTGCTTGCAAAAATTCTTGTAAAAAACACTTTCTTCGACTCATAATTAAAATTTAACGATACAAATAGTCCCAAATACTTTTGTGGTAAGTTCGGTAAATCCCACGGACATGCATATAAGTAAATTCGCAAATAATTTAAATATAGCGCCAATTTACGACAGTTGGTAGCATTGACAGTGAGAGCATACTTTCTGAAATCAAAATTGGTGCCACATGAAACAGGAGATCAAGCACTCCATTTATATATATGTCAGTGCCTATCACCCAAGGAACGTTGTATATAGAATATCGTAATTGTAGTTTTAACTACATTGTCCGCATTGAGAGAAGAAAAAGAGTTTAGGTGAGGATTCGATGCGACCTTCCATAGATACAGGGTGATTAAGATATGTTTATAATTGTGCTTGTACCAGTCCGAATGAATTTATGTCAAAATTTGAAAATTTAAGCCCAGTTTCATTTACCTACTATTTTTGTGTAAAAACGAACCAATACCACGTGTAGAACCATATAGTATTTAATAAACTTATTACACTCTGCATTCAAAATGAAACCCTTTTTTCAGTTTCTCGCAACTATTTAGCGAAAATAGACCCATCATTGATTATTTATATATAGATGTCTGCAGAATCATTGACGTCTTAAAACCGAGATGTCGCTACTTGCCAAAAATGTAATTGAAACTTTGATTTAATGGTAAAAATACAATTTTCCAGCATATAATATAAAAATGTTTCAAAACTAAAGCAAAACCTCTTACCAGTCATTAATAATTCTTTTATTAGAAGTTTTAAAGCTGGAAATAACAAACGAAAGACACGTAGCGACATCTCCTTTCTAAGACGTCAATGATTTTGGGCACATCTATATATAAATAATCAATGCCCATACACAGAATAAAATTGCCTATCCTTAGGCCTTTACGGTATTTTCGCTGAGATTAGGTAACAAAATAGTGCAAAAAAATGTAACGTACGCTTCAGCTTAGAAAAGTATGTGTTTATAAAATTGATATTCGTATGCGCATGTGCTACTAGCGCTTGGTACTGACTTTTTATGCGCGCCATGACTGATGTTTTAATTTTTGAAAAACCGATTTGTTCACCTACTCCAGCCGTTTAGTTGACTTGTCTTATTCTATCTCCAGCCAGAGCTTTACCTTCGCTTCGCAAGATTACTATTACCCATAATTATTTTATATTTACAAAAGCATAATAATACTTTTAAAGGAATTTCAAATGATTCCGCATATTTTCTTTTCAAAATTAACTTTTCCATTTACACAATCAATAGATAGAAAAATATATGCTCTTGGAGGTTACAATGGTCACACTAGACTTGATTCAGTCGAAAGGTATGATCCGGACAGAAATCAATGGGAAATGGTCGCTCCTATGAGGCGATTACGGTCTGATGCTGGAGCTGCAGCTCTAGGAGATCACGTATGATAGAAATGATAAAACGATCTTAAGTGAATACATCAAAAATTTCTAAATTTTTCAGATATACGTTGTTGGAGGTTTTAATGGAAATGAAGTGTTGAATAGCTGTGAAATGTACAATCCTGCAGTGAATAGTTGGACTTTAGTTTCCCTCATGTTAAGCCCACGTTCAGGTGTTGGATTGGTAGCACTTAATGGTCATTTATATGCGGTAGGAGGTTTTAGTGGTCAACAGCGATTAAATTCTGTAGAAAGATATAGTCCGAAGGATCCAAATTGGCATTTCGTTACAGCTATGATGTGCCCTAGAAGTAATTTTGCATCATGCGTGGTGGATGAAATGATTTATGTCATTGGCGGCTTTAATGGAACCAATACAATTAGTTTCGTAGAGCGCTATGATTTGAAGCGAGATAGTTGGTAAAATTAGTTTTGAATTGATTTTGTATAGAGTTTGAAAATCTACTATAGCTTTATTTTATTTGTTTTTTATAGGCAAGCTGCAACACAAATGAATGTTAATAGATCTGCACAAAGTGCGTGTGTTTTAAAAGGCCTCCCAAATGCGAAAGGCTATTCATTCCATTCAAAAGAACTTCGAGACGCTCCATGCTGTTTAAAATCCCCTAACGAACAAATACAGATAAATACAGACGAAATTGTCGAATTCAATGATGTTTTGGAACTTGATAATTTAGTTTGGGAACATGGGGCACCAGAACCATTTTTTGAATGATATTTACGTATTTTGTTGAATAAAATGTTTGAATTAATTATTTTGTTTTAATTGAGCGTGAAAACTACAACGAACTATCAAAACTCATTTGACATTTCAACCGCAGTATTCGGTATTCACTTCTACTTCATTTGACGTAATGTGTCAAACAAATTTATTTTGAATAAATTGAATTTCTTTCAGGTGCTCTATAATGAAAAATTCGTGAGCACATTTCAACTTCAAAACTTTGTCAAATAAAACTATTTATTATTCGAAGTCAACAAAATTTACAATATAATTTAACGCTTGAGTAAAGAGATAATACCTTTGTACTATTAAGGCAATACACAATTCTAAGAATATTGCGCTAAAAGGAATGTCCGTATTGGAAAATATCAAAATTTGCCTTAGAAATTGTTTACTTTTCGTAGACGCTAATAATATTTCAAGAGCCACCACCAGCCCATTAAACAATATTAAGAGCCGTAAACACCAACCGAGATTACTCAAGATTTGATATTTTATTCGAGATTTGCCGGAGATATAATTTCTATTCGAGGATTATTCCGAATAGGGACAGTTATATATGACAGTTCATATTTAAGATTGTAAATTTCATTTGTGAATTTAATTGTAACTTAAATGAAAATAAACTATTAAAATGGATGCAAGTGAATCGGATCAAAGTTTTATATGTGAAGATTTTGAGATCAGTTGATCGAATAATTCCTCGTCGGATGAAGAAGATATATGTATGTATATATAATATATTAGGGTGGCCCAAAAACAAAAGTGTTAAAATGTCTAAATGCTCATTCAGAATTTGTTAGCTAATTTAATTTTAAACTTCTATGCAAAATTTCAGTGAAATTCATTAATGTTAAGAAGTCGCTCCAATCGAAAATACTGTTTTTTTTAGCTTTTTTGGACTTTCAGGAAAACTGTTTCAACATTTTCTGTTATAACTTTTTAATTTGATAATATTTTTTTAAATTAAAGAAAACTTAGTTTTGAACTTATTGCAGTGAAAGTCGTTTTAAAAAATTAAATTTCTCTATTTTTTATAAATTTTTCAAAACGAAAATTCGGACCCGGAACTCCAAATTTTTGACTTCGCATCAGTTTTTTGTATGGAAAAATGGCACGCGGGTGTACTTTTTCTACTATAATGTAATCTACAATCGATTATCTTCCAAACAACTACAACTTAAGGGTGTCATGTAGTGTATAAACTGTTCTCAAAATGCAATTTTCGAAGGTGAAGCATTTTTACAAATTACAAAGATGTAGCACTTTTCCATACATAATTATATATATGTATAACAAAAGAGATAACATTTTATTTAACAGCTGCCAATTGATTTTTATATTAAGTGAGTGAAAATATTCTGATTCAATCGAGTGCAATTTTATCTTAGGGCCGTATTCACCAAGGCATTTAATTGAAATTTAATTTAATTTCTGTTTTAGTACTCTTGTAAGAGAGGGTTAGGGCGCACTTAAAATTAAATTAAAATTTAATTCGGGTTATTTTATGTCGTAATAACGCATATATAACTTTAATTTTAATTTAAGTTGGCCCCAACCCTGTCTAACGGGAGTACTAAAATACAAATTAAATTAAATTTCAATTAAATGGGTTGGTGAAGACGGCCCTAGAATTACAAAGTTTTTGTATATGGGCCGTATTCACCCAGCCATTTAATTGAAATTTAATTTAATTCTTGTTTTAGTACTCCCGTTAGAGAGGATCAGGGCCCACTTAAATTAAAATTTAAGTTATATATGCGTCATTATAAAATAAAATAACCCAAATTAAATTTTGATTTAATTTTAAGGTCCATATTCACCAAGCCATTTAAATGAAATTTAGTTAAAATTTAATTTGGGTTATTTTATATTATAATAACGCATATATAACTTTAATTTATTTTAATTTAATTGGGCCCCAACGCTCTGTTAACGGGACTACTAAAACACAAATTAAATTAAAGCGCGAATTACAATTACGACTTCGACTTTGCTCAAATGGTAAATACATGTCGCAAGATATAATTGCAACTTCGACTTCGACTGCGACTCCGACTGAAATTAAACTTTGCTGAAAGTGCAAAGTTGGTGTTCGCTCCGGCCAACTTCAGTTTAATCGCAGAAGTCGGGACTACTGGTTTGTTCAAGCAGTTAAAGCTTTAATTTAATTACAAATTTCACCTCAGCGTCGACTTCGTCTTAAAAATCAAGTCGCAGTCGACAGATCAGCCGTAATTGTATTTCACGCTTAAATTTCAATTAAATGGCTTGGTGAATTGCTTTTTTATAAATTTATTAGGCTAAGATGTTATAATGCTAAGATTGTAGATGGCGCCATATGAAAATGTTTACAATATCTTTATTTTTTCTCATAGAATTGGATTCGAAAACTAATCATTTTAGCACAAATAGTAATTTTATTCTACTTGAAATAAACTTAAAAGAAATTTAATATTGTAAAAAATCTATGAAATTATAAAATTTTTCAACTTGCCCCATCTAGAAAAAAAGAATGAAACGTCGCAACTACTTATATTTTATTACAAATAGATTATAAAATGTCAGAACTCAAAATTTTTCATTTTCTAACCTTATTTGTATCTGAATCTTTATGTAGAAGTGTTGAAAAAGTATGTAACCAAAACTGATAATAAATCGAGATAGAAGTAATAAATATCCAACTCTGAATGTAAACAAAGGAATAGTCATGTGGATATCATATGAACACACCTTTAAAAGAAAAGCTTTTCATTCAATAATTTTGATCGATGTTGATGTATGCCACAACCAATGGAAGAAAAAGAAGAAGATTTGGTTATTTTATGGCAAAATGGCAAACGCTAGCCAGTAATTTTCGGGACGTTTTCTGCGCTGCTTTTTGTGCGTTTTATCAATAAATAATTCACAAATTTAAGTAAAGTAGTCATATTTTAAATTTTTTTAAGTGTAAAATGTACTTTTAAGTATTAAAAACTACCGTGCGTATCACAAATAGAACGTCAAACTTGTGTTAAACGCTACATTTCACAGGCAGCTCGGCTTCATCCTTATTTTGAATACGGTGTATAAACAAATCGCTCTAAAATTTCTGCGTTCGGTAAAAAGTGAAAAAAAAAGTAGAAAATTTAAGTAAAAAAGTGTAAATTTCTGAAATTTATTAAGTAGTTTTAAAAATTTTTGTGGAAATAGAATAATTTTCTGTGGGGAGTGGTTTGATCTGACAGGTGTAATAAATCGGTGTTGTTTGTTATTTGATGCAACTTGCAATTTGCAAGGTATACATCACGGAAATTAAAAAAAGTTGTCCCATTTATTACAATAACTTGATGAAAGGTAAGAATTAGCATGTGATTATTTAGGATTTAACGCGAACTGCACGTGTAATTTTGTCAGAATTTTTGTTTTGTTTTGTTATCGATTAACAACCCTTTCCGTTTAAAATACGCACGCACAGCCTGAGGCTTGTTACTTTTTTTTTAAATTCCAAACGTGAGAAATTTTAGAAATGTTATGATCGCGTGAATAAAGGCTTCTGCCACTTCTGATGTGCTAGAAAAGGAGTCACTGGACCATTAAGGTGGAAAATAGAACACTTGAGGTGGTTGGTTAAAGAAAGTAAATTGGTTGCAAAATGTTTATCCACTTTGGCCGTAAACATTTTCATTCAAAGTAAATTAACGAGAAATTAATGTGTGAATCATTTTATTTTGAGCTTTATAAAATATTGACTATAGATACTTTTTAATGAAGTGTGAAATGTGAGGGGGACACTGAGGGTAGGATTTGAATATTCATGTACAGGAAAAATTTTGTTAATCCTAATTCCTCTTTATACATATATTGGGAAAAAAGGATAGAATACAGACTTGTTTCGAAAGTTTAAAACGGGACATTGGGCCAAAGGTAGAGCGAACTAAGATGCCGACTTGGTATTCCGCTAAAGCACTTTTAAATTAATTAAAAGCAGCCATTTCCCATTGAGCCCAAAATGTTTAATAATCAAGAATAAACTCAATCGATAAAGGCTGCTTTACTAGGCCTGCATTCAGCATAACCGCTCGCACCTACCCGGAAATTCCTCTCCAGCCTCTAGAAAGACTAGACAATACAGACTGAGGAATATCACATAGGATTTACTTCAAAAAGTGCTGAGGGACTTCGATAACCCTTGTTGATGTATAGTGTCTAGTATGAATAGTTCTTAGCGTTTGAAATCTGTATAACTAGTCCACTGTGCAAGTAACCGCGCCTTCCCTTTTCCATATTTATTTTTTTTTTTTTTTTTAATTTTATTATTAGACACCAAGGTAAGTCAAGTAAAGTAAAATTTTCTGACTAATATATGTTTCTCATACTTCTGGTTGTATACCTTAGCAAGTCCATCGGCTTGGTTGGACTCATCAATAAATAATCCTAGCATATACACGATTGATCGTAGGATAATGAACAATAAATAGTAAAAAAAAAAGGTTTTAACTGCCAACCACTGGCGAAATTTTGTAAACAACGGTTTACCGCATATAGAATTCAGGAATTCAACTTAACTCTAAGCTGAGTTAGTTGCGTTGCGATAATAACTTCCGAACTCTTCTGATTTTGGTCCCAAGATGTGCATCTAGGTAAGTCAAATGCTCTTGCTTACTGCATGCATATGAAACTCTCTTCTATAAAATGTTGAACTTGCCTTTTCAGCAGTAATGCTCGACTTATTAGACTATGCACAGTCAATGTAATGACTCGTGGTGTTCCAGAGGGTTCCAGTCTTTGTCCATTATTATTCATCTTAAATTTAATTATATCGATATAAATTGGGCCGGTCTAATTTCAGCTTACGTGGCTGTGGTGGTTTGCATACAAACAAATAAGTTTATTCGAGATTGATACTAGCGTGTTGTTGTAAGAGGAACCAATTTCAACAACGAAATGGATAGGATACCATGAATCAAATTAAAAAGTGTATTGCCAAAATTTTCTTAAGCATTTTTTAGGTAGTTTATCTAAATAAAATTTAAGAGATAACTAAAGTTGCAAATGATGAGAACAGTCATTTTGTTGCTTCTATTTTACACTACCCTGTTTATGACATCTTCTAAGCCTTCAATTTTATATGGTTTGATTAGATATGGTTGGATTATGTATATGTTTTAAACATGTTTCAAGATGGAAAATCTGTATGATACAGAATATCTTCAGTGCAATTTCCAAAGTTTTAATGAACCTGCGATACTATTTGGGATTCGTTGAAGAAGCGATGTATTGAGGTCGTATAAGATCCCTACACCGTACCGCCTGGTAGTTATAGCCAAAGAAAATGACTTCTTGGAGCTTATCTAAAATTTAAATTTAATTTCAGCAACTCCATGCACCACGAGCGATTTAAAGATAAATTTTTTTTTCCAAAAATAACCAGAACTCTATTGATGAAACAAATTTTCTGCCCTAAGTCCATTATATTAATTTCTTTGTAACAAATTGTCAAATTCACTCCACTTTATTCATTTTCATTTTCCAGTAGACATACACGTAACTGACCAGAACACCCAAAAAGTCTCCGGAGACCTGGAGACGATAAATGAACAAATTTCGGAGACCAAGCCTGGAGTGGAGACCTGTTTATTTAAAAATATACAACGGGAGACCGGAGACCTAAAAAGTATCTAGAGACTAGGTTTCTTTAGATAAGTTTTCCCGCTCCAAAGTGTATACACGCGTTTCTGAGTCTCCAGATACCTAAAAATTGGTCTCTATAGGTCAAAGTTTCTCACAGTGTATCTTCACTTAGTCGGTTGAAATCAAATTTGTCATCTTATTACACCCTAGAGTCTAGAGTTTAGAGAAATTTGTCATTGCCATTCCGTTGAGAACTTGAGAACGCTTTTAATTGGAGATCTGAAATTTTGTATTTTTTTCTTCAAATTAAAAATGTAAATCTAAATGGTCGAAGTAGGATTGCCTTTGATAATTTGACAGTGTGATTGAGCAGTGATTATTGATATTATAAGTAGGTTTGGGGAGGCGCAAAAGAACTTTTGTGCTATGCGCCTACCATGTTAGGTACTGTGCACGTACGCTTTTTTTTGTTTTGTTTTTTTAAGGTTATTATCTCAGTGGAGTCAGTCAGTTTTCCGGACGTCTGATTCGGTTACGAAGTAATGCCATATGCGCCTTCGCAGAATACATACTCTGTAAACTCTCCCTCTTTGTTACAGAATCGGCAGTTATCGTCTGTGGTTTTCACCATGTTCGTAAGCAAGTATTTAATTGGGCAATGACCAGATCAGTCTGATCTGATGCTTACCACAGTTGATGACTTTTTTTATAATCTTTGGATTGAAATTTAATGATATTCTGCGCGTGCCTTAATCCAGGAAGGCTCTCCCATTGTAGCGGATGATCCGTATCTGCTTTGGAAATTATTGCTCCTACTTGGTGCCGTTTTATGTGGCCGAAGAAGGGTTCGCGACCGATACATCGAGATTCTGCTTCTTTTCTAACCATATACGTTAAGTCTTTATATAACGATTGGGGTTCAACCATTCGTTACATAACGAATTCGTAAAAACCATTCGTAATTAAAGAATAGGCCACCAGGTAGTCAGCAGTCTTTTTACATTCATGCCGCTAATAATCTGATATCGAACTAACGTGGTTTACTTTATTTGCCTTTGATAGTAGATCTTGGAAATTTTTTGGAACAGTAGTTGAGAGTGCGTTACCGTAGGGACCTAAAATTGTTCACACAACGTGTTTTGAAATTTTCTAGATTTGAGTTCAAAAATGGACAAAAATTTCGTTTTCTCAATACATTTTCTCCATATATTGAGGACTCGTTGACATTGACTGGTGACATTTTATAGACGACTTCTATACCTATAGAAATTCTAAAATAAGCTCAATTTGGCAACTCCTTCGTAGTATTAAAAAAAAGATAAAAATTCAAAATCTTTTTTTTTTTACTCTATATATTTGGTATGCACACAACTTTACATACTAACGTACACATAATATTTATTTATTTGTAATAAACAACTTAGGCAGCTGTCACTAAGTAAATGATAGGACTGGGAGAGTTGAACTCGCGCACGAGGGTTCCGTACCATCGTTCAAAATTTGTACTTGTACTATGTACTTTTTATTTATTTTTTCAAATGAGAGTAGGCGTTATGTGAAAGAATAATGCCGTCATTTGAAAAAATAATAATAATGCTGTCATTAAAAAAAAATGTTTAATTATGATAATAATAATGAATGAGAAAAAATGAGGAAAAAAAACACCGAAAAAATCATACAAGAATGGGGGCCCCCTTTAATTTTTAATTTAAATTTATTTATATTATTTGTTGTTATATCGCCAATAGAAATACGCAGTCTGTGAAAATTGCAACTGTCTACCTATTACGATTCATGAGATACAACCTGGTGACGGACGGACAGACAGCGAAGTCTTAGTAATAGAGTTCCTGCTGTTACCCTTTGGGTACGGAACCCTAATAAACAGAGAAAAATATACTAAGATTAACTTAACTAAGTAAAAATTAAAATTCTAATTATGTTGACAAAACACATGTCGGTTTAAATTCATCCCCTGCTATCCAAAAAGATTAATCGAGAAAAAAAACTTATACAGAAATTAGGTGCAGGTGCACTATCTATTATCACGCCGAGCAGTGCGTGATGGGTGTAAGTAATCCGAATAGAATAAAAAATTAGATGAGCATTAGACTAACGAAAAGCGAGACAGCACAGCAGGACCTGTTAAGTCTTCCAATTGCAAAACATTCAGAGAATCAAGCAGGCGCGTTTTAAATGCCATTAAACTAAGCGAGGAGTGAGCGAATTCAATCGGCTCCAAATGGGGATAACACGAACAAAGAAAGAGTTTTACAGAACGTTGGATCCATGACGAGGGATAATTAGATTAAGTGGGAAATCCCCACATACTCTAATCTGGAAAATAAATATTGTGCTGTATGAGATTGAATTAATTTAAACAAAAAGGTGAGATTGCGGATTATAAGGTACCTGTCGAAGGTGGTACTAACAAAATCCACCGTGTAAACCAAAGTTAACTTAATAACAAGTTAAGAAGCAGTAGAGCAAAATTGGAAATTTTTTGGTGTTTTTTTTAGAATGAAACACGTTTAATTTCATATATATACTTTCGTCTTTTGCATGAATGGGGGAAAAGAACGTGACTATGCATTTGTGCATTGTAGTGCGGCTGAGACAACGAGTTAAAAACAAAATCGAGAGAACGTAGGCAAACTATTCGTAATAATGTGGTTTCAGGTCACACTACCTCCCATTTTTAAGAAAATGATAAATTTCGCTTTGGCCTAGATGCTGAAAGGAGATGTAAAATTTGTTTCAAATAAAATTCTCATTTTTCCCGAAAATATCTAAGAATCCAGCATGAGTTCTCCCACTTAATCTCTTCAGAGCAAAACGAATGTAAAAAAAAGCACGTGCTGTTCAAATATCATAGGATTACAGCAACAACATGTGACCAAACCAAAGTTAACCTGTTATTAGGTTAACTTTGACCAAACATTGTCAATATTTCATGAAAACCGGTTTTCACAAAAGCGCGGGAACATTTTATGAGAGTAAAACGTGAAAACTCCGCCCCTTCTCATTTATTTACGAAAATGAAACATTTGTCATTCTGTTTCGTTGCATGCAATTTGCACCTTCACATTTTTTTATTTTTATTCATAAAAGTTTTAAAGATAGTTCGATTTTTTTGGATTTTTTCTTTCTTTCTTCCTTTTCTTGCCGTGTGCATTTTAAATGTAAAACATTCGGAATTCTCGCCTGCTCCTTAGCTTGTTATTAAGTTAACTTTGGTGTAAACCCTCAGATCATGCACCCGCCCTGGAGGACCGTACACATACCTGTTATCTGAATTACAGAAAGTGCGCAGTCTGCCAATGTTACCTGCAGAATTTCCAGTATTTAGTTCCACACCTTAGATGAAGTTGGAAAATAACAAATCATTAGTAAGCATAAACGTCGGCAGATACATATTAATCCTGTACAATAAATGAAATCGAGGCTGGACACTCTGTCACAAAAGGGTATGGTAACCCCATTAAGGAAAATAAGATTAAAGAGATGCTTGATTGGATGACAAAAAAGGCAGTCGATTGATTCTTATGCCTTAGACACACAGCACTCTTAATGAAGAAATAACTAACGACTCATTAGTCTATAATGATTCATTATAAACTGCGGACACATAGCCATTTCTTTAATTAAGTTGAGCTGTCAAACTGGCTTTGATGAACTTATCACATTAAAGAAGCAATATGAATCGAATTAACGCGATAAACTTTGTTTTCATTTGTTTATTTTTCGAATTTAACAATTAACAAATGAGAAAAACATTATATTTAAAAAAATATTAATAATATAATTTGTGATTTGCATTTCTTTGCATTTCTTCTTCTTATTTTTCAAATCGGCAGATGCACAGCGGAGCTCCAGATTTACATTATATGCCAAATCTAGCACATTTTTCCTCATTATAGCTATAATGAAGGAGGAAAACACTTCATTAGTGTACTTCATTATCATCTGATTTTCGAGCTATAATGACATATACTATTTGACACACAGCATTTTAATGAATAGTTAGTGCAAATGATTCATTAGTTCGTGCTGTGTGTCTAGGGTATTAGCTGGATTTAGAGTTAATTTATTGTCCAAAGCCCAGGAAAAAAGGAAAGGTCGGCATTAATATGGAAAGAAATATTTTGATGTTTTGCAACTGTTTCTCTTCTTCTATTTTAACAAATGAAGAATAGTACTACCAAATGACGAATTGTACTATTCGTCAATATATAACATGAATAGACGCCATTTGGCCAGCATTAGAATTGATTATTGCCAGCCAATTATATTATCTGGTTCTCCCGCGAAGAGAAACAGATGCAAATGAATGGCAGAATTCGATATTTGTAATGTAGATATAGTTGTTTTATTATATGATAGTTGCTCTGTTTTGTAATTTTATTTAGGTCGAAGGAAAACAAGTGTGACAATACGTTAACCGACGCCACGCTCCATTCACTGTTATGTCGATTTCCATTGATATTTTAAGAAAAGTGCACGTCAATCAGTGAAAAACAAGTTCAATGGAACAACTTTTGACGCAATTAGAATGTAATAGTAGCTCATATCCGTGTAATGTGTCAGATTGAAATTTTCTGGGAACAATAACATCACGAATAACGTAAAAAATATGATAATTGTAATTTAAAAGATTTTGGCGTGATTGCGGATGAATTTGGTAGAATAGTAGTTGAAGATTGATATGTGATGCTCAATAACATTCAGTTGTGACATTTCTCAGATAGATGTGTGAGCGTATTCTGGTGTAATACCGTCGATTTTTCGAATGTAGCACCACAGGCGTTTTGACGTACACCATTTCTAGCAGTGCAGGTCAATGGAACAATTTTTGTGTAACACTACAAGAAAAGTGTAACACTTCCGCTAGCAAACGTGATCAATGGAAATCAGTATTAGAGTGAAGAGTAAAAGTTGATTTTAATAGAGATAAACAAGCACTGAACACCATAATCTACCCGAGAGACTGCAAGTGCAATGATGCATGGAAAGCAGCACTAGTGGAAAACTCTACTCTGGTCCAATAGTCTAAACGGGTGCATTAAATGAAACGTCAGACCACGATGAAGGACAACTGGGAACTCCTGTCCGTCTGTTTGTCTGCACGATACTTAAATCCACAATAACATTAGCTTTTTTATTTATATATATTTTTTCATTATAATAATTGCAGATTAAAGTTCTAAATTGAGCGAAATTGTATTGAATAGTGTTACCATACATAAATTTTAATTTCCAGTACCTATACAGGGTGTTTCCCCTTAGGAAGTCCATAGAGCGGGAGGTGATAGTACTCACCTAGACGAACCAAAAATTGTATGGCAGGGGGGGGGGGCAATATCAACCGTTTAGGAGTTACAGGGTGATTAATAAAAAAGCTAGGTTTTCACAAAACACCCTGTATCTTAAAAACTACAGGGCGTATGGTCACACTTAAGAGCTTATTGTATGCAGAACTTCATGGCCTTTCCAACGACTGCTCAACCACCTCCACACCCCTCTCCAATCATGATTTATAGTTGTCTAAACTAAAAATTTCGGATTTTCTTACCCTTTTTGTTAATTTAACCCCTATTATTTTTGAAAAAAGGTGGTTAACATAACTTTGTTTTTTAAAACCTATAAACGGTAGGCTCTCCTCTTTAAGTTGACATATTACACGTAATGTGTTAACTGTAGCCGTTAAACAGTTATTAACTCATAACCTATTCAGGTCACACCGAAAAAAGACGATATTTTTTAAAATGAATATAGGAGAATAGGTTTTGAGCTAATAACTCTTAAAGGGCTTCAGATAGCACATTGGGTGTAATAGGTCATATTAAAGAGGAGAGTCTACAGTTTACAGTTTTTATAAAAAAAGGTTATGTTAACCACCATTTTGGAAAAATAATAGAGGTTAAATTAAAAAAAAGGAAAGAAAATCCGAAATTTTTAGTTTAGACAACCATAACTTTTGAGGGGAGAGGGGTACGGGGCTGGTTGAGCTGTCGTTGGAAAGGCCATGAAGTTCTGCATACAGTGAGCCCTTAACTGTGACCATACGCCCTGTAGTTTTTAAGATGCAGGGTGTTTTGTGAAAACCTAGCTTTTTTTATGAATCACCCTGTAACTCCTAAACGGTTGATATTGCCCCCCCCCTGCCATACAATTTTTGGTTCGTCTAGGTGAGTACTATCACCTCCCGCTCTATGGACCTCCTAAGGGGAAACACCCTGTATAATTTCTATTTGAATATTGATTGAAAACGTGATTACATAGGAAGTTAAAATTTTCTACATGACATTTTTTTTGTAAAAACTGTAGACCTAACTTCGAAAATGAGCGAAAACAGTCACGTATCCGTAGGGTTACATTTCAGGTAGAATAAAAAAAAAAAAAACTAAATTGGGCACCAATCACACAGAGCTGGTAGCTATACACATTTACATGCATTCATATATAATAAATGTATCGTCAAAACTGGTCTTAGAAATTTTTTTATTGGTCTTCATTTTTCGAAATTGCAAGATATTTATGATTCCTCTTCTAATATGCAAAGCATTTTGTTTGAATGTCCATTATAAAAATCTCCTCACTTATTTCATTTAACTACAATAAAAGCAGCAAACGCCAAGCTTCTGAGAACGTAATTGCACTCTGGGACGGATAACACACATTCTTGGAATTCTAATGCCAGGCATCTGTTGTACGTTTTAATTAAAATCAATCAATATAATTTATTAAAGAACAATAAAGTGTGTTTGTCGAAACGAAATTGCTTGCCAGATCTAAGAAATGACTAGATATACTTACGTCGAGGGTCATCACATGTGTTGTACAAATACATACGTATGCACGTGCATAAAAATGTCTTAATATCGACGACATCTTTATAAACTTTAATTTTCCTTCATGAAATTGTAAAAGAAACTATTAAAATTTTATATGTTAGATCTTTATTATGGTGGTCATATGTTTGACACGTGGATAAGCAAGGCTTCTTTTCTATATTATTTAGTTTTTACATAATTTTTGTTTTTAAATCGGATTTAAAAATATATTTTAAGTTAACCAAAAGATTTTTTTTTAAGCCTGTATAATATGAAAATTAAGGGAAAGTACATTGCTATCTTTTCTGGCAGCCGGGCAGCCTTGATGGCTCTAAATGGTTCTCGAATAACAATAAAGTTGCTGGAGGACTGCATGATGTCTTCGGATGAGCTGTGTATCCATAGTCTCTGGCCAACATAGAAACCACCCCTGTAAACGTTTTAGTGAAGAGCTCGTTTTCTCAAAGTAATCTCGAATTTAAGCAAGAAATGAGAATTTCAAGCTTCTTCCGAGTTTCCTTCGTTTCTCTGATTCTGTTACGAAAGAGAGGAAAATAGAGAGCTCCTCAGCCCGACAATTCCAATTCCACGGCTCTAATTAAATGTCCATAAAAACTCGCTCTGCACGAATCGCTTACGACACGAGAATAACTCCCTTCTCTTACGACTAACACAAACACATTGTGCGCATAACGTCGATTTAACATCAATATCGATTCTGATTAGGATCTTAAGCAATTCGCTATCGAGAGAGAATCTCGGGTTGATAAGTCGAGAATAATGTGCCTTTTACTATGCTGGTAGTTTGTTTTTCGTTCGATATCGAGTTCGATCTCTGCATCCATGTCCGGAAATGAAGCAAGTCTACAAGACTGCACGGAACACCTGCAAGTCCATTATCCAGAGAGAAAAAATTCTTTTTGACCAGAATATTAGACAAAGAATCTTGGCAAGCCGCAAAGGTAGCAAAGGCTTCTGGTCCCTGGTCAAAACCATCAGGAACAACTTCACCAGTTCCTCTATACCTTCACTACTTAATAATGGTGAAGTGATTGTTGACTCCCTGGATAAAGCTAATATTTTAGCTGCTAGATTCGCTTCAAATTCTTGTCTTCCACCCACTTCACAAACACCTGTTTTGCATCGCCCGTGTGAATGTGTAAACAGCCAATACACGTTCGTACGAGGGATGTGTTCAGGGTCTTTAAAGGAATCAACGTATCCAAAGCCGCAGGTCCTGATGGTTTTTCGCCCCTGATAATTAAAAGCTGTGCCTCATCCTTGGCTAAACCTCTGCGCAAACTATTCTACTTGTCTTATTCGACAGGAAAATTTCCAACTGCTTGGAAGCTAGCTCACGTTCAGCCTATTCCCAAGAAAGGAGAGGGTAACGATCCCTCAAATTATCGACCAATTGCGATCACTTCGATTCTTTCAAAGGTTTTTGAATCTATCATTAACTCAAAATTAATGAAGTATCTAGAAACTAATCATCTCATCAACGATCGCCAATATGGCTTCCGAGCTGGACGCTCATCTGGAGACTTGCTGACCTTTCTTACGGAACGTTCGAACCGTAGTCTTCACAATTTTGGTGAGTCTAAAATCGTTGCCCTAGATATTTCAAAAGACTTTGATAGAGTCTGGCATCCAGCCCTATTAGCCAAACTTAGGCACTTGGTCTCTCGCCTCCTCTTCTATTACGGATTGAAAGTTTCCTATCTAGTCGCCAAATACGTGTTGTATTAGATGGCGTTACATCTGAACCGCATCCCATAAATGCCGGTGTGCCTCAAGGCTCTGTTATCTCTCCAACCCTCTTTTTAATTTTCATTAATGATCTGCTTTCCCTTACTTTCAATCCCATCCATAGTTTCGCAGATGACAGTACTCTTGATTTCGCCTACTCCTTTGACACTCTTGCGGAATCCAGGGGGAATGCCGCATGTGTTAAACGAGATTGCAGGACTAGATCATTGAAAAACGATCTTAACAATATCCTCGCTTGGTACAAAGCGAATCGCGTCGAATTCAATGCATCTAAGACCCAAAGCTGTCTCATCTCATTAAAACAAGATCATAACTTAACCACATCCGTTTCTTTTGATGGAGCATTTATTTCTGATTCACCATCACTAAGCATTCTTGGCATTAATATTTTTAAGTTAAACTGGACAGATCACATCTTCTCTGTTGCCAAAGAAGCATCGAAATGTCTTGGATTTCTGAAAAGCTGTAAGAAATATTTCAGCCCGTCAAATCTAGCGCTCCTCGATAAGTCCTACATTAGACCTAGAATGGAATACAACTCCCATATATGGGCCGGGGCTGGTCGCACAGCCTTAGCTTCATTGGATATTGTCCAAAAGAGAGCCTTCAAGCTCATTGGCGATTTGGCAATAACTTGTCATATCGACTCACTCGAGCACCGCCGCAATGTTGGATGCCTTTCGCTCCTTTATCGCTATATGCATGGTCAATGTTCTGATGAAATATCTAGTCTAATCCCTTGTAGAATGATTCCTGCACGCAAAACTCGCGTTGCAAACCGCGCACATCCTTTAACCCTTCAAATTACTTTCGGCCGTACAGTAAAATTCCGTGATGCTTTTTTATCCCGAACAGTGCGAATGTGGAACAGCTTACCATCTTCTGTTTTTCCTCCGGCATACAATCTGCGGAAGTTTAAGGGCGACATATATCGGCACCTCCGCCACTCTCCTCATATCCCCTATTCCTCTCCCTATCTCCTTCCTGCCATGCTGTGCTTTGCATCCCCTGAGCTTGGCTTAATAATATAAAAAAAAAAAAAAAGAAAAAAAAAAGAGAATACGATTTGCTATAGCAAATCGTTTTCGAATCATGATATTTGCAGGGATGGGAAATAAGAATGTGTACACACTTCGTTTGTGCCAGAACCTGGTGTTGACGTTGCCATCTCAGTAATCTGGTCTCTAAGCAAAGAGGATGTTCGTACGAAGCATGAGGGGCCAAGTAGGAAGTTTAATGGCTTTCCTTCCAGAAGAAAACAATGTAGAACTGTGCTTGGTATCATCAGTGCTTACAGTCCGCTTCACGCTCATCTAACAAAGATGGAAGTTGTTGACAGCTCAACTATCTGTCCTCCTTGGAAGGACAATTTGAGACAAAGGACCTGGTGCGTCCTTCGTGCTTGGGATTTTTCGTCCTCCTGCCTTTGAAAAAGTTGATAAAAGTGTCCTATATAAAAAAAATTGCATTTGTCTTACTCCTTCCCTGATTGACCTTTCATGCCTGCAACTAAAGGTAATTACGATTTGTAATTTTTAAATCCCGATTGTGTCCTTTGAAAGATCGCAGTTGGCTTTGAATAATTCACCCAATAGTCCTTTTAGGTAAAAGAATTTTATAAAATAAAACCTTCCATATAGAGAAAGAAAATCACAATTCATCATTCATTCCACTGTCATCCAATCTAAATGAAACCGTCGCGCCTGCGCCGTTCATTAGACATTTTATTTATTTCATTCTATGTGTGTGTATCTACCTCTCTCCAAAACTTATTTTCGTACCATTTTGTAAATGTATTCGTTCCTTTTTGAATAACTATCTCTTCGAACAAGCAGCATATTAGGCTTTAAGCAAAACGTTTAAAAAAGAAAGGTCAAGGAAAAATATTCTCAATAAAAAAACATAAAAAATGTATGCAGTCTAAAAAGTCTTTTATACTTTTCCCATGTAATTAGGGCTTTCCACGCTTTCAGCTGTCATGTGTTCATGATAAAACGTTCATGATACACAAAAGCGGTATATTTTTTTCACAAAGTTTCCTTTTATCTCTTCTATGTTACATTCTGTCTACAGTAGGAATCGATTGCGGACATATAAAATAAACACAACGAGACAATTCATTCCTCTTCAGATGGGATCCAAAATAAATATGTACGGATGGAGTGATGGAGGGAGAAAACTCAATGTACTCCTTTGGAGCAAAAAAAATATCTATAGGAATTTGTTTTGGGCTTATAGTTGATATCATCTAAAGAATGTCATTTGCAGACGCAGCTGGGAAATCAATTTTCGAACATGAATTTGACAGAGCACTTGTATTATTTTGAATATAAGAAACTTTCTCGAGTTTTTACATCTTTATAAACTTTTGAGATTAACGAAAGCCTATTAGAGTTTTAAATGCAGATGTGGCTCCACCAAATATACAAAGTATATCGAACTAGTTGAGAGCTATTATTGGAGGGCATGGAACATAACTTTATCAGTTTCTGTAATCCTTTGACCAACGTTACTTTCAACTAATTGTAAATATTTTCGGGGAAAAGTTGGCTGCATTCAAAAAAGACTTCTTTGTCTACGTGTTGACAAATCAATATAGAAATGCTAGCGATATAGTCTTTGTTCTTCCTCAGGGTATAGCCAATCCATTGCTATTTGTGATGATAGTCTTGAATGTCAATTGTAAGTTGTTGATCTGTTCATAGCCATAGGACTGGAATTTGAATCGGCAACTGGAAGAGAAATAATTTCAGCTGATGAGTAAAATAAGCCTTTTGGGATCTTCCATATTTCGCAACCATTATTCAACAGCAATGACTTGATGTTGCATTTTTTGGAAGAGTTTAATTTTTGTTTATGCAGAATACCATGAGGTTCTAACATTAAAATCGAGTCCTTTG
The DNA here is from genome assembly GCA_963930735.1 of Dioctria linearis. Taxonomy (NCBI): domain Eukaryota; kingdom Metazoa; phylum Arthropoda; class Insecta; order Diptera; family Asilidae; genus Dioctria; species Dioctria linearis. Next base: position 16,692,862 of record OZ005740.1, on the reverse strand, counting down.
GGACGAACATCTGTCTTCAGCAGTTATGATCTTACCGATTTAACAGAACTTGTTCATTCTCTAGACTTATTAATGAATTAAAAGTGCTTTAGAGAAACTCCACGTCGGCAATCGTATTGCACTCTCCTATTATATGTATGTCACTGAATAAATAACTAATAAGGAAACGGCATATCGGAAGAAATTCTAAGCCACTCGGTGTGTTCGTTTCCTCACGGCAGTAATGAATTCGTGACATTTTAGGTGCTTTCGGCAAGCACTGTCTCAGTGAGACAACTGAGACAAAACTTTGAGCAACCGTCTCAGTTGTCTCAGTTCAAACCAATCAGCTGATTTACCAATTTTGACATTTATATAATTTTTACCACAGAATTGGATAGTAATAAATTGAGGAAAGTGTTGTTAGTTTATTCAAATTAGCTCACTAAACTTTAATTAGTAATTGAAATCACAAAATAACGAAACTGAGACAACTGAGACAAGAATATTTAGTTTCACTTGTCTCAGTTGCTCAGTGGTTGCGTTCGAATTTTGTAGCTCAATATGGAACTAAGACAGTTCACCGAAAGTGCAGTCTCAGTTACTATGTTCACATGAAGCGGAGTAGACTGGATTATCGAACTCCGGAGTGAGTTAATACGCCATGTGAACACCAACTGGAGTGGAATAGCCTAGACCGGTTTTAATTCGGTAGTAGAGTGGATTTGGTTTCATGTGAACACGGAGTGGAGTGGAACGGATTAGATTTTGACACTTCGTCGGCGGTGAAGGTAGTGATATCACATTGGTTTGTTTTAAGTCCGTGCTTCAATTTAGTTTTGATAAAATGTGTCATTTACAAGAGAGATTTTTTGAGGGAAACTATGATTTAAATTATAAATCTATTTCAGAAAAAAATTATAAGTATGAAAAGAGCCTCAAGACATTTTCAAATGAAGTGAGGGAAATTCAGAAGGAATTGCAAGTTAACTTCATGAAGGAGTTGTTTGAGCAACAAAAACAATTTGAAATGGATCTACAAGACAGGGAAGATCAAAGGTCAAGCGAATTTCTGTCTGGCTTAAGATCAATTTTTCAACCCAATAATACTTGTGGATTTCAGAGCACTCGTAGTACATCAGCTTCATTTTCGGGATATCAGTCAACCTCTGGGCCTTCCAATTCATATGGGCATAAATCTTTCAGAAATGTGAATATGCAGAACGACGATTATTTTGATAGTTACATAGGGGATGAACGATCAGAAGAATAAAATAGATGGCGGTGTTTAACTTTCTTCTTTAAGTTTATTTTATAGTTATTTAAAAATGAATTACATATATATTATTTTTATTTAAAGAATGATTTTTTACATATATACTTATTTTTTCTGTAATAATTTCTGCACGTGGGAGTAAGTAAGATAAAAAGACTGGAATTAACATTTTAATTCAAAAATAAATACAAAAACATAACTAAAAATAATTGGTTTTCCTTAACTGGAAGTTTTTTGCCAAGTACGTTTTTAAAATATCCCTATAATGTCTTCCTTCATCTGAAATTTGTTGGTTTACTATTGAGGTAGGTTGGTGGAGATGATGGAGATTCCGCATAGCTAGCCAATTTATATAAAGAAATTGCCACTTTCACTTCAACCGATAAAGGCTTCTGTCAAGGTAAAGAGTTGTCACTTGGCTTCAGTTCATCTACTACGAGTGAACAAACAAAATCAAATGTACTTTTTGTCATCCTAAAATTCTCTAACCACTTTTGTTCATCGTAAGTATTTAGTACATTTACCCAAAAGTCTTTATTAGGTCTCGGTTTTTTCCACATTCGGCCATAATTTGGTTTACATCTCTCCAAATTTTTCGTCATCGCACAAAATGTTGATTGTAGAACTGAATTATAGTACCTTCTCATTTTTGCGACAACATTTTTCGGTATACTTTTATCCTTCGCCTCGAATTCCTCTGTGCTTTCATACAAGTTTTTAGAAATTGTAAAATTATCATTCTTTTCATGGTCCGTCTTTCAATAAATAACTTCAAATGACAGTTGACTTTCAATTGAGAATTGTCAGAAAAGAAGATGTCTCCCTCGTCGATTTAACCCAATCCATCGCATGTGAACACTTGGTACTTTGCGAATTAGGACTATTCCAGTCCAGTCTACTACGCTTCATGTGAAAAAGGTAAGTGAGCCAACTGAGAATATCTCACTTGTCTCACTGAGAATGTGCTTGCCGAAAGCGCCTTTTGAAGGGGGACATTTTATATAATCCAAGTTGCTATGTAAAATAAACAAATTTTTAGCGACCTCTTATTTTCAGTTAATATTTCTTGGCGTTGGCTTTGTTAATTTAATGCACTTGTCAGAATGAAATGTCAGAAATCTAGCAGAATTGTCAAATAATGCACAGCCCTCATGTCATTTCCACCCCCGATTATAAGGTCTGTTCACGTACTTCTCGGGTGTTTTCGTTCTTGAGCTTTTTTGTGTAATGTGCAGGAGCGGAAGCTATCAAATTTGGAAAGTACATGAACAACTTTTGTGTGTTCTTGAGCAGAAAGCGAAAGTGACAACTACAAACTGTCAAGCTAAAACTTTAATTTGAAAATAAAATGCCAAAAATAAGATATCTATTCAATTTACCTACTATTTTGTAGATTTTTATAAGACCCGGGCAAACAATGCACATCAGTTGTAAATTTTGCCGCCTTTTCCATTTTTCCTTTGACAATTTAAACTTCTGATAATTCTCGATTTCAAATTTTAATGTGTGACAGTTTTTACATACGAGGTGTGGCAGAAAAGTAATGAGACTGATTTTTATTTACCAAAGTTTTTATTTTTTTCAAACATCAATGTTATCCCCTTCAAAGTAGTTCTCTTGGGCAGCTACACACCGATGGAGACGGTGTTCCCACTGTTGGTAGCAGCGCTGGAAGTCTCCAATCGGTATGGTCTTCAGCAAGTCCGTTACACTCTTTTGGATGTTTTCTAAAGTCCTGAAATGACGTCCTTTGAGGACATTTTTAAGTTTAGGAAAAAGGAAAAATTCACAGGGACTGTGGTCAGGTGAATAGGGGGGCTGGGGAACCACAGGAATGCCTTTTGAGGTCAAAAATTCTGTTATGGAGAGGGCAGTGTGACATGGAGCGTTGCCTCCCTGATCTGTGTTCATCTTCAACGTGTTCTCTGCCTTCCAAAAATGATTTGTGCTAGCAAAAAACTTGAGCTCGGGATAAAGAATGTTCCCCATAGGCCTGTTTTAACTTTTCAAACGTCACACTTGCCGATTCTACAAGCTTAACACAAAATTTAATGGCACAATGTTGCTCCAAATTCCGCTGTTCCATTTTGCGTGACGCACAACCAAATCACAACTTCACTAATAGCAGTCACAAAAATAACGTCGTTAACGGAAGGAGTGGAAACTCGCATTGAGCTATGGCAGTACCTTCCTACACGTGCTCTATCAAGGACAACAGCGCAGGGTTGCCAGATCGCTCTCAGTGTTACCAGTCTCATTACTTTTCTGCCACTCCTCGTAGTTACCCCGAGTTGTTTCTTGGGTGGATTTGGGCTAAAACTTTATTGAAGGGGAAGTGTGACGTCTACATATTTTCCCCAATTTTCTGAGTACGCGAACAGAGCTTGGGTGCCTTTGGGTGAAGATGTTTTATTGCATTCACACAAATTCGAGTACGTAAACAGACCTATAGAGTCTGACTGTCATTGAATTGCTTAAACACGTACACTGTATTCGCACAATACCCCGCTTCCTTTTTAGTTATTTATTCGATGAAGGATGTATGTATGCATGTATGTAGGTCGTGTCAATTATAAGTTCAAAGTCTTTTCATAATCGATAAAGACCGGAAGTGTGGTGTTCTGTTATTTCCAGTTGAATTTGATCTACACAGAATAGAGTTGTGTATGAAATCCGTAAAAATAAAAATTTTGAAATTAACATTTCAACATTTAAAGCCAAAGTCCCGATCAAATGTCGAAATGTTAATTTCAAAAATTTTTTTTTACGGATTTCTATTCTGTGCAGATCAAATTAAACTGGAACCAACAGATCATTAGAAATTCTGAAGAGTAATTGAAGTCCAGCTTAAGCCTGAAAATGACGATTTCGATTGTTGCGCATACATATGTTTATTATCGACCCGGCCTTAGTAAAATTTAATAAATTTTCATTGCAAGGATTTTGAATAAGGCCGTGTTCAGCCTGACGTGGTTTGAAGCGATGCGGTTACGCGCATAATTGCTTTAAAAATTCACAGATTATGGCAAACAATGGAAGTGTTCATGTTGGCGCGGTGCGACTCGTTCCAGGGCATTTAGAGGCGATTAAATGAGACATAACAAATTTTTATTTTAATTGCGTGAAAATGCTTATGCAGTGTTGTGGTTTCTTATTTTACTCTATATATTATATAAAAAGTACTCAAAACTAGCACGTGTCACTGAACAGAACAAGTGATGAAATTCACCAAAAATTGTCACTTTTCTTTTGTCTTCTTAAAAATCGTTTGAATTGAAAATATGAATTTTCACATAGTAAAACTAGCATTGGACTTGACGTGGACATGCTAATCGCTCAAATATCAACCGCTCGAAACCACTTCGAATTGAACAGAAATCAGCGCATTACCGCTTTTACGTTTTCGTACTTTCTGTTTCTAGAGTTTCGGAGCTGTTACGCGTGCACCCGGTCCGCTTCCGTTGCCTTCAGCCTGGAAAGGTTTTTTTGTTTTTGTCATTACAGCCTTTTTATGTGCCCTTCGTTGTTGGGAGGTCGGCAGCATAAAGACGTCTCCGAACGATAGACGGCAATCAATACCTCTATGCCATACATATGCTTTTAAATTGTTTCAAATGTGCTAGCTGGTTGCCCATCTGTTTGATTTAGCCAAATCTATTTGGACAAGTTTTGTCTCCATTCGTTTGCGTTTTTGGCAACAGTTGCCTTTCTGTTTTGCAACACGGGCCTCCCCAACTTTTAGTGGAACATTGATCCCGCTGATTGATTTTTGTGAAATATTTGTTTTTTTTTGCACTCAGGCAAAGCCGTTTTCCTTGCTGATAAGTCTGCTGACTTTCGCATAATCTCATTTTTTAATATTCCCGACTGATAGTACAAATATGCTAAGCTAAACACAAAGCATTTACTAAAGAATGTTGAATTATCACTAAAAGCACTTAAAATGATCATACTTTCATAAAAAAAAGAAGCTAGACTGAATTAATGAATCACATATTACTAGGGTAAACAAAACAGCTGATATGACAGTCTACATTAGCCATGGCTGCCACCTTTGAGGGAAATTCCGAAAAACAAAATCTCCATACTGATTTTTTTTTTTAAACAGAGGATCTACAACCATAGACAATACATGGAAAAACCTCATTGTATTGCAAAACAGTTTTCACATGCTTAGTTTGTGGCCATGAAAATTAAAAAAACTTGCAGTGAGTCTAATAATTTACATACCTCTGTACATGCATACATATGTAGTAATTTATTGAAGGACATCTGTATGAAGGTTTGCTTCTGCGCGCTGAACTGCTCTGATTGAATGTTATCTATTCCAACAGCTTTACAATTTGCTATCAACTTGTACCGATAAGTTTTGTAATTATTTCTGACCATGTTGCATGGGCGCACTCTCTAAGGGTCTTTCTGGTTACCTCGGTATATTGCCGTTTCGGGATTAACTACCCACAAATTTTGCTGTGCTTTCCACTTTTCAATTTTTTTTTTTATAAAATAGTAAATAATAATAAATTTAATAAGAATTTAGGTTACGATGAATATTTTCGAATTTCGATAGATGCAGAAAAAAAGGTTTTCGAAAAAAATCAAAATTTCCAAACTTGGAATGTAAATTGATCTTGATGGGGGGCTTTCGAAAAAATAGCGGTGGAGGGGGGGGGGGGGGGAGATGTATGGGGCTAAAATAACCTTGAAGGATTACATAAACCATGTGCTGAAGGAAAGGCGCAACTAAAGACGCATTCATAAATATTTGGTTACTTTTTACTACGATCTTGCCGGTTTAAGGTAGCTTGGCGTTTATTTCTTGACCGTTTCAAGTCAGAGCCCAAACATGTATTTAGGTTATATTTAAACTTATCTCTGTAACGAGTATAGTAACTCGGATAAAATTAATAATACTACCGATCGGCATCTCGTAGTGAAACCCAACTTGCCCGACCGCCCTGTATCTGAACTGAACGTTAACTAACTACTCGATGATTCATGCACACATGCATACGTGTTAACAAGAAAAGGATCTATATCGTTTTGTTTGCCAACTTCGAATCCGTATTCACATGTAGCCCTGCTCATCACCAACCGATCGAGGAATCCGAAAGAATGCAGCGTGAGTTGCTTTATAAGAGAATTGGTGTTACTAAGGACTGTTTCAGAAAATACTGCACCACAATAAAACACCAGTTTGAAGACCATTTGAAATTATTTTTATTTCTGTTTTATTTTTTTTAATTCATTAGAATAGTAAAGTAATACCACAATTCTTAAAATTATGTATTTATACGTTTTCTGGAATATAACCTCACCCTTCTCTTAATATCTTTCATTAATTTTTGCAAAGTTTCTGCCAAGTCTTTTCTACTGGCAGAAATCCATAAATTCTTGAAATGTGGTAATGAGGTTGTACATTTGCGTTCTTTACGTAATGTATTCTTTATCAGAACCCTAAGGCCTGAGTTCTAGCATATTGGGTGGATTGTCACTTTCAAGGTTATAGAAGTTCTGTTGCATAATCTGGCGAGAATAATGGTGATGCAGTATGATGTTTAATTAAGGGTAGCAGCCTTTTTTGCAAACACTCCTTCATATAAATGTAGGAATTTATGGTGCCTTCATAAAAAACGGGTCTTCTTCGTTGCCAAACAATTGATTTTTTTTCAAATTTTTCATGTGGAATGACTTTTTTTTCTTTTGGAACATTCTTCGCATCGAAAGTGTTATCGAATTGAGGCGAAGTTTTAAAATCATATTTAATGTAGGATTCATCATCCATAAGCAAGCAATCATCTGGACTGGCTAGCAAAGGTTTATACAAGTCCCTTGCTCTTTTAATTGATGTTTTTTGCTGTGACACAGATCTTTTTGCACACTTTTGTTTTTTTGTATGTATTCTTTCTCATTATTTCTGTTCTTTATTCTTTGCACAGTTGCACCACTTGTTTCACTCTTTTGGCAATATCTCGCACTGACATACACTTGTTTCTGCCTATGCACTGTAGTACTCTCCTTTCTAAATTTTTATCCTTTTGGTCTTCCTCTTCCTGGTTTCTGTTCAACACTTTGACACTCAAGGTATCTTTTAACAGTTCTACTCACAGTCCAAGTTTAGTTCTTTTGCCATAACCACTGACTTATAACAATGGACTGAGCGATTTGCTATTTCATGTCGCACAAATATTGTGTTTCTGTATATCACCGTTAGAGCACCCTTTAAAACGTTTATTTATTATATAAAATTCCGACTTTAATTTTCAAAAGTTATTCTTACTTGAATCCTGCGTATGGGCAAGAGAGACGGAGCATGGTAAACACTATCTTTACCTTATTCTTTCTACGGTGATTGCATCTGTAGCCAACATAAAAACATCAAATGGCATAAGAAAACGTTCAGTAAGCAAATATGTTGTGTTGGTAGCTCCAACTCTGCCATAGGGCGAAAGAGAAAACTATAAAACTTGTGCTATTCTTTCGTATAGAAAAATGGCAATACGCTCAGTCCATTATTATAAGTCAGTGGCTATAACAGAATAAGATTTATTCCGATTTTCTAAATACTTTTGCAAAATTGCTTGACACACTACCAACTGCTTTGAGCTCATTTTGCTGACTAATCTCACAAGTGGAAGCAAAGTTGACAGTTATTGAAGCTAAACAAAGTGCAAAGTTATTTCCCTAAAGTAACGGTTAAGCACAAGTAATTGCATGGTGTACAGTTACCACAAAAAGTGGTGCGGTGTTTTCTGAAACAGTCCTTAAGTGGGATTTGTCTGCCCATTACACGAGCATTTTTCGATTTGCTACTAAAAATGTCAAAATGTAAAAGATTTAAAAATGCTGTCATGCGTGAACATCTTGAAAATTTTCTAATTTTTATAGCCTAGCCCTACATGATGAACGGATTGAACACCCACGCATAATATTAAAAGTTATTTTGATTTTTTCACGTCTGTCTGTCCGTCCCCTCGATAACTCAAGAACGTGTTCACTTAGAGAGCTGAAATTTTGCACACGGCATTTTCATAAAACTTCTTTGTCATACAAAAATTTTATCTTTTCACTATACAGGGTGTCTACGTCTAGGTGGTCCATAGAGCACGAGGTGATAGTACTGACCTAGACGAACAAAAAATTGTATGGCAGGGGGTCCACATGAACCCTTTGGGAGATACAGGGTTATTAAGAAATTATCCTTTTCACAAAACACCCTGTATCTTAAAAAGTACAGGGTGTACGGTCGCTGTCAAGAGCTCAATGTAAGATAATCCGAGTCGATTTACCAGCAGATCTTCAAAGAAGAGAGGAGTACGGGGCTGACTGAGTAGTCGTTGGAAAGGCCATGAATTTCTGCATACAATGAGTTCTTGATAGCGAACATACACCCTGTATCTTCCAAATGGTTCATGTTGACCCCCCGCCATACAATTTTTTCTTCGTATTGGTGAGCACTATCACCTCCTGCAATATGGACCACCTAGGCGGAAGCATCTTGTATATTTGGATACTTCTTGAAAATGCGTCGATGGTAGATAGCTGAAATTCTGTACACGGTGTTTTCACCAAAATAGTAAAAATTGAGGATTTTTACTTATACTGTGAAAACGATCCATCCTAGATGTTTTTATTGTACTGTAAAGTTCTTCATCAGAATATAAAAATTTGCACTTTTTTTAAGCATATCCTGCCTCAAAAAGCCCATTCCCAAGAAATAATATCTTACTTTTTGGCACTAATTGAACTTTTTTAGCCATTTTCGCTGGATATACTTAAGAAAAAGTGCAAAAAATGCAGAAACGGAAGAATAGGTATTTTTAAAGGGAAGCTTTTGGGTTTCTTAAATCCAGCATGAAAAGTTTGTGTACCATGACCAGTTTTTTGTTAAAAAAAAATAGTGAAATTAAAAAAAAAACCATTTAAAATTCCGAAATTTTGATTTTGTCGAGTCATAACTTCAAAACGGAAAGGAGTAGGAGCCATATTTATAGATCGTTGGTGAGGTCCAAGGATTATCTATCTAAAAAAATTAAATAATCATCATATGGTGTAACGTTCAGAAGCTACAGGGTGATCTATAAAAACATACCCAACTATCTTAAGGTCCCGCTATCTCGGAAACCGTAAGGATTGTCTCTCTCCCCTTCCGCCCCCCACCATCCATACACTTTTTTGGCCGTCTAAGCATGACCTATCCATAACCTTAGGGTTGCAAACCACTTACGGGACACCCTGTATAACTCTTTACCTAATTACGATAATAACAAAAGAAATATTCATACAATCATGTAGTTCAATATCAATAAAATTTTAGTGAGCAATTAATTAATTTAAATTATACATAGGAATTGGTTCTATATTCACAGTGGTGCCCACTGCATAATAAATTTATTCATAAAATTAGTTTGTTTCTGTCTATTTAGTGACTGTGGACCTGGAACGATTTTTAGATTTTAAAAAAAAAAGTGCTCGTTTTATTCAAATTCATTTTCATTATAAATAATTTATTTTTATTGTTTTTTCCTTTTTCTTATTTTATTTTTTTTAATCTATTCTAATTCATAAATATTCCACATTTCAGACGTTCACAAAAAAACCGAGTGCATGGAATAGAAACATTGAGTCAAATTTAAAGGTGAGTCAAGAGCAAAATTGTTAAAAAAGTAATAAATTCATATTATAAACAAAGTAGGTGTGTGTCAAGATCAACATTTTATCATTAAGAGATAAAAAATCATTGTTTTCTTCTATACATATAAGTTATATGCGGCATATCTGTCTGGTTACATCCACTTCTTTTTGGAATATTTTCTCTCTCGAAGGTGTAAGATTGATTCTCTTATAAAACGTGATCAAAGTCGTAGTTTTCTCCTAAATAGTGTACCGGTTGTGCCAGAGCTAATAAAAATAATTAAGAATAGCTTTAAAATCTCATGATTGATTTTTTTTATATTGCGAATCGTTATATAACTTTTTTTTTGCTTTTTTATTGTAATCAAACAGCATTTTTTCATTGCTTAGATTGTCGTCATTGTTTATACGACATCTCAATAAAAACGTACTAATTTATGGACGAAGTCATCTTTGTATGTATGTATGCATGTAGTTTAGTAATAAAGTTTCTTCTTAGTAAAATCAGATTAATCCAATGATTGCATATGATAGAGTTTAGGTTGATATCAGAGGGGTTATTGACGTAATCTGCACCGGGGCATATTTATTTTTGTATGTATCTAAAAGTGATTCGAATTAGGCAATTTTGTATTTTTCGAAGATTTAATAAGCCAGTTGCTGAGTGAAGGACGGCAAGTAAAGGATAATTAGATGAGAGTGAGATTGTGTTGATGTTATCGAGAAAGTAGTTGTTGATGCACGTTGATATCGTTTGTTTTGGTTGAAAATATGAGGATTTTCTGATATCCGGATACCTGGATCTGCAAACTATCCGATTCCTGAAATTCGAACTATCCGGATCCATACTAAGTAAAGAAGGTTCAAATTTTCATCCAAATTGCATCGCTTTATTGGGAGAATATAAATTTCTATTTTCCCAATTCAACAATGCAATCTGAAGGAAATTTTGAACCTTTTTTGCTTAGTCTGGATCCGGATAGTTCGGATCCACTTCCGGTCTTGAGGAATCGGATCCTAATTATTCCTCAGCTCTACTCCAGACTAGAGGTGAAAATTGGATCCGGATTTGCTAATATCCGTATATCCGGATACCCGGATCTGCGAACTATCCGATTCCTGAGATCCGGATCCGAACTATCCGGATCCGGACTAAGCAAAAAAGCTTCAAAATTGTGTTGTTTCATTGAGAAAATGAGAATATCATGAAATTTATATTTTCCCAATGAAACAATGCAATCTGAAGGAAATTTTGACCTTTTTTTGCTTAGTCTGGATCCGGATAGTTTGGATCCGAATCCGAATAATAGGATCCGGATTATCCGGATACCCAGATTTGAGGAATCGGATCTTAATTATCTCGGATAATCCGGATAGTAAATTATCCGGATACTTTCAGCTCTACTCCAGACACTGTTTCCGAGTCACATAATTTTTCTGTCACCACCACCATCTCCACCACTATTTTGTTGGAAGATTTCACGATATTTTTGATAAAAGTTTCCCTATAGACAACTATATGACAATAAGATCAGCATAGGCTTACCGTTTTGATTCTTTTTCTTTGTAGAGGAATAAATAATAGGGCAGAGGTGGGAGCATCTCAATATTGTGAAGTTCCTTTTTATACGCTTTTCATAAGCTTTTTTGCTATCACGCTCTATGTTTATTAAACGGGTTTTCAACTAAGTGAATACAGTAAAATTTCCCTAATTCAAATTTACCGTAATAACTTAATTGTTCTCTTACATGAGCCTTATTTTTTTTAGCAATGAGACTTTCGTAAATATTTCGAATAAAATTTTTTCTATAATATGTATTTTGATAGCTAGAATATTTCCCTAAATTGAAGGAATTTTAATTGTGAATAAATTTAATTTTCCTCTAGTAATTCCAGAACATGAACACTATAAGATCATCACTGTGTATATTAAGGTGGCCCAAAAAACAAAAGTGTTAAAATGTCCAAATGCTCATTCAAAATTTGTTAGCTAATTTAATTTCAAACTTCTATGCAAAATTTCAGTGTCGCTCAAATCGAAAATATTGTTTTTTTTTGCTGTTTTTGAGTTTCAGAAAAAGCTCTGTATGGCAAGACCAAGAAGGGGTTACCCGATTTAGTCCATTTAAAATTTTTTTTACTATTTTTATGAAAAAGCTGTCTACAAAATTTCAGCTCTCTACTTCGACGTGCTTTCAAGCAGTGTCCAAATATATAGTGAAAACCTAAAGTTTTGTATAGCAACACCAAGAAAGAGTAGTCCAATTAAATCCATTTTTGTACTTATATTAGCGATTCTTATGAAAACGCCGTGTACAAAACTTTGAGCTCTCCACGTTATCGCGTTCTTAGGCATTGTCCAAATATATAGTGAAAACCCAAAGTTTTGTATGGCAACACCAAGAAGAGGTTGCCCAACTTAGTATATTTTTGAAATTTTATTTACTAAGTATTATTATGAAAACACTATGTACTAAATTTCGAGCGAGGTAACAAAATATATGATTGAAAACACATTGCAGTTGCTCCCACCGAAAATGTTCTTTTTTTTTTTTTTTAATAGGCAGGGGAACAGGAGAAACCCACCCATCCCAAGCATGGAGGCCATAGCGGCCCATTGTGCTGTTAAATGCTGAAAATGCTCTTAGTCGTGCTCTTAGTTGCTGCCACTGCGCCAAGATACCCAGGGAGTTTCTCAGTTATCACAAACGTAAACAAATCTTCAATATTTCATTGTTTTTGTTATTAATTTCAGTTTAATTTAATATAAAAATGTTTGTAAAGTAGGTACACAAAATAATATTTTATAACTATATTTGCCTAAAAAATGATTTCCCACGTATATTTTCACAAGATTCAAATTCTTTCAAATTAGGCAAACTTCGTTTGAAAGCTGAAAATATATTTGTCTCTTTCTTCAATATAATTCTGACCTACTTCATGAAACTCTGAATTTTACAGGTATCAACACTTGCTGTTGTCTCTATATGGGCGTGTTTTTAAAGTCGTCAAATGTGCACATTTGATCATTTGTTCACAAAACAGAGTTTTTAAATCCTCTCTTTGTAACACCTCGAAATAATGATTTTAGAGCAAAATGAATTGGACACCCACGCATAATAAAAGTTATTTTGATCTTTGTATGTCCGTCTGTGTGCACGATAACTCGTGAACGTGTTTATACTTAGAGAGCTGAAATTTTGTACACGGACTTTAAAAAAAAGTAAAATTAAGTTCGAAAATGAGACAAATCGGGCAACTCTTTCTTGGGGTTGCCATACAAAAATGTCGTTGTCCGCTATATATTTGGACACTGCCTGAAAACGCATTGACGTAGAGAGCTGAAACTTGGTACATGATGTTTTCATTGTGCAAGCAAAAAAAATTTTCAAAAATAGACTAAATCGGGAAACTCCTTCTTGGTGTTGCCATATAAAAATTTAGGTTTTTTACGTATTCTTTGAAAACGATCAGTCCAAGACATTTTTATTGCACTAAAAACCTTTTCAGAATACGAAATCGTATAAAATTAGTTATTATAACTTTTTCTGTCCGACAAACCGTTCTAAAAATATATGCGAAAAACCACTTCAAAAATTAAACTTGCACAGAAGGGTGACAATACGAAATTTCATAAGGGCATTCATCTAGGGATCATAAGAATTGGTCATAGACCAAGCTTTTTTACTTGTTAAAGTCTATGATGTGCCATAATGAGCGTCACACTTGCTGCACGAATATTTTTGCAATCACTGCGACTCATGCAAGGACTGATAACATATGATCGTTTTGACATTTTAATTTTATGGCTCGCTCAGTATTGCTTTGCATTTGGTGTTTTCCTAGTTCTTTTTTAATATAAACAATTTTAATATCATTTATATAATATGCCATACATATTATACATACATATGGTATTATTATTATTATGGAAATATAATGGTTTTTCATAGTCTATAAGAAAATCACATGTGCACAGAAATTCATTTTTAAGGGGCTCTCCTTGTTTCAAGCTTGCACTTTAATATAAGTTCTTCGCGCTTCCCACCAGAGTGGATTTCACAGAGTACCGTCAGATTTGAAAAACTCTTAATCTTACGTTGGTGAGATGATGAGAGCAAATGCAATCTGGTGACTCCACTCTACACTCTGCCATTGTAAACGCTCCTTTAAACTTCAATGCACAGAATGCACACGAGCATAAATGAATGAATTAAGAGAGCGTCAACATCGTCAAATGTGACGAATTTAAAAACACGCCCTATTCTAAGATTAAATTAGCTCTATCTCTAGTTGTAAACATGATACACTAAACTAAAATTTGAGATGCTGTAAATGCGCGAGTAATAGCCCATTTAAAATTGTCCAATCACAAAAATTGTAAAAAAAGAAGAAAAAAAATCTCAATTGAGTTTTACTTTTAAAAACTACTATTCAAATTCAACTAAAACTGGCGAAAATTATCAAATAGTGTGTGGGTGTTTTGCAGCAGCGCACCACCATATTCTAGGTCAAAAACAGATTTTAAAGTTGTATCTTGTTTTTTTTTTAATTTTAAGTTTTATCAACTTTCTTTGAAAGTTTTATGTAAGTTGAAGTTGGAAAAATCCTTTTTCCATTGCAAATATGTATTGAAATCTTTTTGTCCCTGGTGTCCTTTACTACTTTTTCTTAGAAAAAAAAAAACGTTTCATTGACTTTACATAATTGCAATAAAATGAATGTAAAATAAAATATATTCAAATCTACTTGATATGTCTGCAATATTCTGCATTAATGCTGAGAATAATTCAAAGGCGGCATCCAACTTTTGTATGGCTATGTATGTATGCAGGTGTGTGTGGGTGATTAAATGTAACTATGTATTTACTGCATTCAATAATGATAATAATAATAATTATACCCCACGAAAGTGTAACCCCCCCCCCCCCCCCCCCCTAAGGATGTGCACAGAGATGTTTTTATCTTGACTTGACCTACAAGACAGAATATTGGCAAGAAGCTTTTCAGAAATTTATATGGTTTAAGTGATAAATTGTGTAATAGCGATTCATTTTAGTGTGAGTTTAAGTCAGACTAAGTGCCGCCTATATGATTGCTATTAAATTAGCAATCACAGACGTAACTATAACTAACTAACTAGGCATATTTACTTGCGTCCTGTTCATATAATCCGAAAAAAACAACCGTCAATAAATCACGACAAGCAGTTTTATCAGACGTTTTGTGCCCACATTGACCCTCCCTGCCCCCACACAACACATTGATGATAACCAGGAAGCTTGCGTTAAATTTCTTGTTTACATCAGCACAATGTTTTTTTTTCTGTTTGCGTGCCTCCGCCCTCTATTATATATAATAGGCGACTACATAATTTCCACTGCACAATCGACATGACACTTTCATATGCAATATAATAACAAATTGGCTGACAAGCATGCAGCAGATTCAGGTGTTGGATGCCACACAACATTCTCCAGCATATAACATAAATTGATTATCAGGTAAGAAATGTGACCTGATTAAATTTTGTCGTCTGTCAATGATATTATGAGAAGTTGTAGAGAGAAGGGGGGGGGGGGGGTTCAAACGACTTTGGGCGGTTACAATAATTTTCATAACCAGTTAGCCTCTGGAGTAGCAAACATATTGCATATATGTACTTACTTATAATAATGTTAATTAAAATGAGAGGGAGGGGAAAACATACATTAATATGTATGATGATATTTTACGTAGTTATACTAGTTCCATCCGGACTTGCTTGCTTTTCACTTTATCTGAGTTTAAAAAAAAAATAAAATTTATAATTTTTTTGTAATGACACCCGGCAAATCCCACACGACATATTTGTGCAAATGCAAAATATGAAAGTATGTTGGAGAGAAATGTAGAGCAAAACTGAATGCAACGCGAGTTTGAATGCAAATTTTGAGTTTACATCGAATATGCGATGCATACAAATTTGTTAATGACAAGGTCTTGCTGCAACGTTACGTTTTCTTGTTTTATTTGATTCTTTTTTATATTCTTATCTTTATTTTTATTTTTTTTTGTATTATAATTCACTCTGCACCGACAAGGGTATATTATTGTTTAACGAGTTCTTGAGGAAATTCTCTAAGCAATTCTTTCTGATCGATGAGTTATGAATAATAAATATAATTTGTATGCTTTCCTTGAGAGAAAATAGAATTAATTAATCACTTTGTAAAATTACATTAAATCAATTAAATTTGCGTAAAGATAAGTTGAAAATGTAATATGATTTTAAGTTTTATAGCTAGTATAGACTATAGAAGTTATTATTATTTTTTTAGCAACTGTAGAAGATTTCATACGAAAAATTTTCACCTGAAATCTACACGGTTAAAAATTTGGGATTAAATTTTAATCTTTTTGGGGTTGTATACAGGGTGATTCTGATCAAGATACCTTCCGGTATACCACGCGATTCCTTGAGGTAAGCTGATCAAAAAATTGCCCCCCCCCCCCCCCCCGAACCCTTTAGGAGTGGTGGCCAGTTGAAGATATTCGTGAATCCTGATGGGTATAAATGACTTTAACTTTTGAACCACGATATAGATTTTGGTTATTGTTGGCTTATTACATAGCCAAGAATAGTAGCTGTTGAGAAATGTATTACTTTGTATTTTCTAATTAAGCATCTTTAAATTATTCTCAAATATTTCCAAAATTTTTATTTTTTTTACACACAAATTTCATAAATACCGTTATTTAGTTCAAAAACTTTTGTGTGTAGAAAAATTAAAATTTTGGAAATATTTGAGAATAATTTAAAGATGCTTAATTAGAAAATACAGAGTAATACACTTCTCTACAGCTACTATTCTTGGCTATGTAATAAGCCAACAATAACCAAAATCTATTTCGTGGTTCAAAAGTTAAACTCATTTATTCCCATCAGGGTTCACGAAAATCTTCAACTGGCCACCACTCCTAAAGGAAGGTTTCTAGGGGGTGGGGGGGTATGTGGAACAATTTTTTGATCAGCTTACCTTAAGGAATCGCGTGGTATACCGGAAGGTATCTTGATCAGAATCACCCTGTATATGACCAGTCCAATAAAAGATTAAATTTCAATAATATGAATGTATTCAAAATTCTTTTCAATAATTTTTCTTAATATAATTTAATACTCCATGTATTATAAAATGTAATACCAAATGTGTTAAATTATAACCTTTTGCTGGAATTTATTTGTAATAAAAAGAATTAAAATATAAACCAAAAGGATTATATATTTTAGTCACAAAGTACTAGAAATTAAATTTTAATAGTTTAGAATTTTAATAAGATCTATACTAAATTTTAGACTAATTTTTATTATAACTGCATTTCAACTTAATAAATAAAACACTTCCTATTTTTCTTTTTTCCATTTTATTTTATGAAATTAACAAATTATACTTATGCAGTACATATGTACTAGATACATAAAATTAATATATAACTATGGGAACCAAAACATATAACTTCATGTTTGCAAAATAACTTTCAAAAGTTGCTTTGTAAAGTAGATCTTTATGTTTAACAATACAGTTTTCTTCTGTTTTATTCAATTCAAAACAATCTACATTTGTATCGAGACCAATACAAGTGTGCTTATTAACAATAAAAAAGATTTCGTTATTTCTGTAAATTATATCAATAATACGGCCAAACAAAAAAGGTGGATCCTTATCCATACAAATATATGTAAGTGTCTTTTCTATAATGAAAACCTGGACTAACTTCTACCCAAGAAATATTGAATGTTTCTTCATTTAAAAAACTTTTGTTTAAAGAAATATCTTTGTCATAGGTTACTTCATTGATATTAATTACAAAAACTAAAAGATTCTTCGAATTTTAACTTCTTTAATGTGTGTGCCATAAATTGCTGATGTCGAATGGTTAATGACTTACAAATGTTAATATAATTATTTAAGGAAGAGCTTAATTTGGAAAAATATTTATGCTTAGCTTCGTAGCGGATTGTCCAACTGAACTAAGGGGATATTTCTCTTTATTAGACCCGGATAGTGAATCATCAGGTGATGTTTGGGAATTAAATTCTTTTTATAGGTATTTATTATGATAATATTTAAGTGAAGCTTAATTAATTGTTTTAAATCACCAATACAAGTTGCAGTTATTTTTGGGGATAATATAATTCGTATTATTCGAATTAAACTCAATACTCCTAGCCAATGCTGTGGTACTACTTTTTGAAAGTCTTCAAAATCTAAGAAATGCTTTAACTGATCTTTCCAGAGTAGTTTTCCTGATTTCTTTAGTCCTAGGTCCTCCAGAAGTAGGCGGTAGCAATATTAATAATGATATGAAGTTTTTTACTTCTTTATTCCAATCTATTAAAAATATATAATAACGTCTGCGAAATAGTATGTACTTACTTACAGAATGTTTCAGTATTCTCCAATGGGCTCTCTTTTCCTGTCGTTTCATTTAAAACAATGTCAACAAAATCAGCATATTTCTTCCATTTATCAAATAATAGAGAAGACTGAGTTTTATACCTCAACTCAAAATCATAAAGCCACTATAGTAAAATTGAATTAGTTCACAAGTATTACATACATATAAAAATATTCCTTACCAAGTTCGAATCAAAAAAGAAGAAAGGAAATCTTTGGAAGACGTTGTTGATTGGATTTAAAGAAAGTTTTGTTCGTAGGTCAACAGTAGCTTTAAGTCTTAATTTTATAAGTTCTTCCTGCTCCTTTACCACACAATTTTTAAAAAACTTAAGGTTGTCTTGACCGAGAATTCCTAATTCAACTTTCTCTGTTCTCTGTTTCTTCTGCTCAGGTAATTTTTTTGTCAAATTCCCTTCAACTTTATGCCTTTTGTTATTAGAATTTTTTTTTTGGATGCAAGATATCCCGTGTTGGAAGTAGGATCATAAAATAAGTCCTGAAATTAACATTGAGCTTGAAATACCTATATATTAACTAATTAGAATAAAGTCTTTCGTACAATTCCCTCTATTGCACTATTTTGAACTTTAAATGAAGGAAATAAAGCGAATTTTCTTAATTCTACATACTTTGTCTTTTGGTTGTCACTTTTATATAACACTTTTACAAAAATTCCCGCTTTGTACTCCATTTTTGCCGAGTTAAATGCAGCTTAACCTGTTCCAACCACTTAGAACTTCCATAAATATAATTATAACTTACGAAATGACACACGGATTTACAGAAATAACGGTAAATGATATAGAAATTAATTGTATTCCTGAAAAAGGTTAAATTTTCCACCACATTATACTGAATGCAGTAAAATTTTATTCTTTCGAAGAGTAAATTATATTATAAATTATACTGAATGCAGCATCAAGTCTTATCATGTTCTCCCTTCATACCAATGGGGTTTAATTTATAATACAGAACGTATTACAACTTCCTACACTTCAGCCGGACACATATGCGTCATACATTTATTGCAGCGACATGCTCTTTCACGTGGTTTACATGGAACTTTCTTGGTGTAATTTATAAACCAATTAGTATTACATTTATGTTAACTCTAATTAAATGAGCGCTTTCTTCTTATTTTAATCCAAAAGGATTTTACTTATATATCAGGACTTACTATATTTGTTTGTAGTAATTTCAATTTATTACAAAATAGTATTAATTGTACTGCAAAAAGGCAGTATTCCTTTTTTTGGTTTAAAAAATATCCTAACATTTTTAACCGTGTAATAGAAAGTCAGCTACCCTTTTTTATACCCTAAGATGAAGTCATAGGGTATACTAAGTTTGTCATTCCGTTTGTAACACCTAGAAATAATGATGATAGAGCAAAATGGATTAGACACCCACGCATAATATTAAAAGTTATTTTGATCTATGTGTCCATCCGTCCGTCCTCACGATAACTCGAGATCGCGTATACCCAGAGAGTTGCATATGGCCGTTTAATAAAAAAAGTAAAATTAAGTTCGAAAATGGGACAAATCGCGTAACTCCTTCGTAGGGTTTCCATACACAAATTTCACTAATTATAATAAATATAAAATAATAATAATAAATTTTTCACTACATATTTGTACACTATCTGAGAATGTGTCAATATCGAGAGCTGCAATTTTGTACATAGTGTTTTCATAAAAATGGTAAATATTGTTTCAAAAATGGACTAAATCGAGCAACCCATTCTTGGTGTTGCCATATAAAACACATAAAAATTTAGAATTCTTACGTATACTGTGAAGACGATAAATCCTATATGGTTTTAATGCACTGAAAAGTTCTTCAGAATATGAAATGCTATAAAATTAGTTATAATCATTATTGCTGTTCGACGAACCGAGATATATTTAAAAACAACTTCAAAAATCAAACTTGCGCAGATGTGTAACCATACGAAATGACAGTCATCTAGGGTCTAATAAAAATTGGTCTTACAATTAGAGATAATTCTGGCTTTGTTTTATTTTTTGTTTGTTTTGTTTTTATTTTTTAGAAGTCCAAGGAAGTCCTTAGGTATATTGTATTTGAACGATCTACGCGGTCAAAATTATTTTGAAGTCTACATCGATTCCAAACGATATTATTAAATAAAAAACAGCTTGCTATTATTGATCAAGACATATTTATTGACAAAATATACTTAAAAAAAAAAAAACTAAAATTTTATCTGACATTCTTCAGACAAATACCAATCTTCGCTCTCTGAAGAATGACCAGCAACATTATGTTTTGCAGGCATAAGTAGAGCAATTGTTTCTGGCAAATTGCAATTTTCTCTGAAGAATTTTCGCGAGAAGTCTTGGCGGTATGACCGGAAATGTTTATGTCGCGCTTCCGCGGCCACCTCTGAATGCTGTCCGATAGGAACCAATGCGTTTTTTATAATAGCTGCACCATGAATAAGACTTTTATGCATTATTGGAGTCATGGTGTCAAGGGTACAGATCTACATACAAGCGAGCAGTATCTAGTGCGTATTTGTCGTATTTTTCCGGATCAATTGTATGTCCGCTCGAAATAGTTTCTAGTATGACTTTTAATCTGTATATTAAGTCATAACTGATGCCCGTTATTTCGGAAGCCAATTTCGGATCTTCAAAAAATCTCCTGCTGGTATTGCCATCATTGGTATTGCCAAAATTTGCCTTTGGTACATCCAACAGCAAACCAGTTTCGTTGTGAAATTTGGCCTGAATTTTCCGATTCCTTTCCTTTTCGGTACGTTTTTCGGTTTCGGTTTTCATCTGTCTGTATTCTTTTGCTGGTAACTTATAAGCCAAGTGGAGAATATCTTCTAAAAGACGAATTCTGGCATGTAAAACTGAAAGCCAAAACTCAGTAGCCTCAGAACTAATCTCTTTTTCAAAATCCAATCGGTTGAATTCCTTAGAAGTTGCACCACATATGTATGTAATATCAGTACTCCTTTAACAAAGCGGAATCTTATAGGTCGGCATTACCCCACAGTATCTTTTCATTTTCTTTACCAGTAACTAATCGTAGAGGGATGAAACAGCTCTGAAATTTATTCGCGTCTGAGACAGCATCATTTTCGAATTTTTGTTCAAACTGAGATTGCTGAGATCCGTCGCAACCCCATTTACAAATAATCTTCAGCGTATCTTGTTCTTGCTCTTTCAATGTTATCAGTACCTCTTCTAGGAGGGTAGACAAGCGCCTAATGGTCAGATCAACTAAAGGTTGTAAATCGCTATCGGCGTACACACTTCTTACTCTGCATGATTCTTTGGGCGGGTAACAATCTTGTTTGGCTTTTTGTAAAAGGCTATAGCAAGGCAAGAGCTTCTTGTTAGTATTTCTAATTATGTACTTCGTATTGTCGCCAAGTTAAATCAGCAGTATTGTCGTAAGAGAGCAAGTTTCTTCTTTCCTTGATTCAGAAAATGCCCTTTTATATTTTGTTGCACGTGTCGGAGTACTAGTGATTTCTTTGAGTATATCGGAAGCATCTCGTTTTCCAGTTATCCGCAACTCAACCCTTTGGAAAATTTAAGCATAATTTCGATAAGTACCGCATGTTAAAATTACTTTGTGATGTAACGGATCCTTTTTCCTCCCAATCATTATAGCTCCTGCAGAAATCGTTCGGTGCTTTTCCCAGTCTTCTAACATGTTCTCCTATGTCCCAGTGACCCGTAATGACCCCTACTAGATTCCTGATGTTTTTTCTGCTGGTTATTAAGCAGTTCTCTTGACAACCTCCTGTCATATTCAGGCCACAATTACCTCGCCATACGGCAGGTTTCCCTGTTGATCCACGAGACGCTTGCCTTTTGATAGTAGCCCCTGATGATCTCCTCTATTAAAGCAACGATTGGGATCCTTATATAAGCTCTTTTTGACCAACTCATCCGTCAGTTATCTCATTGCCGGCACTTGTCTTGGGTTCATCCGTAAAGATGGAGATATCGGATGTTACAACCATCTCCTAATCACTCCTGGTGGGCATCATTGCAAAGACAGTAAGGCAAGTTAGGAAAGTTTTTTGATAGTCTGTTTCTTCCCTGAAATCACTGGAGTCTATAATCTTCTGGAGTTTATTGGAATGCCCAAAATCCCTCTTCGGCCACCCCCCCCCCCCGTTCTGAGCCTGACAGCACTAATTGCCGCTACACTCCTACAGTGGGATCCAGCGGCAAGAAATCAGGCATGACCTCCAGTGCCACCGTGGCAGTGGTGCGCACACCCAGTTATTCCCAGGCAAGCGGCCCCTTGGTTTTTTGACACAGCACATCCAGGTTAAATTTTTTCGTCAGTGCCGTCCACCAGACCGTGGAGACGGGTCGGCCGAACTATGGGTGAGTACATCCAACGTACCACCTTGGGTTTTAATCCCCAGTTGCCACTTGTAGAATGCCACACTGGCTTTCTTAACAAGTTCTTCTAAGTTAGCCTTCCAGCTCAAGTTGGAATCGAGTATGATTCAAAGATATTTTGCTTCCCTGGAAAGAGTAAGATACTCTCCACCCAGCATAGAATGTCTAAAATTTTGTTCCCGCCCTTTTTTTTTGTAGCACTAGCTTTGTCTTCGACGGGTTTATATTCAATCCACTATTATTGGCCCATAGTTATCCAGCTCAGGCAGCGCAAACTCGAGCCTTTCACTAATAGTAGGGAGAAATTTGCCGGTTGTCGCATACGCAACCGCTTTAAAGTCCTCTCTCTCTCTCTCTCTCTCTCTCTCTCTCTAACTTAATGAGGATTTTATCCATTACCAGCAGTCGCAGGAGTGTGAAAGCCACCCCCCCCCCCCCCTGCGGCGTACCACTGTAGACTGCGCTTCTCATAACCACAACCCCCGAGCAAGAGCTAATCCTTCTGCTGAGAACCATTGAGTGTATCCAGTCACAGAGACCCTTATCACCCTTCGCAGTCCGTTATATATAGTCTATAACTTTTACAGTCGAATTTGCTGATTGGATCGCATCTAATATCACGCGGTTGTCAGAAATGAAAATCAAGCATGGAAGAAAAATCCTGGAAACCCGAAAAAACGCTTAGCGCTTCTTGAAGTCTTTAAATTCTATATATAATTTGAGATTTTGGAATTTTATAATCAACCAATATTCCACGCCACTCCATAAATTCTAGTCCATTTTTCAACTTTCAATTTCCGTCTATTTTACCCTGACACTTGTCTAATCACTCAGCAATCGCTGACGTATAGTCTCGCTGAGATTTTAGCTGTAGAAAATGACACAATTTCGATTTGGTTTTTTTTTTATTTTGAATCTGTTCACGTCTGTTCACGTGCGGAAGATACATACAGTAGAACTTCTACAACGTATTGAACTACAAGGGGTTGATGGTCGCTCCACTAAGACTGTTTTGCTAATATCGAACTTTTCCATTGATTTAGACATTATCTAGAAGTCTACGAGTTTTTTTCGGATAGAGTTTCGAATAATCTCTGTCCGTTGACTAATTGATCTCCATTTATTATGTTCATTTATATAGTACATGTTCATTTAGTTCATTTATATGCATGTATGTACATTTGGTATATATCCTGCTGAAAAAAGTTTCATCAATATATTTAAAATCGGATGTGTGCATGGTTTTAAAAAAAAAAATCCAAAAAATGCCGCGACACTCAAATGATCAAGATCTTTTAAAAAAAAAAACACTAAAATTTACCGCTTTCATCTTCAATGTTTATTTCAAGATTTCGAGGACGTAAACACATGTCGTCCGAAAAATTTTCAAATTCTAATAAAAGAACGGAAAATATCATTTCCAAAAGTACGTCATATCTCCTCTCTGCGGAATATATAGTACGTAAGTGGATGGAAGACTCTTGGGTGGAGAGAAGACACCTGCAAATAATTATTAGACGAATCTGTGGTCTAAAATTTTATGAATGCAAAATAGCATCCAGGGTAGTCATCGGTATATTTATACATCCACGTCCATCCGCTGATCTTATAATGTTTTGTCTATTTTTACACATTTACTACAGCCATTTGAAGAAGCGTGTAACATTCAATCTAAGAGGAATTCTCAGTTTTTAATCAATGGCCGCACAAGACCACAAGAATTAGTAATGATATTTTTATTGTCTATTGTCATCATGGAATATTTTTCGGGGAAATGTGTTTACATTATAGAGCGCTTAAAAAAAAAATCATTCATTGATTTTTTTAAAAAAAATTTTTTTTTTTATTTTTATTTTTTTTTTAAGTGCCGGAAACTTTTCTCTTGCAGCTACTGCTTTTTAAATTGTTTAAAAGAAAAATGTTGAAATAATTCAAAAGTTTGCCAATTCTTGAAACATTTGCAATTCATGAATTTCTCTCATAAAACGCCAATTTCATAAGCATATCAAGGAGCATTTGAATACAGAGTTCAAATTCAATTTAAGTCGTCTGCCTTCCGGTACAAGAGTACTCTTATATGTTTTCATTATCGAGACAGCATTTAAAATGAGAAAATTAAAGCTCTATGTATTCGCTACTCAGTATGATTTTCAAAGAAGTAGTCTTGAATTAGACTCCTCTACTTGTTAAAATAATTTCGAGAGGGAAGAAAAGTGTATTGTTTTTGTTTGTTTGTAAAATTTAGTTCTATAGAGAAGAGTGTTATGAAATTTAATATGCAAACGTTATGTTTGCGGAATAAATAACAGTTGAAAACATACATATATAAACTTACCCCCATGGCAAAGATATTTCAGTCATATGCTTTGAAGATATGTATGTATAGTTCCCTCGTTGGGAGATAATTTATTGATTCTACCGTTCTCCTCCCAGAATTTGGAAGTAGTCTAAAAGTCTTTCGGGAATTTAGGACTTCTCCCCTTGGCGATTTTACATTTTTCGAGTCATAGAGAGACATTTTATTTTATACTTTCTGTTGTGATCACTATAAGTTCAATACTCTAAGGGGTGAGGGGGAGAAGACTGATTGATATAGTATTGATAAAAACAAAAAATTGATAAAACATCAAAGAATTTCACGTTTGTGTGTTTTCATGATACAATTGACGTCGTATAGCTTTTTGACCTGTTGTCATTATTATTATTTTGCCTCGGAGTGGTTATCCTATAGGAAATAATATAACAAACTTTAAAAAGAGTTCTGTAGTGCAGCCAACATGAAAAATGTGTTTATATAATTTTTTATAACATGTTCTGATCATCTTGTCGATATGCTCCGCATGAGAACATGTTCTCTGACTACACGTATTGATATCAAAAAACATATTCTTTCCATATGCTTTTTATAAGACTCAAGTCCGCCCTGCTGAGCGAAATCTTCGGACGTGCGTCGGTCGGTTACAAATGATGGTGTGATAATCGGTGCGTATCCGAAAGAGTTCTCCAGTAACGAGCACCTCGAGTTATGACCCATCGCCCTTGCGACAAAAAAATTTCATAAAAAAATTTGCAAAAATGTATCAATTTTCTATAGTTTTCGCCAAATATACTTACATCATATACATATACAGGGTGTCCCGAATTAGGATGGCCATAAGAAAGGAGGTGATAGATCGCGGTAAGAAACGAAAAAAAATGTATGGGAGGGGAGGGGTCTAACAAGTTTTTTCCCAGTGTTGAGTAAGTGCTTCAACATGTTTCCCAATATCTTTTTTTAAATATCGGAATGCGTCTTTTTCCAATCGATGCCTAATCAATTGCCCATTAAGGAGGTTTGAAATTTTTTTTTCTGTTGTTAATGTCTTCGAAGTTATAGCCTTTCAAAGTCAAAATTTTGAATCAACGAATTCATTTTTTCGGATTCAAATGAAATTATCTCAACATTTTACCCTATTATTTATGTATTTTTTTCGGCTTGGAAGTAAACCCAATCGGTGTTCTATAAGTTACTCTTCACAGCACACAAAAATATTTGACCGTTCTCAAATCATAACGTAAAATGTGCAGGTCTTACCTGAATCCCATTTTATAAATTTAATGTTTTCACCAGAACAAAGTGAAACAAAGTTAAACCTTTTTCAGAAATAACTACAACAATTTTCAGTAGTCCAAGAACTGAACCAAGGAGTATAAAATTACAGACAAAAAGCGAGATACAAGCAGACAAGTACAGATTTTTACACAATTTTTACACAAAAATAAAGAAAAAACAATTTCGATTTGTTAGATACATTGTTATTAACTGCCATTATTATTACATTATTACAGATTTAAACTATTAATACTTACAAAAATTCTAACTGTTCAAAATATTCTCGAAATAATGATCGCGAAACTCCAGTCTGAAGAGAAATTCTTCTTATGCTTATTGCAGGGTCTCTCCGTATAAGATCTCGAACTAGTTCTTCCGCTTCGACCATAAATGCTGATCGTCAGGTATCTTCTCTTCGTCTGTTGACTGCTCCACTCTCCCGCAATCTTTGGTAAGTTACTGCAAACACGGATCTGTGTGGTACTCTACGTTGAGGAAATGCTTCGGAATAAAGTCTTTGAGCCTCCTGACATTTCTTTTTATTTATTACTTTTTATTTATCAGTTGAAAAGATGTGGACTAATGATTACATATTTAGTAAAACTGCAATTTATATCCTAAGTGACACTTAATTATCCACACCCCACCATGAAAATGTCTCTACAGTGGGTGGTATTTTTGATCACAAACCATAGAGGATAATAAAATTTATGGATCAAAATAAACTTAGGAAAATTTCTTAGTATTAAAAAGTAAATATTCAAACCGCAATATTTACAGGTAATGCACGTGCCCCTAAAAACAATCTTTCAGATTACCTGTAATTCGTCCAAAAATTGGAATTGATTTATGGCTTGCTTTAAATTTGAGGATGTGACTAATCAAGCGTACATGGGTTAGTGCAGTTGCGGTACAGTCACCACGTTGTCATCATTCCTTTCGAATACATTTTCTGTTTTAATAGATTACTGAAATTGTTGTAGTTATTTCAGAAAAAGGTTTCACTTTGTTCTGGTGAAAACCTTAAATTTATAAAATGGGATTCAGGTAAGACCTGCACATTTTACGTTATGATTTGAGAACGGTCAAATATTTTTGTGTGCTGTCAAGACTAACTTATAGAGCACCGATTGGGATTTTTTCTAAGCAGAAAAAAAATAAAAAAATAATAGAGTAAAATGTTGAGATAACTTCATTTGAATCCGAAATTGACTCATAATTTGAAGGTCTATATAACTTCGAAGACATTAACAACAGGAAAAAGAATTTCACACCTCCTTAATGGGCAATTGATTAGCCATCGATTAGAGATAAACTCATTTCGATATTTAAAAAAACCTAGGAGATATTGGGAAATATGTTGAAGCACTTACTGAACACTGGGAAAAACGTTCAAACCGCCGTAGCTCCCAGGGGGGTGAAGTTTCTGTTCCATCTAAAGGTGTTCATACCATCATAGGCTTTGAGAAGCTGCAAATACGCTGGCTAGACAGTAGTGATGATACAATAATAAAAAAGTCGAGAATTCTTCTATTTAATTTATTCTTTGTATTTAAACGGAGAAAAAAGATACGCCTGAAACTGAAACACTGTAAATTATTCCCTGGGAAATATTTGGCTTACTTCCTTAAGCTAGGCGTACACGCTGCTAGCATGCATCAGAGTTTATAGATGAGAGAGAGTATTATTGTAACTTTAGAATATTAGATAAGTTAAGTAATGAACGAAAACTAAAATATGTATAGGATCAAATCTTAAGGGATTGGATATTTCCGGCTATTTATGTGGGAAGCTTTTACCCTTTTCGCTTTGGCTTGCGTAAGCGTTTCTCTCATACACTCATCGATTTTTCTTTTAATGTGCTTTCGGTGAGCATTTGCTGGGGCTGCCAGTGGTTTTTTAATAGGTTTATTGATGACTATAGAGCACGAAGTAAATCTGAACAAATAAGTTTGGCAATCCAGATTTTGGCAATACTGCTCTCGTAGTACCCACGAAACCTCTGGCTTGGAGTGAGTGGAGTGAAGGCACTGTTAGGAGATCGCCGGAGAATTCTCCTTCGGAATTTCTGGCCTGAAAAAAAAACAAAAATGGAGAAGGGAATAATTTCGTTTCCCCGTACAAAATTATGGGAAACATACATAAACCCGAAGTTCAGAAAATATTTCCTCACAATTGACACAAAATATTAAATTTTCCTGAGCAAGTATGTATCCTTAGTACCGTCGCTTGCCTCAGGGTCTCTGCAGCTAATGCCACTGTGCTTAACCAACTGTTTTGCAGGATCCTGCACAATTATACAGATGCCCCATACAATATCTTCATTTTAGAAAATATAAAACATGAAATGAAATCGGAATTTCAATTCCGGAAAATATATGAAATCAATCTCTCTCATTTATAATCTCATCATGATGCTCATTAATAAGCTCATTCACATTATTACTCATCGGCGTGCTCATCTAATATTGTAATATGCACAAAAGAGAAGCATTTCTACAAAAAGGTGAAAGGGATGAAGTATCATGTACAATATCTGTGGAGATGTAAATAGATGTTCATCTGAGTATACTAATGGAGAGCTCATTAATGAGCTCATCAAAATTTGTCTATCAGTGATTAGAGGCTCATAGTTATAATCATTTTTACTCTCCAACGAACCCATTCTAGTAATATAGAAAGAAATTGGTGTTTTTTGTTCTTCTTAATTTTATTTAATCGTTCTACTACTACAATGCTTATTGTAAAAAACAACAATGGCCGACTTCGATTAAGAATAAATAAAAAAAAAACATTTAAAGAATGCAAAGAATTCATATTAAAATAATCACAGTGCCTATATGCATCACAGAATTCACTTGTAATTTTTGCTATAATTTAAATATCTCTTTTAAATTGTGCTTACTTCAAAATCACACGTAATGGGCATTTTCCATGCGTGTGATTATGTGATAATAAGTATATATATTTTTTATATAATTAAATATTTTTACGGAAGGCGGCATATAGTTTTATAAATCATCATAAATTCCGATTCGTAAATTTTACTGTTCGTATACACGTACATTGTACATATGTTATACTCACTTATCAATTTAAACTGTTGTATTAGTGTAAGACTTTTATTAATCATAAAAGCAAATCCAAAAATAGCCAACGATGCAACCCAGAATGTGAGACTGCTGAGCAATTACATATTTTCAACCTGAATATGCCCTGAATACGTGCACATATTATGGGAAATGCACTTATGCAAAGAGCTCATCAGCTTGTAAAACAAATGGCTACGTATATAGTTAGCATTTTAAGTTCTATTTTAGAACATTATCATAAAGAGTCCACAGAATACACGTTTTCTAATAAAACACATATTGATGCTCATCATACTGTACTTATATGAAGTTGGAAACAGGTAGTGTGAGCGAAGTAGTAGCTTTTTTGTTTGTTTTGCTTTTATTGTTTATGGGAGAAAGTCAACCAGAAATTTAAAAAAATGTAAGAATCGATAATTTTGTTAAGTTAAAAAAAAAAAATTAAAGTGTCACTCATAGATGGGTCTGATGTCACATAAAGACGTACATACATATATACATTTGATAGCATCTGATACGGTACCATAATCGGAGAGAATTTGTTAGGGGAGGTTTGAGGGCTCCAACAGTTTTATAATGTTTGTTATAGATTCATGGTATAGAATGACGTAGAATTATTGTTTTTTAATAAATTTTGGAGTGGTTAATGATTGCAGGTATTAAACGTTTTTATTTCCTTTACTATTACTGTCTTATTGACGATAATCTTGCCGAGACTCTCATTCAGATTGGATATGATATACAAGATTATGATTCGGATCAACTGTATTATGGTTATAGTAAAAGAAATAAAATCGTAACTATAATCTACCTGCAGTTTTCAAATATATTTATGTCGTATAATAGAGATTTTTTGTTGTAGCAGTCATGATAGAATGAATATAACTAAAAATCTCAAAACTATATATGTCATGTTCTGTTGGGAGCTCTCACTTGGTGTCAAGTACCTACATATATTAAGGAGAGGAACATGTTCTTATTCTTACAATAAGTGACTTCGATAGATTTTTTCAAACTTTGGATGAATACAACTTTTATACTAAAACGAATACAAAATGTTTTTTAGAATTACTTAAAACTCTAAGTCTAAGATTTATCAACTGTTGATTTTAAAATCAACCGAATTCATCGCTTTGGCGAACTTGTCTTGAGTTTGTTCATAATAAATATGCATGTACGAGGTGTGATAAAAAAATACGATGAATGAATTCTTATAGTAGTAAGTATTGACACTATATATCCATTTGAAGCCACCCGTCTGCTAGCCTGATTCTTTGAGATCAGTGTTGAGTTTGAACAAGTTGTGACTTTTCAGTTGGCTTCCAAAGTAGGAAGTAGGTTATGCTTATCATGTCTGTCGCACATCATTGATTTCGAACATCGTGTTAATATTAAGTTTTGTTTTAAGTTGAGAAAAAAGTGCCAAGGCAGCTCATAAATTGTCAAAATCAATGTACGGCGATAATGTTTGTGACTATGAAGAGTGTCTACAAGTGGTATGAGCGATTTAAAACCGAAAATGAGTAGGATGAAGACGAGCAACGGTCGGGACGTCCTCCAAACTCAAAAACACACGAAAACGTGCAAAAAGTTGCAAAACAAATTCGTTCAAACTGGCGATTGACTATTCGAAAGCTTAGGGAAGAGACATATGACAAAGGTCCGGACAAGACCAGAAAAATGGTTCAATGGCTTCCTCTTTCCTCACGACAACGCCTTGTGCCACACCTCGCTTTTGATTTCTATGAAAACAAGTTAGCTAATTCACATCAACCGGCACGAAAACGAAACTTCATTGCCGGTCGCTATAAGTGGCTATAATCCAGACCGGCATTTATTGGTTGCTGGTCTAGTTGGGAAGTTAATTTGGGATTACTTTTCTATAGTTCTCTCGTGATACCTGCCTTGACTAAAAGTTTCATTTCCATTTTATGTCGTTCTATGTGCACGAAAATGCCGGTGCCGGTAAATCTGTGCAATTTTAATTTTTGAAGTGATTACATATTTCCAGAACTGTTCGTTGTACAGAAAAAAATGATTATAACCAATTCTATAGGATTTCATATCCTGAAGAAGTTTTTAGTACAATAAAAATGTCTAGGACTGATCGTTTTCACAGTATACATAATAATCCAAAATTTTTATGTGGCAACATCAATGTACGGGTGCCCACCTTAGTCCATTTTTGAAATTTTATTTACTATTGCTATGAAAACACTAGATGTGCACTTTTCTGTCCGCAGAACAGGGCAGGAAAAAAGATACACAAAAGAACGCCTCATACATTTTCATAGAAGATTTATAAATGAAGCGAACAGTACACATAGTTCGCTTCAATTGACAGAACAATTTGTTCTCTCCACTATAGGAGTTCTAGAACAAGGTACACACACAGCACTGTATCAAATTTTAGCTCTCTACGTCAACGCGTTCTCAGGCAGTGTCCAAATATATAGTCAAAAATGAGATTTTTATATGGCAACCCTTCGAAAGAGTTACCCGATTAGGCCTATTTTCAATTTTTACTTTTCTTTTAAGAGCCCGTGTGCATTATTTCTGTGCGTTACAAACGGAATGAATGACAAACTTAGTAGTATACCTACCCTTTGATTTCATCTAGGGTATAAAAACTCACATTCAAGTACACACGAAATTTCTCACTGCTTTTTACTAATCAATGAGTAATTCAAAAGAAGAAAGCGCACACGAAACTTCTATTTAGGCCAACCCACATGTCACAGCACAAAGCGGAAGTATTTTGCTGCCCTTTTGTCTACACATGCCATCATAATTGCTGTATCACAAATTCACAGCACGTAATGATAATAAAATTAATTTTATTATCACTTCAAATCGCTGGTAAGGAACTGCTCAGCTGTTCGATTAGAAATTTCACAATTTCAAAATGGCCGGAACTATTGGTATGCTGCCCGTGCTCCCGTTGAAAACTTGGTAACACGGAAGTTTGCCTCCCTCCAAAGGCCTATCATCAGTAAAAAGTGAAGCGTATAGGCTCTAGCATTGGCTATGAAGGCCAACGATGTTACGGGACGGAAATGTCCGCCGAACGGTAACACATACTGCATTTAAGATATAACGGCCTGTCAACAAATACTACGTTTATAGGGAACTAAAAGTCGCGGACGGAAGGTTCCATCCGGACTAAAACTCTCCTATAAACCGGTATAATGAATCCTACAAATAACGTTTTTCTAAAAATTCAGATGGAATGACCGATTCTAAAAAAGAAAAAAAAATTAAGTTAGAGTCCACCATTGTACAAGATCAAAAAATACTGAAAGTCCAAGTCTAGTCTCATTTTTAATCGGGATTGAACTATCAGCCCGCGACCTTAAAATGTCCCTCTACAAATACTTCCGGACTTTATATGAAAATAGGCTCATCGGTTAAAAAAACCCTTCGCGATGCTGATAATTTCCCTTAATAATTTGAAGAAGCCACTTGCTCAAATAAGAAATTATGCATGGAAATAATTTCTAATGCTTCCATTCTGCCGAAATATTCAAATCGATATGTCAATTTAGGCTTGAAGTTAGTCTGGGGTATATTAGTCTCAGTTTTATTCCTTGTCTGTCTATAAACACATTGGGACTTTCAGTTCGGCTTTTCAATTCGCAATAACGTATATAAATAACGTATGGTAATATTTATGTATGTGTGCCTGTCATTTTCTTAAAAATGTTGGTATTGGAAAAAAAATAATAAATTTAAAACTTCTTGAAGTGGTAACCATTTGCGATAGAGACAATATCAATATTTCTGGACGCTCATTATAATTTGGGTAGCAATTCAGTATAAAAATGCGCAATTAAATCCAAAGAGCTTTTGACAATTTACACATAAAAATTTGAAAAGCAAAAAAACAGCTTTTGGTCGTCCAAGATCTCGCAGCCGCTTTCTCTTGCTATGGCTAAATTTGACAGTTCTGAAAGTGTTGCTCTACTGTGCTATCAAAGCAGCTATATCTGTAATATTGAACAGACCCCTGCTTTGTTGCTTAGAATCAGGAGTGTAAGCAACAAAAAGCTGCTATGATAGCAGCTATCTTAAAATCTTGGACAGAGCAATTGTCAAAAATTAAGTAAGAAAAAGCAGCTTTCGAGTTATTTTGGACAGGCAAAAGCATACGAAAGCAGCTAAAAGCAGCCATAGCAGTAATATTGAACATACCCCAGAATGACAATTTTTGTTTTTTATTTTTTATTTACAAAAAAAAAATCATGGCCTATTTATTTATAACTTTTTCCAATCTTTTAAAAGTGCTTTTACGTGTCAATTCTCAAAACCTTACAAATGTTTAGTGAGGTTGCTAAAGCCCGTATGACACTACATTTTTTCTGCATTTTTAATACATTTTTAATATAATTATAGCGATATGAATAGTGTGCAAGTTAAATTTGTAACTGGTGTGAATGCAAAAGCTGTAGCCATGAAAAATGCATAAACGTCATTAAAAATGAATAGGTGTCAAAAACAATACATTAAAAATGTACTTCG
Source organism: Dioctria linearis (assembly GCA_963930735.1). NCBI lineage: Eukaryota > Metazoa > Arthropoda > Insecta > Diptera > Asilidae > Dioctria > Dioctria linearis. Next base: position 16,658,932 of record OZ005740.1, on the reverse strand, counting down.
ATTTACATTTTTAATTTCCTGGGAACTTTGTTTTGACAATTTGACATTGGCAATTGACAGATTGTGAATATGTACATTTGAGCGAAGTATGGATTCAGATTTAAAGATTTTATTAGGAAGTAAAATTTATTATTTAAAGATTCTGTTTACTTTTCGGTTCGTTTTAGTTGCTCTGCTTGCAAGTCAATTATCACCCCAAATATTTTGTTTTTTTTTTGCAATTATTTGTAAGTCTGGGGCCAACTTATTTGTTTCATCTGGAATGCAAGCTCCAAAAGCAGAATTCTCTAGATTTTTTGTTTTATCCATCTTATTTTGTGTATGGACACAAATGCGCTGCCAGGTTTTGGAGATTGACGCAGTTTCAGTTGAGTACTTACAACACTTTTTGATGGAACAAACATTTCATTTGAAAGTATGTTTATTGGTGATGAAAGAAGATCGTGCAGAGTTTGGTTCGAATCAGGGAGCTTATATGTAGTTTCAGAAATAATCTCCTTTGAGAATTGCATAACCTTTTCAGAAGATTCTTCATTATTATTAAAACTGGGCGATATTGGGGTGGAAGTAGACAAACTATCTTTAAATTTGAGGAATTCTTCTAGAATTCCGCTTTTGTTGAAAAGTTGAGAGCTACTTTCAGAAGAAAATACCGACGAATGCGAAAACACATCTTCTTCGCTATATAAAGTCTGCAAAAGCTCAAAGTCAAAAGTAGATTCTTAATAAAAATTAAATACGTTACTTTTAAACTCCTCTTGTTAAAATTATTTACGGTGGAACGTAGAACCTACTCCTAGGTTCTACGGTAGTTAACAAGAAGTCTAATCTGGACTTAAATTTCCAACTACTTTGGATGTTTTCCACGTCTTCCAAACCAGCTCCACTTTTTTGCGCTTTGTACATTTTCTGGTTTTCTACTGAATAATATGATTTCAGGTTATTCCACTTTTTAAGTAATTCCCCTAAGATATAAAAAGATTTTATATGTATAAAACAATTATATAAATGTTTTACCATATGTAAAGGGTACGTTTGCTTCAAATTCTTCATTCATATCGTGCACTATTTTCAGCCAAAATTTTTGTTTCTTTAATTTATTTTTATATGACGAATTTCTGTAATTCCACATATTCTCTGCTGTACTTATGTACTTTATCTATATAAGATAAAATACAAACTCATCTTCCCAATGTATTTTCACCATTTTTCACTAATTTTCTTTTAAAATGGACTACTTTGACAAAGTTTTCTAAAAGAATGGGTGACAGTTTATTGACGGTTGATTTTACTGAGAATTACTATTGATCTCTTTCACAAAATTCCTGCTATCTCTTTTATGCGAATCTGACACTTTCCTGTGTTTTAATGCATTTAAAATATGGAAAAAATGTAGTGTCATACGGGCTTAAGCAAAGGTTGGTGCCCGTAGTTCGTAGTGAAGGTAGCAACAGATTCCCCAGTCCCAAATATACAGAAATTTTCTTTATTGACACATCCACCGAAGAGTTTTAAGTGCGGCGCAACTGAGCATGATTTTATCTGATGAAAATTAAGATCTAGCTGCGCCTGCGCCAGGTTATGTTGCAAGAAAGTTACAGATCATGAAAACTATGTACAATTATTACAATTTACTTGTTATTTGAAAACTTTTTATTTTACAACCACAAAAGAAGAAATTGATGAATAGAATAATCTTAAAATTACGCCAGAATATGAAGGATATAAGGATTAGATTGGTGCTATATATTAAGAGATCAGAAGCTCATTATTTCTATGTGATTTTTTCATCGAAAAAATTTCAAATTATGATTATTTTCGGTCCCAGATTAATTACTTTTGCAGTAATTTTTCCTCAAACAGGAGCATATTGTGACAGTGAATCAAAATGATATTATTAAATTTCAGTCTAAATCACTATTCCATAATCCTTCAATTTGAATCATTTCTTAGTACATATATGTACATATATACATATTTATGTATGAACACTATAAACTAAGTACATACATATTTTTATGTACACATAAATATTTACGTAGAAAAAGTTTCGAGTTTTCGATTGATTTAAATTCACTCTCCAATTAATTATTTACTTAAATTAAAACAGCAATTACACATGCTCTGAAAACTACGCTAGTGGTCTCATTATGGCAGGAAGGATGTAATATCGGAGCCTCTTATTATTACACACAGGACACGAGGACTCTTATGCATGCAGACCGACATTAAGTACATACGTCTGATGTATAGTTGATTGATAAAAAGCACACACGTGTATCGATTATAGAGAGAAGTTCATAGAGTTCTAAGGAAAATGGATTCATTATGCTACTTCCGTGCAACTTTATTTTTGTTTTTGTTGTATAATTTAGTTAAAAATTGTTAAAACCTGTAATCATATCAACTAAGTACTATCAAACACAAGCAATTCTTGTTTATTTGTAGTTTTAGTTTTGAAAACAAATTTTGACGAAATTTCAATCGCTTGCCACTTCAGAGACTTTTTGTTTTTTTTAAAGATGTTGCCAAAGCCGGGGGATACCCTATGTAGCACAGCCTTGGAATTAGGGATTATTTGGTTGAGTCAAAACGGTGTAGATACATTACATTTGAATAGCAGCTAAGGGAGGAAAACAGATGATGGCAAACTGTTCCACATTTATACTTTCCTGCTTTTGAAGGATTCACGGAATTTCACGGCACGGCCAAATTTGACTTCAAGGGTGTGAGCTCGGGTTACAGCTGGTGTAGTGCGCATGGGAAAAATTCTACAAGGGATCAGGCCAGAGATTTCGTCAGAGCAATAGGTATAGAAGCGATAAAAGAGAGATAGACAGCCGACATCACACTGGTGCTCTAGGAAATCAGTAGTTCCTAATGATATGTCATCGCCAATAAGCTGGAATGCCTTCTTTTGGACTTTGTCTAATGCGGACAATGCAGTACGTCCAGCCCCTTCCCAAAGATTGGAATTATATTCTAATCTAGGTCTGATATGGGACTTGTAGAATTGCGCCGATGCATTAAAATATTTCTTACATCTTTGCCCAGGCATTTCATCGTGCTTTTAGCAATACCAAAAATGTGATCGAACCAACTAAGATTGTTAGATATTTCAATGCCTAAGATGTTAAGAGATGGCTAGTTGGACATATCTTCTCTATCGACGGAAATTGGTTGAGTGAATGTTGGAGTACGTTTGAGTGATAACAGACAACATTGCATTTTGGAAGCATTAAACAAGACCCGATTTGCTCTGCCCCAAGCATGTATTATTGTAGTGAAGTAATGGTTTAGTGAACTGAACATGTGGCTTCGTTTGTCAACTATAGCACTCCCACGGGAATTAGCTATAGAGTCGAACGAGTACACGACATCAAGGGTGCTGTCGTCTGTACAACTATGAATAGGATTGATACTGAGAGGTAGTAGATCATTAATAAAAATGAGGAAGAGAGTAGGACAGAGCACAGAACCTTGCGGCACATCGGCATGGATTATAACATGGTCCGAAGTAACTTCGTTGAATATAACTTGAATTGAACGGCGGGAGAGAAAACTTTCAATCCATTTTAAGAAAGGACGGTTTAGACATAATGCCTAAAGTTTAGCGTAAATAGCAGGATTTCAGACTATATGCAAGTTTCCATGCTGAAGGAAAGACTCCTGTCGAGTAGGCCAGGTGAAAAATTTTACGTAGAGGTTTAGCTAAAGAAGCCCAGCAGCCTTATGGCAGAAACACATCCAAGCAAGCCTCAGGCCTGGCCTCTCTCAGGCTTCCTCGCAGCAGAAAAATGAAAACAAAATGATACCACCAGGCTCGGTGCTGTCATTGTAATTTTGATAGTACATCTGTTGACAGAAGTAGGCCTGAGAGAGAAAAATTTTCAACATTGAGCAAAGCGCGCTTTGCGGCTAGGCCTTGACGCTAGCTGCTGGCTTGGTTTTGTGTTGCATCATTTAAAAACCCGTGTTGGAAATTTTGACAACACCTCGAAGAAGCCTCGAGGCCTGGATGTGTTTCTGCCTTTAGACACATTGAGACTTGCGAGCATTTTGAAACCTTCCTTGTACGCAAATGCAACAGTCTTTGACTGTAGTTGCATGTCGGTGGCGGTCTTAGCTGCAAACAAATTGGCTTTGTCCAATGATTCCGTGTACACAACCTCGTCGTGATTTAGGGGCGGTACCGAAGAACTGGTGAAGTTGTTCTTGACTGTTTTAACAAGAGACCAGAAACTCTTACTATCTTTCGACTAGTAAAGATTTTCTGTCTAATACTTTGGTCGAATTGGGCTCACTGAATAATAGACTTACAGGTGTTACGTTACTCTCTATAGATCTGTCTCAGTTCCGCTGAATGGCATAGCTTGTTTGCCTGAAATGCAGCTTTCTTAATTTTTATGGCTGTATACAAGTCATTGTTAAATCAAGATGTGTGGTTAGGTTTAAAATTTGTGAATTTGTGCGGAATGAAGCTGCATATCCCGAACCATAAGATGTTGATAATGTTTTCAGAGCACCACACAACATCTCTGGAGGAAAAACATTCAGACTAGTCGAACTCTCTGATGAATTTATTGAATGAAGCCCAATCAGGTTGATCATAGTGCGACACCAGTCGCTTTTTACGAATCTATTAACACTGTTAAAACAAATGAAAATTTTGTATAAAATAGAATCGTTTTTTTTTAGAACATTCTTACGGGATAATGTTGGGAAAGGATTATTTCAGTCGATGCAGCATCATGCTACCATACGCTGTGACCGGCGTTTAGCACATTATTCGAAACTCAGCGAATTTTTCTCAGAGAAAGTCTGTGTCACCGATTTCGACTAGGGCTGTTGATAGAATTCGAAGCAGTTGATTCGAGGTTTCGAATCCTTCGAAGCATGATAGTTTTGACAAAGCTTCGAAACAACAATTTTTCCTCGTGTCTACTCTGCAGTGTTAAGATTAAATTAATATTCGAGGTGACTTTGAAATAATTTTTGAATACATGGTTTAAAGAATAGACTATTATAAGTCTTTTGGTATGACAGGAATATGTGAACATATATTATTATATGTTTGATTTGAAACGCAACGTGGTTCAAAACTTTTCACTCTAGTTTCACAATCTTCTTGTCTTGTCTTCGGCTAAAATTTGCCACACCTATACATCTTAGATGTTGAAAATACACTTTTAGAACTTCATATAACATAAAATCAATACGGCGGGCGGCTCCAAAATGGTGGACGAATTTTATCACTTTATGGTCAGATTTGACTAAAAATCGATATCTATGGGATTTTGGCGTCAGTAATTACGAATTTGTGAAGTTTAGAAATCAAAATGACGGCTCCTAAATAGCAGTCGAATTTTATCACTTATGGTCAGATTCGACTAAAAATCAATATCTTATAGATCGCAAATTACGAATTTATTTGATTTTAACTTCACTTTACAGCAACGAAGATTATTCACAAGCCAAAAGAAGCCCTACACTTGAATTACAAATTTTGAATCAAACAAGTAATACCCAACAGATTTCGTCAGGGTATAATAAGAATGTACCTAATTGATACTTTTGCATTGAATTATGACATTTCAAGCACACATTATTAAATTTTAAAGCCAAATTTAATTAATTTTCAATTACAGTTTGTTTAAATATTTATCAATTCGTGTCCGTGGATTGCTCTAAACGCTGATATATACGATAGATGACATTGTGCAAATTTCGTACATTTGAATTCGGTACATCATTGGTAAAACGTTCCTGGTTCGAATGGTTCAACTTCCAAGCCCTCTAGATGATTTCATATCCTCCAAGTTCGAATGCTTAAGCAAAACTAATTGTTTCTTTAGTACAATAGGCAACCTCATTAATCCCAAATATCGATTAGGTATAAGTCGAGTCGAAAAAAATCTTCAGACATATTGACCCCGCAATCTTCAAGCTCTAAGTTTTGACCAAATATTCGTAATGCGCGACCTCCACAATCCTAAGATATTGATTTTGAGTCAAATCGGGCCAAACTTAAAAAAATGTGGCCGCCATCTTGATTTTATATTATATAAAAGTCTTGACGTATATTGTCATGCAAGATCAATAAGTCTGTCAAATTTTTAGCTCAATGGCTCAACGGAAAGTGGCTCAAATTAGCATTACAAATTCTGAATCAAGGTCATACGGTAGCTTCGAATTTCTTACGTTCGAAGGTTCGACTTTCAAGGCTTCGTTTCTTGAACATTCGTTCGAAGCTTGTGAGCTTCGAAAATCAACAGCCCCAATTTCAACTATACGTAATCGCCTCCAAAATTTCGCTGCGAAAAATTCACAGAGTTTCGCAATATATGCAACAAAAAAAAAGCCATTTCTATGATCAGTTTGATTTTTGAACAAAACTCTTTCCACATCTTTTTCTTCACCAATTCGAATTTCACTCGTCGAAATTTTTACCACATGGCTCATTCAACGAGGAACGAAAATAGAAAAAGATGTTTAAAGGAATTTTGCAAATGTGCCTAGACATTCTAATGATTTGTGGTGAATATACCCTTTTCCGAGTGCAAGATCTCAATTTAGTTTTAGACCTACATATGTACCTAAAAAGAATGAAATTCTCTTTGAAACAAGTGCTCATGTTTAGTCCTGCGAGATCATCTTTGCAATACTTATGAGCATTTAAGTGTGACTACACTTCCTTTGAGACGTAAATTTGAGATGGAAGAAGTGTTTTTAGGGGGGGAGGGCTCCAGAACAAGAGTGGGATCATGACACTCCAAGAAATCCATTGGTATAGTAATTCATCCTACTTATTTAACTATTTACCGCTAACACCCTGCATAACAGAAAGGAAGCCCATGTCACATTAGATTAAGGACCCCCCCCCCCCACCCCTAAAATCACTCATTTCTCCTCACATTTTCGTTTGGAAAGGGAATACATAGTTGTGTAAATGCTCATAAGTCCTTTCCATATTTTATCAGAAAAAAAAATATCAGTTATCTTCATTTTACAGGATCAAGGATAACAATAGAAATTTGTAAAGCAAGATAACTGAAGAATTTGACTATAAATCTTAACATTTTCGATATTGATATAAAGGATGAAAGCTCCTCTTTGGAACAAGTGCGTGCTCAAGTATAGTCCTGTATATCCTTGTTAGGATTTATCAACATTTAAGTGATTACCTTTTTTTTTTTTTTTTGAGAAACTAAAAAATTTCAAACGTAAATTTGAAGAGGAAGGAGTTATTTTATGGCGAAGGGGTGGGGTCTGAGGGCTAGAGCAAAAGTGTGATCAGGACACTCCAAGGAATCCAGGAATCCATTGCCATTCTACTTATTTACCGATCACCCTTTATATGTATGTATGCAAATTTTAGAAGCGGTGTTATGTACCCTACTTACCATTACTCTATACCAAATTTGGAACAACACGAAAATAATCCAAAACACTCATCGAAACTGAGTTTATGTGCCTACTACATGTAGATTGAGTACCTCTTCGGAATTCTTATACGTATTGAGGCGGTGGCCAATATTTCAAAACAATACTTTAAAACTAAACTGTGCTGTTCTCAAGACCAAGTTGAAGCATTACAAGTATTTCTCTGTAATTTGATTTGAATAATCTTTACAAAATCTTTTTCACCTCATAAAAAGTATAGAGAAAAACAAATGATGATAACCTTTGAAGAATGTCAACTAAAATCACTTAGTTAATATATACTCAATCTCTCCAATCTATACTAACTACTTTAGCACAGATTTAGTATTACCATGATGCGTGACAGAAAAGCCTCCTTAACAATATTTAATCTGATTGGAGGAGTTATAAATCTTATCATTTCTCTTATGTATATCTATATTAACTTGACGTAATAATTTCGACTTTGTACTCTGACTAATTATTAAAGTTTTACGTAAAAAGTCCAATAACAATTTTCAATGGAGACCTTTTATCAATTTAATTCACAAAAATTCGATCACATCGCCACCTCCTCTGCCGCCGCAATGTCAACAAAACATTTAGTGGCCTTGTGAATCTTATATAACTTTTCATATGAGATTAAGCATTCGCTGACAACGCCTACAGTTGAAATACATTTCGTCCATTAGCAAAAAAGTAAATTGGCAGAGTTCCGCATCAACTTGAGACATCTCTTCAGATTTTTTTTTTCATTATTAGTGCACTAAAAATTGTTTTTTTTTTTTTGGTTTCATCTGCATGTCGAGATTTTGTGCAACTCTGACATTAATCTCGTCTTCCTTCTTGAATTTTGAATCGATTGATGATAATTTTTTGTCGGATGTAGTATATACCTACATATATTTGTTTAAGTCGACGACTGGATGAACTCGTACACCAATGTTGCGACGTCTACCTCAATGTTTTTTTTTACTTTTTTTTTATTTTTATTTTGACCACATAGCTCAGACGTTGCAAGCACATAATCTGAACTTTACGCTCCTTTCTTCCTTGGAACAATGCCAACAGCAATTTAACCGACTCTGGTGTCTCAGACATAATTTTTATCTATGCATGAGATGAGATAAGTACATATATAAGCTCTTAGCCTCTATAGTGAATTATATTATTGGAATAGAGTGAATTTGTCACATGTATCTACACAGGTTGTGAATGATGTAATAATTCTTTTCGAAATCTTATCGATCCTTTTTCCGTTGTCATTTCTATAATTGCTATTTACTAGCAAGCCCTACGGAGACAAAAAGTAGGTGTGCCAAAACACTTCTTTTGATAGCGGTAGTCAATTACAGTTTTGGGTTTAAAAATACAACAACCGAGACGACGAATATCAACCAAATAGTAATGACTTGACTAGACGGAAATTACCAAAATATTTTCCTTAAGTCATACTATTAATTATGTAGGGCACATTTTATATTTGTATGTGAATCTTAAAGGTGTGTGTGTGTGTGTGTGTGTGTGTGAAAAGTGTAAATAGGAAAATAAATCCATAAATTAGAAAATTATATCTATAGTCTTTGACAAATGGGAAAACTCTCATTCCCGGAGTATTGATACTATTTGGATGTAATAAATAAATTGCTTTAGGCTAGGTCGACAATCCCCATTGAATTTAGTGTTTTAACTTGTCGTACATGGTGTTTCCTGTCTAGGTAGTCCATAGAGCAGGACGTGATAGTAGGGTGTTTTGTGAAAACCTAGCATATCTTTTTAATAACCCTGTAACTCTGAAACGGCTGACATGGGCCCCCTCACCCCTGCAATACAATTTTTTGTTTGCCTAGATGAGTACTGTCACCTCCCGCTCTATGGATCACCACGGAGGAAACATCCTGTATGGAGAGAGAAGCAAACAAATGATCCTGAATGAAGGCGAGAATAGAAACATCACACAATTCCCAAATTTTGAAAAACCCTAAAAAAAAACTAAAAATCTTGGGGCATAACGGAATATGTATCTTTATTGGACCTTCCAAGGCCAGCCAGCCCAGTTGCAAAACTTAGTAATGTTGAAACACAATAATGAAAAAAAATGAGAAAAATTTAAAAACTAAAAGAAGCTCGAATTTAAAATGTAAAAAAAAAATAATAAAAATAATAATAATTAATAAATACGAACTGTGTGCTTGAGATGCGAATGAGGATGGAGGGGTATTAAAGTGAATTGCAGTCTCGTTTTTATTTTTGTGTCGTCATTTAGCAATCTAGGTGGGAGCTAAATAGTTTTGGAAAGTCTGTCTTGGGTGAGGCATTAAAGTCTTAATTCTTGGTAATACCAACCTGGCTTGCAAGTGTATGTTTTTTTTTTTGTATCTCGATCGTATTTGGTTGTAAAATATTTTCTAAGTGGGTAGGTATAATAAACAATTTTAAATAGCCTTAGCTTGCCTACTTCGGGGCAAATCACAATAAAGCGGTCTGATTTGTATTCAGTGCAATAAAGCGCTTCAAACTATGTAAATAAGAGATTGCCTCTTGCTTAATTTTTACTCAAATATGGCAGAAAAATTTATCAGTTTACTGTGAAATGGACATACTACTATATAACAAAGAAAAAAAAACAATAGAGGTCCAAAAATAGAGCCGTGAGATAGGGCCAGAGAATATTACACTTACACAAAGAAATTTGTAAACTTAATAATGTACATACATATTGAAAGATTATAAACACTTCAATTTTGACTAAGGTTTTTCAAAGAAAACAAACCGCAATAGACGAAGCATACTATTGCACATACAAAGTATTTCGTTTATTTGAATTTCATGTTTCCTTTATCTCGCCGTCACAAATTTTTTTTTTTTTATACGAATTATCCGAGGAAAATATAAATTATAATAGGAGATTTCCTGTATATAGAACGAGTAATACTCAGTATACCACTAATAAGCGAAACATAGAATAAAAAGCATGAGAAGGATATGTCCCAGTAAAAAATCATTTTTGAATCATTAAAATACTTTAAAAATGGAAGGATAGGAATTTTTATATGAATTAAACTGCATGCATAATTAAAATTCCAAGTGAAAAACTCTTAAATGGGGGCGAGATAAAATCTTCTGTACAAAATTCATTTGGAATTTTACGTGGATTGCATATAGATATTAGAATTTCCATGAATTTTCTTGTTGTACACAATTTTCCATTTCAGTTAGGAAAAACAAAGACAAATTCATATTGTAGTGAAGGATATTACGTAAGCACCTGCCACCATGAATGGTTTATTCTCACGGTGTTTTTTATACCCAATTTAATTTTGTGTTCGTCCTCAAAAAACATTTCTACCTCTAGAGTATCAGTATAGGTATATAAACAAGTAAAAAAGCTAATATTGGTCTAAGAGCAATTCTTATGATACCCTCGATGAAATTTCGTATGAGCACCTATTTGAGCAATTTTGATTTTTGCAGTGGATTTTCGCATATATTTCTAGGACGGTTCATCGGACAGAAAAAATGATTATAACCAATTCTATAGGACTTCATATTCTGAAGAAGTTTTTAGTACAATAGAAATGTTTAGGACTGATCGTTTTCACACTATCCGTAAAAAAGAAAATTATATGGCAACCCCAAAAATGGGTTGCCCGATTTATTCCATTTTTTAAATTTTATTTGCTATTACTATGAAAAAACTGTGTACCAAATTTCAGCTCTCTATGTCAACGCGTTCTGAGGCGGTGTCCAAATATATAGTGGAAAACGAAATTTTTGTATGGCAACCCCACGAAGGATTGCCCGATTTATCTCATTTTCGAAATTAATTTTACTCTTTTTTTTTTAAGTCCGCGTAAAAAATTTCAGCTCTCTAAGTGAACGCGTTCTCGAGTTATCGTGCGCACAGACGGACAGACAGACATGCAAAAATCAAAATAACTTTTAATTTCATGTGTGGGTGTCCAATCCATTTTTCTCTACTAGCATTATTTCTGTGCGTTACAAACGGAATGACAAACTTAGTATAGGGTATAATAAAATAAGTAAAAAACGAGTTTTCTAACAAAACTGAGGCCAAGCCGCATGAAAAAGTAGAAAATAAACTTTTCTTCACACACAGAGGTGGACTCAGATTTTTTGATTGGGACATTTCTCTTGAATATCTTTCTCTTCATGAATCAAATCACTTATTACCTATGATTGATCATACATTTCAGTGATTCGGTGATTGTCAGCGAATAAAATGTGCTTTTATACACAGATACCCACCCAGAAATTAATTGAGGCTTAGTTAGAACCAATAAATATTTAATTAATTGTGAGATAAAATTAAAAAAAAAAATACATAAAATAACATAAAATTCATTAGCTAATAAAATTTTCAAAAGATGTTTTTAATTATCGCAGACTCGTTAGAAACATGACATTGACCCAGGGGAGATACGAGATGTTCTTAAAATAACATGCAGCCGTGTGCCTGCCGCGGTCGGCATTTCCTCTGTCAAGGCAATTTCTATAGTGAAAAGTGAAAATCTATTTTCAAATATTTTGAACATTGATCATCCTTGGATTTTCTAAAGAAATTTATTGGACGTTCATAACTATAATGGCGGAAAAGTGACTAACATGACTGGAAAAGTGTTAATTTTTGTAATTGTTTTTTTGCTGGAAATGTTGAATCATTTCGTTCTATGGCTGCGTGGTAGAATACTCTTGAGTGGCTTACCGTAGATAGTTTGACTTTGGTTGACACCAACTATACCGGGACTGTTACCAAAATTTAATTTAATTCTCCAAATAGTCTCTTTACGACGATACGAATTTTTATTCAGCTCCAAATTTATGAGTTTTACGTATCCATACTTATCCTGTAGAGGTCTTGCATTCCACAGATAATTCTAGTCCCTTATTTATATACTAGTAGATAAATTTCGTTACCTTAGAATCTGCTCGAAATATATCCGAGGCGTATTTGACATACAAGCCTCCATTTTCATATCTTAAGAGGATGGTTGCTCCTTAGGACGTCCTAGATTCTTAAATAGCATTTTTGAAAATCTTTGAAACAATATAACTACAATAGCTGTATTTCTTCAGAATCGGTTTTATCTGTGTAGTACAATCGCAACCAAATTAGTTCTACTTTTATACATTTTGGACGTTTTCTTTAAAAAAAAAACTAAACATTTCCCATAGAACTCTTACACTGTTGCCAGGTGACATCCGATTTAGTGTAGTTTTGGTTTTTAGTCGATTGAAAAACTCGGACAATTGTTTTTCTTCCATCAAGCCGAAGTCCTATCGAACTCTCCTCATTTCAAAATTTGCACACAGCACGATACCGCATATAATAGAGAAATAAAAAAATAAAAACAATATTTACACCACATAAAAACAATTTTCTGTAGATTATTTTATACAAAAAAGAGAAAAAAAAAACAATTTATTCCATGTCATGAACAAGTGCCTCTGAATATGTATGTCTCCAACAAACTCCTCCGACATGGGGTTGGACAGTCTCTTTATTCTATTTTTGTGGCATACTCTTGTCGGAATTATTGATTTCGTTATAGCTCTTACCTTCAGCGCGCTTAATCAAAGCTCTGTAAACATCATTTATCGCCCAAGTGTCCTTCTGTGATGTGTTAAGGAGTACGTACACATGTAGCCGCAATTAGGTACGTAAGCTAAGCTGTTAAAATGATGCAACTCTCAAAGGAAAAATTTCGTGGAAAAAAGTTCGGCGTGGCGCCACCCGGCATCGATGAAGAGCTGACAACATGATGGCGCATATATACATATTAGGTTCTACACGACAAAGTAAGAAGGACCTTTCACCTCAAACCAAAAAAAAAAAAAACAATGAAATTTTGTCACGTAGAAAATAGAAATAAAACTGGAAGCTTTTACATAGTCGTCTTCTGTTTTGTCTTCTATGGAAAGAGTGTTATTTTTTGTTTTTGCCACGCGAATATATATGTAATATTGAATGTCATGACCCAAATTAGAGAACGTTAATTTTGTTTTCATTTATTTTTAAATCGAAAACGTGAAACAATTTTAAGGGTGTTTCATTTCGAATGTGTTTTCTGTTAAAGAGTCAGCCAAACTTTAATATTAAATTAAAAGTAAAAAATACGTTTTTACCTTTTAGCTATTGAGAGATGAAGATAAGTGCAATAAAAATGGACCTGATGTTGACCATGTGTAAATTAAACTGTTTTGGGTAGATTATACCCCGCTCTAAAAATTCTTCTTATAAATGACGTGCGAAGGGTGGAGGAAGTCGTCAGATTTGAAAATTATAAAAATTCAAAAACGTGATGTTCATGGGCAGAAATGGTTACATACATTGCATTTGGCCGACTAAAAAGTGATTGGAAACCTATTTTCTGGCAACTCAATCAATCATGGCAATTTTCTGCCAGAGTTTCAAAAAATCATTTTGAATTCTTATATTTTTCAAATCTGACACACCCCCACCATCCTGCACGATTGATATGTACACTTAGTTTAAAAAAATAATTTTTAGAGTGTGGTATAATCTACCCAAAAAAATTTAAGGGATGGATACATCGGGAGTCATGAAAAATGCATGAACTTTGGGATTTTTTTTTACATAAAATAAATACTTTTGGAAATGGGTTCTAATGTATTTTATTCTTCTATCAATGGAGAGTAAATTCCAATTTTATTTATAAAAAAAAAAAACCAAAATGGCGGCTCCAGCTCCCATCAAACAAATTCGTGCATGGCGTATTTTTTGTTCTGGGCGGGGCTCTCCACAGCCTTGCGAGTTCATCCGAAACAAATAGATTGAAAATTATTTAACTTGAAATTTGAGAGCCTTATCGGTTTTCGTTTTGATAAAAACCTATGAATAATGAAATGCCAGCCGTTTGAAAAAAAAAATCAAATTTTTTGCCATGTTCTTTTGCTTCAACGGACGAAAAAAACTATTTCTAAATCAATTTTTTTACACAAAAATCGCTTCCTGATGGCCCCGCAAATTGAATTTCCTTTCAATTATGCAGAGATTTATGTGAATTGGTCTATTCTTTGAAGGTATAGAGCACCCCGCGCGCTGAAAAATGTTGTTCCCAGAAAAACGCATTTAAAATTTAACATTATAAAAAAATTTTGACAACTTATTTCAAGGCCATTCTTCTTCCTCCAAGAATTGATTGTACTGAATTTGAATATTACAGTTTTGCGAAATTTCTGAGGATACCTGAGGTACCGAGAAACGGTGTCCCCAGCAAGCGCGCTTAGAGCGCATCAGCTACCTATTTTCCAGCCAGGCGGATGGTTCTGCTCTCAACAGCCTGTGAATTCTAAAATATTTCAGAGATGAAAATATCCTTTTGCCCACGTGTTTAAACACTTTAAGGAAATTATGTAAAAGAAAAAAAATCTAATTTTCCATAGTCATGAACAGTAGCTTGCCCTTAATTCACCCATAGACAATACCAGACTCATTATTGCACTTATCTCTCTAGCTTCTTTGAATGTTTTTTTATATATATTTTTAAGCCAAGCTTTGCAAAGCACAGCATGGCAGAAATGATATAGGGAAAGGATTAGGGGATATGAGGAGAGTGGCGGAGGTGCCGATGTATGTCACTCTTGAACCTTCGCAGATTGTAAGCCTAAGGAAAACAGAAGATGGTAGACTGTTCCATATTCGCAGAGTTCGGGATAAGAAAGCATCTCGGAGTTTTACCATACGGCCGAAAGTATTTTGACGGGTGAGGCTTGTGCGCGGCTTGCAGCGCGAATATTGCATGCAGAAATTAATCTACAAAGGATCAAAATAGATATTTCATCGGAACATTGGCCATGCGCGTACCGATAAAGGAGCGAAAGACATCCAACATTGCGGTGGTATTGATTATTATTAATATAATTTTATCGAAAAAGGAAAACTTAACGAAACTAAATACAGTTTTTTTAATATGCAATGTTTGACATAAAGAAAAAAATAAGCAGTGGTCGTATTATTGAGCCTTGGGGTGTACCAAAATTGGAACCATTGCTAAGTAGGAATATCTATGATCTTATTTTGTTAAGTGAAACACATACCGTTGAGGATATAGGAGATTCTGAAATTAGGATAAATGGCTATAGCGTGGTAAGGTGCGACTCAATATCCAAGCATACAGGAGGAGTTGCAATATATTTGCGTAACGGCTGGCAATACGAAATAGTCAGTAAAAGAGCGATGGGGACTGACGCATGGTGGTTAGCATTACGTTGTATAGCGCAGGATAATCAATTTCTAATTACCGTCATATATAGGTCACCGAGTTCCACAAAGAGTCAGTTTTGTGAAGTATTTAATGAGTTAATGGAGGAATTAAATGAACAGAATGGAGAAATGATAATCTTAGGCGACTTTAATATAAATTGGAAAGAAAATAGTACATATAAACGACAGATTGAAAATATTATTCAAGATAATGGATGCAAACAAATAGTTGAGGAATATACTAGAATCACGAGAAATTCCAAAACGTTGATTGACTGGGTGGTTACAAATATGAAAAATATAGAGGCCAAAGTAAAAAGTGATATAAATGTATCTGATCATGAGACACTTGAGATATTGATCAAATGTAAGAAGAAACAAACAGCAGAGCAGGACATAGAGATACTAAGGCAGGATAAAGAAATACTCAAGAAATATATTAATGATATTAAGATACAGAAT
This sequence comes from Dioctria linearis, assembly GCA_963930735.1. NCBI lineage: Eukaryota > Metazoa > Arthropoda > Insecta > Diptera > Asilidae > Dioctria > Dioctria linearis. The sequence goes on along the minus strand of OZ005740.1, from coordinate 16,642,800 downwards.
ATTTTGGGAAAAGCGAACCTCGATGAAGTAACAAAGGAATTTGACGCCAGAATAAATGAGGCCATAGAAAATTCGTATACAAGGATAAAGTTTACTCCAAGAGTAGAGAATGACTGGTACACGGAAGAACTAGTAAATATGAACAAATATAAAATTAAGCTATACATGAAAGCCAAATTATTAAACGATGAAAGTGCTTGGGAAAACTACAGAAGTGTCAGGAATATTTATAAAGCTAAAATTAAGCGGGCTAAAAGGAAATGTATAGAAGACAAGATCGACAAGGCAATAACACAAAAAGATATGTGGAAAGCAATTAAACAAACAGTTTTAAGAAAAGACAGGGATATAATTAAAGAAGTGAAGTTCAATGGCGGAAAAATCTCGGATAGTCAACAGCTTGCGGAAAGCTTTAATAAATTCTTCATAGACAGTATAAGGAATATAAACCAAACAATACCGTACAGGAAATATGAAAATGGCATAGAAGATAGGCAATGCGTTTTTCAGTTCAGCAAGGTTACTGAAAACGATTTAAAATCAACGTGTGAAGTAATTAACCAGAAACATGATTTCGGTGGAATGAATGCAAGAATAATTCGAGATAATTGGAATGTCATAGGAACAGCCCTTAAGTATATCGTTAATAAGTCGTTTGAAGAGGGTAGATTTCCTCAATCATGGAAAGAATCACTTATAGTACCAGTACCTAAAGTAACAAATACAAAGAAGTGTGAGGAGTTTCGTCCAATAAACATGTTAAAGGTCTTCGAGAAGATATTAGAGAAAACTGTACAAATTCAGCTGGAAAAATATTTGGAAAGGAATAATATAATAATCCCAGAACAGTCCGGGTTTCGAAAAAAGCATTCATGTGAGACGACAATTAATTTTATTGTCAACTACTGGAAGGAAGAGATAGACCAAAAGAAAGCAATTGTAGCTGTTTTTCTTGACTTGAAACGAGCCTTTGAAACGGTGGACAGAAATATTCTGATTGAGAAATTGGACAAGTATGGAATTAAAGGGTGTGAATTGAATTGGTTTGTGGATTATCTAAGAAAAAGAACGCAGAGAACAAAGGTCAACGAAGCTCGCTCAACAACGATTGAAACTGAAATGGGGGTTCCACAAGGATCAGTCTTAGGAACACTATTATTCTTGCTTTATATAAACGACTTAAAGCAAGTAATAGTCCACTCAAATCTCATGCTGTTTGCTGATGATACACTGATATTTTGTACTGGGGAAAACATAGATGATATCAAAAGAAAAATAGAAAGCGATCTGAACAATGTTAAAGCATGGATGAATAGCAATCGGCTGAAATTAAATACTAGTAAATCAAAATGTATGATATTAAACAGCAAATTAAATGTGTCGATCGCAATCGAGAATGAGCGAATTGAATTAGTTGATGACATCAAATATTTAGGTATAATGTTGGACAATAAACTAAATTTCAATAAACACGTGGATTATGTATGTAAAAAGATTGGGAAAAAGATATCATATTTTAGACGGTTGAGAAAATCAGTTTCACTAGCGAGTGCAATTAAAATCTACAATGTCACTATAAAACCTCATTTCGAATACTGCTCGACGGTACTTTTTCTATGCACACGTACAGCGAAGGACAGACTACAGAAACATCAAAATAGGGCAATGAGGATAATCTTGCAATGTAATAGATACACATCAATTAGGTGGATGCTCTCAGCTCTTAAGTGGATGAATGTGACACAGAGAATTGATCTTAACGTGTTGAAATTTATATTTAGGATCAAGAACGGGGATCTGCCGTCATATTTAAGAGAAAAAATAACAATGGTGACGGATGCGCAGCCATATAATCTAAGGAATGCAGATCTAAATATAAGATTACTTAGCTGCAATAGATCAGATACACAGAATTCATTAATATATAAGGGGTTTCAATTGTATAATAATTTGCCACTAGTGATAAAGGAAGAAAAAAATATAAATGTATTTGTAAAACTTTGTATAGAATATATTCGAGCTATGTCATAGTAATTTGTTAAGAGGTAGTATAAATAATTGTATTGTTTTTTGTGAAAAGTACGTTTAGTGCTAATAAATTATTATTATTATTATTATTATTAAATACAAACTGTATATATGTAGGTATTTATATATGAGTCTCTGTATACTATAATGGCATTTTAGTTGATGCTAGCGTATATTTACAACATTCGAATACTATCAAGAATAAGTCTACTTAAAACCAGACCATACTCGAGTATTGCTGGGTTGATTGTATATGATGTATAGAGTCTATAGAGTAATGTGGAGTGGATGACTACCCACCCATTTTCTAGCTGACTGTACAGAAAAAAAGGTGATGTAGGGATGGTTAGGGCTAGTTAATAGAGGATGGGAATCCTTTTAAGAGCACTAAGAAACTTCCTGATTTTCAAATACATAAAAAGGTAGACAAATTTCCTAAATAGAGTAGAGTTGGCCTAACATAGAGATAACGGTTTAATCGGTAAGGTATTGCATTTTTCATGTGTATAGCAAACTTTTATATAAAATGTCTTCATTGATATCAAATTTCTATCTGTTAAAATAAATTTTAGGTGGAATCTATTTTTTATTTTATTTTATAAATTCAGAGTAACCCGCAGTAATAAATAAAGGAACGAAAGAAGAGAAACCGCCAATCGAAATTAATGAGTGCGCTTGTAAGCTGTTTATGGAACCGATACTACTTTATTTGTAATAGTGAAATTCTGGGTATAGCAGTTTCAGTTTGGGACAGATTGATTGTACCTCCCATCTCCCGCAGTTCCCTCCGTTCTATCATCAATTTACAGTATCAAAAATCCTGAAAACTGTTTCACTCAGCAGCTTTTTCCTGTACTTCATTGCCGGTTTCACAGTTCAGACTTAAGCAATAGCTATAGCTTAAGCCACGGCTTAATTTTTTCTACTGTCAAGGCTTAAGATACATTACTGACTTAATCCAAGCTTAACTCAAGCTCTGCAGCTTGGGGCTTAAGCTTCAGTTATTTAGTTACTGGTTGTAGACATTACACATTGTCAATTGTTGCCATCTTTCAAGTGTAAAAAGTTTGTTTTTAACTCCAAAACATTCAGCAGTAGCAGCATCAATTATTTTCAATTTCATATCCTCTCAGCCAAAAATTGTAAATAAAAGCGCGTTCTTAATCTTTTCGCAACGATAATTTTCCTTTAAAAAATTCACAATTATCCCAGTAGTGCTGACAACTTGAAATTTTTCATCTGTGTTTTATCTAAGCCTGAGTTTACAGCGTTCTGTGAAACAGAGTAGGTTTAAGTTCGGGGCCATGGCTTAGCTGTGCTTTGGGTTAAGCCTGAACTGTGAAACCGGTCATTAGTTACTTTTATTTGAGCAACTAAAGCCGCTGATTGTAGCTTAGTCTTAGTTATCTGCTGTCAAACTAACTTTCGTATATTTCTGATATGAACTAAGTTCAGGTTTCTCTCGAAAGTTTGAATAAATTTTAAGTTGATTTTTGTAGAAGGGTCTCATATTATTTAAGATTAATGCATTTTCTTAGAAGTACTTCGACTACCTGTAAAATTTAAACACAAACAGTTTAATTTTAGCATTTCATTTATACTTATTTTCTACGTATGTAAAACAGAATTTTCATTTCCAGTCCATAAATTGAAAACATAAAAAAACAGTTGTTCCTAATCAAAAAATATAATTTTATAATTTCTTCTAGGTTTTTTATCAGTTTTCTTGTGTATTCTTGATTTCATATTGCTGAACTTTTTCTGTATTCTTTTAACTTTTTTTTTTTACTTTTTATTTCTATTTATGCCCGTAGTATACGTTGCTTATCAAAAATTATTTTTTTTATTCTGGCAACCAATTTTAAATTCTCACTATCTTTCTCCTGTCCATAAGGATCACTCTCACTTGAACTTATTTTCACTAACTATAACGCTAATTAATATGAATGAATTATAAATACTTGCTGATACTAGTAAATCTATCTGAATCTCACTAATACTTTTAAATGTAATAATATTTGTTACTTAGGGTAGTACTAGCTGTAATTTGCTGTTACTATCTTAGACTCATTGATATTCGCCGATCTTTCGAACACACAAGAAATACGTTAAGTATTAGCGTTTTTCTAGTATTAATCAGATTTTTATTCATGCAACCAAATGTTTCTTCATCAGCTGTTCTTTGCGTTGGTGTTACGAAGTTATTTCTGTGACGGTGTTTTTCAGTTTTTTTACTTTTCTTCTTCTGTAAACTCATGTAAGTTGCTTGCGCATTTGTAAAGTTCAATACTGGAGTTAGAAAAGATAAATATTTTTCCAAATGTGAATTTCGTAATCTTTCAAAGTCCCTTGATACACACTCAAGCCTAGACACGACGTTAAAATCGGTTTTTGTATTAAGTGTATCTCAACCCATGGAGCACGTAGTTGATACACGTTCTTTAGGCAGCAAAGAAAATTCTTCATTTCCAATTATACGCACGTAAACTGAGTACATGCATACATATGTATCAAAAAGTGCTTGTTTTGGACCCGACCATCTCCGATTTGGACTTTCATGGTTTGTAGAGAATACAAAAATAGCCCACCCATATTTATTCCAAACCACGCGGACGTATGGACTTTAAGGGGTAACGGCTAAAAAAAAAGGTTTTTTCACGAATTTTTTTTCTCGCAAAATTAAAGGTGTTTGAAAAAAACCTTTTAAGGGTATTATCGGGCATACATTGAACTTTATTGATAAATTGTTGACAGCGAAAAAAAACAAAATGGCGGCTCCACAGCCATCTTCCCGGCGAATGTTTCGGAGCAAGTTTGACGCGCTTGGTGGCGACCTTCAAAGGAAAAAAAATTTCTCGCACCGGACCTTTTTTTTCTTATTCTAGAGGGTTTAAACTATTTTTTAAGCCAATAATGAAAAACGATTTTTCAATAAATTTACAGTGGTGTTACACCTTAAAAGCGTTTTTCTCGAAACTGCCTTTTTCAAGACGATGCCCATGATTTCTCAAGTTCTACTGGATCGATTTACTTGAACTTTTTTTGAGAGTCTTCTTTATAGACTTGTTTATGTCCGGAACTAGCCGCATCCCAAAATTTCAATTTTTACTATTTTTAAAAAATTCGAAAAAATCAAAAAGTGGTACAAAAATTGCTTTTTTTTAGGCAGCGGCCATTTTGTGAAAAAAAAATTTCAACTCACTTTTCCCTAGTTCCGGACATAGTGACATTACTCTAGACTAATAATCTTTTTTATTTTTATTTTTTCGGATTGCTAGGCGGGTTGGAATCGTGGGCATGATCACGCGCCAATTTTTTGAGGCCCCCCACTTCATCAGCTGCTAATTTTTTTGAATTTTTAACTTTTTTAATTTTTTTCTGTATTCTTGCAATGTTAATAAATAACTCATAAAAAAATGGATAGAAAAATATTGATTGCCTTTTTTTTACTGCACCTAAAATTCGGGCCTCTAGACTTAAGCTTTAAAATTATATTTTACACGTATTTCTGTACGTATTTATAATTTAAATTAAGAGTACATTAACAACTCTTCAAACTGCGAATTTACATTTTTTTTTTCATATGAATAAATATGTCAGCCTTCAGTCATTATCCGTGCGTGGTCTGAGTATATAACCCCAAGTATGGTTCGCTCTATAGATTTTTGTTGTTCTACCACGTTTTAACAGAGCACAATTGAAATGTCCAACATGTCGATGAGAGAGGTTTGTTAAATTGTATTGTCGAATTTCTAATTAATTTAACTTTGCCCCTATTTGCATTTTCTTATGTGAATTAATTTAGTTCCTTTCGGGTCAGTGACTTTGTGTGGTTCATGTGACCCACATTTTAATAACAAAACAAAATCCTCAAGGCTTCTATGTCGAGTACACTTTCACTACGTCAATAACACCATTCAGTCGATAACAAAGGAAAATGTTCAGTAATTTGTGTTATCGATTTCAAATTTAAAAATAACCCGAGCGTTAATTAACAGAAATTGTGATTGCAACAAGTCACATGTTTTCCAGCAAAGAGATTAATTGACCTAAAACTACATTGTATAGATGCATATACTTTTTTCAGTTATTTAGAAGCTTATGTATTTAGTTATATATATAGATCTGCAATGTATATAGGTAGATTTTAAGCTATGACTGAGAATTTAGCGACGAAATTAATTGTTTCGGGTAAATTGGGGTAGAGGAACATGTTAAAAAGACATCCATAGAGGTATATACCTGTGCCTGTAAGCATTTAGATAAAAATCGCTCACGCACCCTGTTATTATACTTTGGATATGTACACTTGCTTAGTATAATCCTAATGCCTATCCTTATAATTATGGTATTAAATTCTGTCTGATGTGATGCTTACATTAAGATATTCGCTAAAATCATATATCGCCAACTGAGGCAATGATTCTGTCTATGTTCAATGTTCTGCCATGGTGGTGTAAAAAGTGCAAAAAGGGTTTAATTTTAAACAGAAAAATTAAGAAATCTCTTCCAAGAAGAAAGTTTGCGAAGTAATTGACCTTCTGTCTCTGTCTGAGGAGGAGAAGGCACGAATTAGTGCACGAAACCGAAAAGTAAATTGCCCCGCCTTCGTAATTTCTTTGCATTTGAGAAAAAAAAACACATTTGCGTTCGTGAGTTTTCAATTTTACAAGGGATTTTTCAAAAGAAGTGAAAAACAGCGGGCCGTGTCCATCGCGCGCCCGATTTTCAGATTTTTTTTTTTTCAAATTCGAAATATGGTTAGCATTGTGTACGAGATGATGGCATGACATATTAGGTTTCTGCACAGGAAATGTCGACTTTCGTCTTTGCGTGTTGTTGGCAGAGCATTTATTTTCACCTTTAAATGATGAAAGTCATATATCGAAATGAAAGAATGAACTGTCAGCTGTTAAAAGTTCAGATTGTAAATAAATAAATATGTTTTGGTTTAGATTTTACAATTCTAGTTTAGGTCTGAAATTGGAGTTATTTAGGTCTAAGCTTTCTACTTTAATATTAATATTATTATTGTGCAAATGACACCTACTACTATTTTCTGTGCCAAAACAAAATTGACTATAAATTAAGTACAGAGCTGGGCAAGTACCAAAGACAAAGTACTTAAGTACAAGAATCGAAGGTCTGAATACTTCAGCGTAAGTTCAAGTACCGTATGTATGAGAAGTACTTGTAACTAACTAAGTCCTAAGTCTATAAAAAGTACTGAGTACTTTTTTAGAATCTTTGTACGTTAACAGTAATATAATGAAGTTTATAGAGTTCAGTTAATAGATATTAATAAATAAATACCTTTTGAAAACTTTAATATGTCTGGTAACCAGTGGCTACAGCTTTTTATAGTTTTGGGCGCTGCTATTAGACTAAAACTTTCACCTCTCGTTCGTACACTCATAAAAGCTATTAGAAGTCCGCCCAAGCACCCATTGTCGCCTCCAAGAATGCATAAAAATTCTAAGGAAAATATGTCCAGTAAATTTCTATGACGAAATTGAGGCTTCCCTACATCAGGTCGAGGCATCGTCGATTTTATATCCTAGCGAGACGTTACTGGTTTTTGTTCTACTTGCCCAGTCTTGTTTGTATGTTATTAGTTTGCCTAAGGCTCTGCCTGGACGCGGTAGGGCGACATATGCTTTGACAGTTCTTTTTAGAACTCAACAAAAAGGAGTTGCGCTAGAGATTGTGTTTACTTTTCTACGAAGAGTTGTAAGCCAGGAAGTCCAGGGGTGACCTTGGCTCACATTAATTATCGGAAAAGTTGTATCTTCGGGTACTTTGTTGAAAAAGAAGATTCATTTACTTTGGAGAAAATGATTATTAATTACACGTGATTTCAAGATTCCTTTACAAATTGGTTACAGATTAAATTGATCAAATAGTCTTCCCTACGGCTATCCTAAATTACAAATCTAACTAAAAGTAGGGTTAGAAAGGTTAGTTACTGGAGCTTTTTTTTATATTTCTTTGTTTAGATTGATGCAAACTTTTTTATTAAGTTAGTATTGTTAGGACTACTTGCTAGGTTATTATTAGATTTTTAATTTGTATATTTGTTTTTTCTTTTATACTCAGCTTCTTGGTGTTCTTGGTTGAGCCCTACACAGTGATTTCCTCTCACGTGCGTGCAGGTTAGTCGAATCATTCTCCAGGCTCGCAGCAATATCGCTGATTTTGCTTCTTTTATTTCGAAGTTGATTAGCGAACTTTAAATAAACTTAGTTGGCACTTGAAATGTTGCCGGATTCCTTATTCCCAGGAAAGATAACTCACTGCCCACTTTTTTTATTGTGCGGTCCCTTCAACTTGTCTTCCGGAAGAGACTTCTTCTCATCTGTCATGTCGTTTTTTTGTCTTTTTATCGAATGTTCCCCCTATTTTAATGTTGGGTTAGCAGATGTTCCACATTTGTAGGGTTTAAGGTAATATTGGTAAAGATGGTCCAAATATGTTGTTTAACTGCTTTCGTTAAGTCAATTACTTCGTTATTGGGTTGAGTTTTCTTTACGCAGATTAGCAATTTGTTGTAAATTTTAATTATTAATATTATTCGGTATTTATTCCAATTTGTTTTGTTCGAAGTTCATGCCTTTTATCATTATCGAGTGATCTATTTATTATGTTTTTCATGTTTATTATATTCATTATATTTGTTCAATTTATTATTTCCATTTTATTAATTATTTCTATACTATAAGGAATCTTGTACGACGGTTAGCTAACGTCTATTTCTTAATTAAATTGTTAAATAAAGATACAGTTTTTCAGCTTTTGGAACTTTGCGAAGGTACCTTACGACAGTGTGCCTTGCAGAGTTAGATATTTGTAAGTACTTAATAGACTCAGAAATACTTAAGTAAAAATCTTGGTACTTAAGTTCAAGTAAATAGAAGCAAATACTTACGTACTTTAAATAGTACTTAAGTCTTTTTTTACTTAAATATTGCCCAGCTCTGATTAAGTACTCTCAAATCTGAGACAACTTTTATACATTCGTTAAAGTAGAGTTATGTACGGCTACGACTATAAATATGTTTTGGAAATCTTCATTTCCTAAGATTGTGTGGGATTGTTGGATGAACTATAAAGAAAGCGGTGCACAATAAGCCAATGAATTGCTGCAGTACAAAGGCCACTCACCGTGATTAATCCCTTAATCTAATATAATCTTCTTTTGAAACTGTTTTTTGGTTTAGTGGACACTTTGACAATGAATCGCAGTGATATAAAGTAAACAATGGAGAAATGCGATTTTTATATTTTATATTTCTGCCAACTTCGCTACGCCCCGAATTGTACTGCACCGCCCTGCCTTTGATGAGCTAAATGGAACACGTGTGTTTGTTATAATAAAAAAATAAATAGAAGAAAAGAATCGCAGATTAGAATAGTGTCTCTATTGATAAGTGATTTTTGGAGAAAAAGTAGAAAGAAAAAAACGGATAGAAAGAGGAGAAATCTTCATCATCACGATAACTCGAGAATGCGTATACTTAGAGAACTGAAATTTTGTACACGGACTTTAAAAAAAAAGTAAAATTAAGTTCGAAAATGAGACAAATCGGGCACTCCTTTGTGGCGTTGCCATACAAAAATTTCGTTTTCTACTATATATTTGGACAATGTCTGAGAACGCGTCGACGTAGAGAGCTGAAACTTGGTACATGATGTTTTCATTGTGCAAGCAAATAAAATTTTAAAAATGGACTAAATATGGCAACTCCTTCTTGGTGTTGCCATATAAAAATTTAGGTTTTTACGTATGCTGTGAAAACGATCAGTCCAAGACAATTTTATTGTACTAAAAATTTCTTCAGAATACGAAATGCTATAAAATTGGCTATAATCATTTTTTCTGTCCGACAAACCGTTCTAGAAATATATGGGAAAAACCACTTCAAAAATCATACCTGCACAGAGGGGAGTGACAGCACGAAATTACATAAGGGCATTCATCTAGGGTATCATAAGAATTGGTCTTAGACCAATTCTAGCTTTTTTACTTGTTTTTATATATTATTAAGCCAAGCTCAGGGGATACCCTATGATGCAAAGCACAGCATGGCAGGAAGGTGATAGAGAAATGATTAGGGGATATGGGGACAGTGGCGGAGGTGCCGATGTGTGTCGCCCTTAAACTTCCGCCGATTGTATGCCGGAGGAAAGACAAGATGGTAGACTACTCTACATTCGCACAGTACACGATAAAAAAAGCTTCACGGAATTTTACTGTATGGTTGAAAGTAATTTGAAGGATGTGCGAGGCTGGCAGCGCGAATATTGCGTGCAGGAATGATTCTACAAGGGATCAAACTAGATATTTCATCAGAATATTGGCCATGCATGTAGTGATAAAGTAGGGAAAGGCATCCGGCGGCGGTGCTCGAGCCACTCGATATGACAAGTTATATCCCCATCGCCAATGAGCTTGAAGGCTCTCTTCTGGATAATGTCTAATGAAGCTAACACTGTGTGACCAGCCCGAACCCATATATAGGAATTGTATTCCATTCTAGGTCTAATATACGACATCTTACTGGAAATATTAATGCCAAGAATGCGTAGTGATGGATAATCAGAAATTAATCCTCCATCAAAAGAAAGGGGAGTGGTTAGGTGATGGTCTTGTTTTAATGAGATGAGACCACTTTGGGTCTTAGATGCATTGAATTTGACGCCATTCGTTTTGCCCCAAGCGAGGCATAAGCAACGAGTTAAGATAGGTCAACCACTTTCTGGTTCGTTACCCATTCTCTGTGGTGTTCGTTCTTCAAGTATCAGTACTGAGAACTTTATTGCTTAGCCTGTTTATAAGTGTACTTCCACAAGTTGTAGAAGATGCTAAAGTACATCTGTACACCGACGATGTGTAGTTAGTAGGTCTATAGGACTTATTGCGAAAATAAATTGTGAATTGGAGTATAGAATAAATGATTGGTATTTACTAAATGGGTTAAATTGTTTAACTTTTCTAAATCGAACTGCATTGCCTTTTATACTATATCCATGGATAACAGCTGCTTGGTTGCTTTCTAGAATTTTACCTAAATCAAAAAGTATTAACTCTTTTTTTTATATATATATTTACATCTGATTATCTCAGAATTTTTCCAATTATCGACGTCCCCACGTAATCGTAGTCTCACCAATTCCGAAATTCAGCAAATCGGTCAGGGAGAGTTCTGTCCTTGTTCATCCTGTCCGACTTTGGAATAGTCTTCAAAGTCAAAGAAATTAAGAAGCAAATACAGATGTTTTGTCTATCATCAATTTCTCATTCTTTTCATTTCTTTAATTATTAGTTTTATCTTATTTTATTTAATATTATCATTATTATAATTTTATCTATTATTTATTTATGATTAATCTGTAAATATTGAATTTTTTATTTATGAGTCTTAGATTTCTAGCTACAATCAATTTTATATAGTACAAACAAAAGATTGTTAACATGTGTATGTAGTCCATGAATAAATTATTATTATTATTATTTCCACAAAAATTATTTACATTTTTTACATTCTACATTAATTTCCTTAAAACTTTACTGACCACTTAAATATTGTTGAAAAAACTGACATCATTAAAAGAGCATAAAAAAATCAATTTTCTTTTCTAACTCGCAATTATACTCGGCGCCCTGTTTCCATTTAAATACGTCACAGTCACTAACTTATATTATGTACTTTGTCACCTGATAGTTACTATGAACTACTTTTAAAGTGCGTGTCAAACATTCAGTATAAAATATGAAGGTAATTTGATAAGCTATGCTCGACATCTTAAATGAAAACTGAGAGTCAGAGCTATACATATTATGTATGGATGTATGTATGTGTGTGTGTTACCGTTACTGCAAAATGCGTATACAAACTTAATTTTCAGTAGGTGAGCAATTAAAAAATAATTAACTTGTGTGAAACATTCCCTCCCATGCCTTGCGTGCTACGGTATATATGTATGTACATAGTAGATTCTCTTAGTCGAGGCTGAAATACACTAATTGAATCAAATTTCGTCGTTTAATGCAATTTACTTCAACTAATATTGGCCACCTCTTAAACTGTATATAGACGTTAACTTTACACCTTTACATTTTGTTCGCTGTGTTATTGAAAGTTTCTTTAATTGCTTCTACAATTTCCTCACTTATTGTCTATTAGTTTTAATTTGCGTTGTTTTAATTAGGAATGCATGAAATCTTGTGTTTGTGGCAATTTTTTTAATTTATATTTATTGCCAGTATGCATATTTTATGTGAGTTTGTGTGTATGTTTCGAGAATATACACAGTGTGTTTGCTTCCATAGTAACGAATGATACTGCATCTGCGTCCTCTTTAGGAAATGGTATTGGCGTCCCTATGAGAACGGTACCAAAACCTTCGTGTGTTTTCGTCACCCGTTTCTCTCCAGAAACGTCGGTCGTGTGAAGACATCTTGAAGTATCTTAAGGTTGGAGAAGAATGTGCAGCGCGTAGTATATACCTGTAACTGCGGCTAAGCACTTAACCCCATCTGTAGCGCTACGTCATTCTGACCAAATAGAATGGTGTAGTACGTAGCTTATTTTGAGGCTGCGTGTCAAATTGACAGGACATTTTTATTTGAAGTGCGAAGTTTTTGTTTAATGCCAAAATGGGAGTGAGCAGAAGTAACAAAAGGTTATTTGCAGTAAAATCGTTGACATTATTTTATTTAGCATGTAAGTAATGCACAAATACAGGAGCAAGAGACGTTGTTGGGTGAGACCGGTGTATCAAAACAGGGCAAAGTTAGGTTTTTATCAAGTATATAAAAAATCATGATGAGGAATTGTTTTTTAAATATACGAGAATGCAGAGGATACAATACGATTTACTATTGGCAATGGTATTTTTCAGATATTTATCACAAGGTGTTTCGAGGCATTACCTTGCTTGGTCTTTTCGCATGGGCGTCTCAACTGTCAGAGCAATAATAATAGAAGTATGCAACGAATTGTGGAAAGTTCTTTTTCCAAAGTAGTAGTCCCATTGAATACCGTCGACTGGATGACAATAGCCAAAGACTTTCAAAACAAATGGCAAATGCCGAATTGCATTGGAAGCATTGATGGGAAGCATGTACAGATAAAATGCCCCTAAAATTCAGGATCGCAATATTACAATTACAAAAGGGCACTTTAGCCTTGTTTTGTTGGGTGTCTGTGATGCCAATTATGTCTTCTCAGCTGTCGACGTGGGTGCATCAGAGTGATAGAGGTATCTTTCGTCTATCTTCTTTTGGCCAAAAGGTTATTAATAATGAGTTAAATGTTCCTCCGCCGCGTAGATTGCCAAATTCAAACACCGTCACACCGTTTTACTTCATAGCTGACAACGCGTTTCCATTGAGATTCAATTTAATGCTGCCTTATCCTGGGCTCATAGTAGAACCTAACAAGGACAATTTTAACAGGCGCATGTCTCGAGCCAGACGTGTGATTGAAAATGCTTTTGGCATACTAGGTGCACGTTGGCGCAATTTGACTACATGCATTGAATTTCAACCTAAAAACGCAGATAAAGTTATTCTGGCTTGCGTAGTTTTACATAACTTTGTAAAAATCACAGACAACATGTACGAATGTGGCAGGCACAGCCCATCAAATTATGTAGACTCCTACGATGTGGATGAAAATTTGATCTTGGGGCAGTGGCGCAAAGAAAACATCAGTTTGGAAAGTGTTCATCATATCCGTAGCACCAATAACAGCACACGCGAGGCCTTAGCAGTCCGACAAAAATTGACGGACTATTTCTTAATAAAGTAGTGCAGATGTGACAATATCTCTCTTTAGGAACGCAGAACTAAAAATCAAAATAGTAAATGAAAATTTTCCGATTTGTAAAATTTAAAAAAATAAAACTATGTTCTTAATTCAATAAATTTTTTATTCAAAAAATTTTTTTTACTAAACTTTTACATAATAACATGTCTTCGTCATCATCGTCCGCCGCTGGCTGTGCCATGTGCGAGTTGATATCTTTAATTGCTTGCAACAATCTATCCTCGAGCACATTATCACTGCGAGCTCTTTTCAGTCGAGGGGTCCGCTGAGAAGATGAGCGTAGCTCAAACTCTTTTGTTAAACTATTCTCGTTGGAATTCAACAACGAAACAGTTGAAAACATAGAATCATCACCCATGACTTCAGAATCCTACTAATGAATGTAGTTCTACCGTTATCGGCGAATTCGTTTCGCAGGAATAATTGCCAATTGTCCTATTGGGAACATGAGGGAAACCACATAATGCAGAACTAATTGAAAGTGTTAATATATACTTACATTCATGGCCTGAGATGGTCACGCAAGAAAGAACAGCATATTTTGGAAATATTTCCATCTTTCGCATTCCTCTGCTTCCTGTCCAGAAGTCTGCCGTTTAGAAACCTCTCTGGAAAAAGAATCCCTCAGCGCTTTCCACTTCTTCTTGCATTCTTCAGCTGTATAGGAGAAAAATTTTAATTTCATGCTCTTGGTCTGCCATCTCGTTTTCTTCATTTTATAATAGAACTTATCATTATGTCCAATACCCCAACTTTCACCCAAATTTCGGCTTTTTTCTTCCTAAATTCTCTGCATCTATCATTTCAATTAAAATATACAAGACTTTCCCTTGCAATGACAAACTTCAAATGACTTTCAAATATACATCTGTCATCGATGCAGCGCTTGTAGCTGTAGCGTAAAGTAAGAAAGTTCGAACCTTGCGCTACAGCTACAGTAGCAGCTGCAGCTAATTCTGCGTATTCTGTTGGCACTTTAGACCACCCGTGGAACGAACTTTGACAGCTTGTGGTATACTACAATGAGCTACGCGCTACAACTGCACATTCTGTTCCGACCTTTAAGTCCAAAACGTCCAACGGATGTTTTTTCTTGTCGCATCCTTTGTTTTAACTGTCTCAGCGGATGTGCAGGACAGGTTATTGGATCCCACATTTTGGCCCTCTGGGGCTTTTACTAAACTATTCGTACCTTCTGGGCGCCACGTTACTAATACAGTTAAAATAAATAGTAATATCTCAAAAAACTCAAATCGCTCTCCCTTTACCTACTATCAAAACGTAAGGGGGATTCGGACAAAAACTGCACAAATCTTCAAATCCTCTTTTGCAAATTGTTTTGATATAGTTGCTTTCACTGAAACTTGGCTGCATCATTTCTTTCGTGATGCTGAAATCCTTGATAATTGTTATCAATTTTTTAGAAGAGATAGACATACTGATTCTGAAGGTCGTGGCGGTGGCGTACTTCTCGCTTGTAAAAACCACATTAATTGCAGTCAAATTGAGCTTCCCAATTTCTCCAACACTCTCGACATCGAACTTATTGCTCTCAAGTTGTCTCTCTTAAAATATGACTTATACATACTTTGTTGCTATATTCCTCCTGATTCCGTAAATGTTGTTGATGACAAAGGTCAGAATATTTACGACCTACTCATTTCAACATCTAATTTTATCCATGATAAGATGGATCCTCTTGACGAATTACTACTTATTGGTGATTTTAACTTACCCAATATTCAATGGGTACTTAATGAAGATGACGATGACTTTCTTCCACTTAATTACTTGACATCAGGGTGAATCACTTTTCCTTGACACTATTTCATCTCTCGGTCTCAGCCAAATCAGTTATGAACGACATGGGTAGGCAGTTAGACCTGGTATTTTTTACTGACGCGGGTAGCTTATTAGTTGAACCTAGCCTAGTTATAATGTCTACTCTTGACAAATACCACCCCCCTCTACTATTTACATATTGCTATGAAATCGAAAACTTAACAAACTGTGACGAAACACAATACTCCTTCAATTTTAGAAAAGCTGACTTCTCGGAACTTTCTAGTAGACTTTCTTCTATTGATTTCAACACACTTCTGTCTTGTAATAGTATTGATGAAGACGTTTCTAAGTTTTGCATAATTCTTTTCAATTTATTTTCTTCTTGTGTTCCACGCGGGCATCAACGGTTGATTAAAACATCACCGCCATGGTTCAATAAAAAACTGAAACGTCTTAAAAATAGAAAGAATAAACTGCGGAAAAGTTATATGCAGGACAAGAACATTATAAGTCACAACAATTTCCTCACATCATATAGTGAGTTCAAAGAGCTTTCCTCCATACATTATGATGAGCATATTGAAAGCATGCGTGCTAAACTATTTAGTGACCCACGAATATTTTTTAAGTTTATTAATATGAAGAAAAAAACAGACAACTATCCCAATACCATGAAGTACAAAGACTCTGCTAGCGATGATTCGTCTGAAATTTGTAATATGTTTGCCTCTTTTTTTCACAATGCCTTTGCCTCGTCAATTTTTCAACCTCAAAATAGCAACTTCAGTCATATGAACGACTCTCATAACGTTTCATTCATTACCCCTTCAATTACACAAGAGGATATACTCGTTCATATTAATTGGCTTCCAAATAACTTCACAACGGGTCCGGATGGGATTCCTCCAGCCTTTTTTAAGTCTTGCTGCCTTTCTCTGGTAGCTCCGTTGAGAATTATTTTCCAAAAATCGCTCGATAGTGGTTGTTTCCCCCAGCTATGAAAAAATTCCTTTATCATATCTATCCACAAAAAAGGTAGTAAAAATGATATTTCTAACTGTTGGCCTATTGCAAAATTATCTTGCATGCCCAAATTATTCGAATCTATAATTTCTTCTCAACTATCAACCTCCTGTAATAATTTACTCTCTTCAAACCAACATGGGTTTATTTCGGGCAGGTCTACAACCACAAACTTGTTGGTGACAGATTGTATTTATACAGACTTTAGTAAAGCCTTCGACAAGTTATCTCACTACGTGATACTCTTTAAAATGGAAAATTATGGGTTTCCTCTAACATTTCTTAAATGGACGGAGTCTTACTTAGATAACAGAACATATCAAATCTTATTTCGACATTCCATCTCAAGAGTCTTGAAAGCTTCGTCTGGCGTACCTCAAGGAAGTCACTTGGGCCCCTTGTTCTTTATTCTGTCTATTGATGACATCATGTCTGTTGTGAGGTACTGCAAGGTTTTCATTTCTGCTGACGACATTAAACTTTTCGGCCAGATTAAATCTTTTAACGATTGTGAGCAGGTACAGAGTGACCTTCACAGATTTTACGATTGGTGTAAAAGCAATAACTTGACACTCAATATAGACAAATGTGAGGCTATGACTTTCCACAGAAATCAGAAACCAATTTCTTACGATTATGTGTTCTCGAATACCTCGATTCGCCGTGTGGGTGCTGTTTGTGACTTGGATATCAAATGTGACGATAGATTGAATTTTATCTCCCACATAAACTACACAGTATCAAAGAGTACTTCCATGCTAGGCTTTATAAAACGTTGGTCCCGAGAGTTCTCGAATTCTACCATAACTTTGCGTTTGTACACTTGCTTTGTAAGACCACTTCTTGAATACGCTAGCCAGATCTGGTCTCCATTTTACGGTACACACATCGACCGTATCGAGTCTGTTCAACGGAACTTCCTACGATTTGCT
Organism: Dioctria linearis; assembly: GCA_963930735.1. Classification (NCBI taxonomy): domain Eukaryota; kingdom Metazoa; phylum Arthropoda; class Insecta; order Diptera; family Asilidae; genus Dioctria; species Dioctria linearis. The sequence goes on along the minus strand of OZ005740.1, from coordinate 16,625,201 downwards.
CTCAGGCACCTACCCTGGAATAATTCATTAATTCATCCACCCTATGAGGATCGCTTGAAGCTTTTAAATATGCACTCGCTTAAGAAACGGCGCATAGTTGCCGATGTAACTTTTGTGCATCAGCTCTTAAACGCGAATATTGATTCCCCGTTGTTGCTTACCAAAATCTCTTTTCGTGATAGTAGGCACAATTTGAGAAGGCTACCTCTGTTGCATGTTAACTCCTCAAGGTTTAACTTTAGCATGTATGAACCTGTTAATAATATGGCTGAGCACTAATGTGACATAATGACGAACTTTTTACGTGCCATAATCATTTTTCGACTTTCACTTTCTGTTATAGGCTCAACGAAGAGCGGATTCAAAAGACATAATTTTACATTAGAAAAAAATTCTTTTGTCAAAGAAAATGACCACAATAATTAGTGTATTTCATTTCGCAAACTGTGAATTTTTCTGTTTTTTGGACGTTTGTTGCTCAAAAACCGAGAAATCAGCATTTTGTAAAAACAATATTATTTCGAGTTCTATAAATACAAAGAAATTGTGGAATGTCAACCTAAAACTTCCAAAATCCAGGAATTGTTTTAAAGGTAAAATATCGGATGATTTCAATATGCATTTTTCGAATTCCAACCGGAGGTGTTCCTCATTTTAGAATTTAGAATTTTATTGTAAAAATCCTGCAAAGCTCATTATGGTCATTAATTAATAATAATATCTTCTGATAAAAATGATGAAAAAAGTTTTCATGTACTAAATATAATTCGTTATTATGCCCCGAGCTCTTCGTCATTAAGCCCCGTATGTGGGGCATAGTGATGAACTGATCATCACTCCACTTAGGGCAACAGCGCACTTCTTAAGGATGCTAGACGGTAATTATCTATGTCACATTTTGTCCCTAATTGACCCTACTTGGTATTATATTTAAAGCATCAAGAAATTGATTCAGGGATTTTAGAAAATTCTAGAGTAAAATCGTTCGTCATCATACCCCGGGCTCTCCTACTATGTACATATATCTATCTACGCGTTCGAAAAATTTAACTTGATATGAACTGGCAAACGGAGCTTCGGGAACAAGATTAATCCGAATTGGACGACCGTAGATTTTCGAGCAAGCGATAAAAGGAATATAAGCCTGAGAGAAATGAGCCGACACAATAACACCATTCTGGATGAAAGTCAGTGAAACTATATGCGATAATACGAGAGAACATATTTGTCCAGGTGGGGAATTCTTTCTGTATACTCTAGAAGAGATCCAATAGAACAACATATGTTGGCGTAGATATAATACTTTATAAAAAAATCAGATTAAGCCTCATTAGCTGATCATTAGTTTTTAATAAGATTATTATTACCCACCATTGTACCCGGCTACGAAACATGACTATGGTGCATGTTGTGTACTAAGGATGAGTCCTACATCCAAATAAATAATCGACTCAATTCTCTCTCGGGAGTGGACATCATCTTGTGAATGAATGAATTTAATGTTCTGCGCCCCGACAACACTCTGGCCTTCAAGACGTTATCGGAACTTAAAAGTGGAGTTCGGTCATTAATGACAACACGTTTTTATTGACTTAGTTTTCTCACCAACTTTTCTTACTATAAAATTATACATATAGAAACCTGGATACAATGAGATGCAAAAACCCTAATCCTGATTTACTACGTCGTTGGACGAGAAGTATATTAAAAGAAGTTTAAAAGGAATATAAGAAGTGATCACCGTCTCTTGTTATAGCTAATATCAAGCTAAGCATCATCATAGTTAGGACCACAAAACGTAGCACAATTAATCAGAGTTTTAAATTAAAATACGTTCGAGGTAGTACTAAAATATTCGGTATTCACAGAATAGGTTCGTCAGAACATCAAGACAATCTGAGAGCTTCGAATGAAGTCGACATTACCCTGGTATGGGAACAAAATCAAAAAGTCCTCTCATAAACAGCAATAAAAAAGTTTCGATTGTATTCGAGATACCGACAGGAATCTATTAGGATTTATAGACATAAGAATAATAAAGCATCGAACGTGGAAGGGTATTTAAGAAAATATGTAGTATCAACTCCACCAGCAATCGACATCGACTTCGAAAATTGCAAAATGTATACTTTCATCGGCACAGGAAAGTTAGATGCAGCATCCACCAAGACAAAATAATACAAGGAGAAGATCTCAGAAGATAAGATGTCGGCTGCTCGGAACGCCTTATAAACAAATTGAGAGTCACCTTTTTTCAGCTAACCCGGATAGGGAAGTCCAGAGAGATGTCAATTAAGACAAAATTACGGCTGTTGTTCAACTCAAATGTGAAAGTCCATAGCCCTCCACTTACATAAATTTGTAAATAGGTGTCTACGTGTAATTTTAAAAATTTGGTGGACACAGATCAAGTGTCAAACGAACAACTATGGGTTAGGGGATGTGGTAACGACTAAAACAAGAGAAAGAGAGTGTTAGTATTTCTGATTGTCTCTGCTATTCTGCTGTATTCAAATTTTTAATGAAAAGTTTTTGGCTAGTTACCATTTTGTTTTTTATACTGACATTTTACATATTGAATTGAGCAATGATATTTATAACATAATCCGCGTTACTTGATGAAGATTTTTATAATAAAAATCGGAACCAACTTCAACACGCCGACATTCGCCATTTCATATGCAACGACCTAAAAAGTAGTAGTAGTAATAGTATAAAGTTTGCAAAATTAAATATTTTATTTTTACATCAAACATTATATATAAAAATTATTTTAACAACAATTTTTTTCTATTTTATTTTTCAGCTTAGAAGCACCATGCATAGTGTAGGTAACGGCAATCGAGCCGTTGTTTACGATGGTAAAATAGCTGGTCTTTATGATTTAGAAGAAACATTAGGATCAGGCCATTTTGCTGTTGTAAAACTTGCCAGACATGTTTTCACTGGAGAAAAGGTAGCTGTAAAAGTGATTGATAAAACAAAACTTGACGAAGTCTCAAGAGCTCACCTTTTTCAAGAAGTCAGGTAATGTGGAGATATAAAAAAAATATGTAATTTAGACAAAAAAATATATAACAAGGTTTTTTTTTTACAATTTTCAGATGCATGAAATTAGTTCAACATCCAAATGTAGTAAGATTATATGAGGTGATTGACACACAAACAAAACTTTATTTAATATTGGAACTGGGTGATGGAGGTGATCTCTATGACTACATAATGAAACATGAAGGAGGTTTATCAGAAAATTTAGCTAGGGAATACTTTAGACAAATTGTACGAGCGATATCGTATTGCCATCAATTACATGTAGTACACAGGTAAGTTTATATTTAGTTAAAAATATGAACATAGTACATACATATAAAAAACAAACTGTAAGACATTTCTTTGTTATATAGTTTTACAAAATATTGTTATCCTTATGATAATTTTCATGCTCAGCAATTATTTGTGCGTAATTTCAAGTCCGTTTTAAGATTATTTTAATGGCAAGTTTCACAGTTCTATCTTAAGCTTAAGCTGTGTCTTAAACTCAGTATAACTCTTTTATACAGTTTTACATGATAATCTGAGCTTAAATGCCGAATCTTTGTGTCTTAAACTCAGTTTAAATTTTTAATTGTCATGCAAGTGTTATGGAAAAACAAATATATCGCACATCAACAACAGAATGTCACAATACAAAAAATTTAGTATTTTGTTAAATCACATTTTATTTTTCGTATCAGAAAATCTCTAAAAATCGCTTTTAAAATATACTTAGGGTATTTTGCGCCATCTCTCGGTAAGGAACTGCACAATAATTATGACGTTTTGTAGCAGGTAAAGTTCGAGACTGCCAATCTTTTGGCACATGTCAGTTTTGTAACGCTACCGCTGCCGATGTGCGTTATATGTCATTTAATTTTTAACTTTATAATTCCCAATTACCCATTGCTGCCATAAAAAAAAACTTTAAGCTCACTGAACTTAATCTGGTTTGAGAAGCTTAACTTAGCCTTGAATTGAGTCCGAATTGTAACACTGGGCCTTCATATACATATGGCGAGACTAGAGTCTGGATGAATTCTATAATTTTTTTCAGTATTTTGCATCCCTATATAAATATATAATTATTATTATGTTAATATCTCAATTATTTATACATCCATACAAGATGATGATAGTTTCTCGTAAAAGCTGTGTCTGATCCTTGACGAAGATTCTGCACAAACTATTCTGCTTATTTTATTCGACAGAAAACTTTCTTGAAAATTAGCCCACTTTCAGCCTATTTCTATAAAAAGGCCAATTGGAAACACTTCGATTCTTACGACGGTTTTTAAATCTATCATTAACTCTAAATTAACGAAGTGTCTAAAAACTAATCAATTTATTAACGTTCGCCAAAATGACTTTTAATCTCATCTGGACGCTTGTTGACTGACTTTTCTCACGAAACGTTAAAGGAACCGTAGTCTTCAGAATTTTGATGAGTCCAAAATCGTTGTCCTAAGTATATTTCAAAGGCCTTTGATAGAATCTTTCATCCTGACCTTTTAGCCAACCTTTAAGGCCTTCCGCACATTAAACACAACACAGGACCGCACTGGCAAATAGGCAGTGACAAAGTAAAACTATTCCTCTGCTGCGACTCTGTTACGAAGCGTATATTGAACACAGGAAAACTATTTCTCTACTTCGCGTCTTTTGGTAAACAGGTAGAAATTTGATTTCAATGAACAATTTGACTCTTCGTTTACCATGACATTGTTAGCTAGGCGCAACAGAACAGAGAATACAAAATTATGCTTAGATCTCAGAGTATACAGGCGAGACAGAAGTCTCTGTCTCTGCTGCATCTCTGCTGTGTGCAATATGCGGTCGGTCATTCATATGTGTGTATATAACAAAAATCTTCGCTACCCTGTCCACGCTGTGTTCAATATGGGGTGGGCTTTAATCACTTAGTATTTCCCCTGATTTTTTATTATAAATTGAAATTTCCTTTCTTTCGTTATCTGGTCGCCTAATACATTAGATGGCGTTACTTCTAATTCTCATCTTATAAATGCCGGTTTACCTCAGGGCTCTGTTATCTAAACAGTTTTGCCTTGATATCGCTTACTTCTTTCACACTGTTGTGGTCTCCAGAGGGAACACTGCATGTTTGAATCATGATTGGGATGATTAGATAATTGATTGACAATCTTCATGAGATCTTAGCTCGGGGCACAGCTAATTGCGTGGAATTTAATGCGTCTAAGACCCAAAGCTGGTTTCATTCTTTAAAACAAGATCACTATTTTACCACTCGCGTTTCTTTTGATGGAGCACTGATTTCCAATATACCGGTACTAAGAATTCTTGGCATTAATATTAATAAAGCAATAAAATGTTTTTTGAAAATGTATAAGACTTATTTTAGCCCCCTGTCGAATCGAACACTCCTCTACAATTTCTATATTAGCCCGACAATGGAATACAATTTCTATATATAGCCTGGTGCTAATTGCACAGCCCTAGCTTTTTATTAGATACTGTCTAAAAGAAAGCCTTCAAACTCATTACCGAGTGACAATATTTGATCATATCGACTTACCCGAGCACTGTCTAGTCTGATCCTTTGTAGATTAATTTCTACACGCAATATCCGTACTGCAAGCTACGCACATCATCCATTTACCCTTCAAAATACTTTCGGTCATACTGTAAAATTCTGTGGTGCGGAACTGTTCGAATGTGGAACAGTTTATCATCTTCTATCTTTCCTCGTGCTTATAAACTGCGAAGGTTCAATACCGACATACATCATCACCTCCGTCACTTTCCTCATACTCCCTAATCTCTTTCCCTCCCACCTTCCTACCATGCTGTACTTTCACATCATAGAGTATACCCTCAGCTTGGCTTTATAATAATATAATAAAAAAAAAATGCCCTAATTATATATATAACAATTATTATTATTTTTTATTTTAGGGATCTCAAACCTGAAAATGTTGTGTTTTTCGAAAAATTAGGAGTAGTAAAATTGACTGATTTTGGATTTAGTAACAAATTTTGTCCCGGCCAAAAATTAGAAACATCCTGTGGTAGTTTAGCATATTCAGCACCCGAAATACTTTTAGGCGATTCATATGATGCACCTGCAGTAGGTAAATATCAAATAAACATATTAAAAATAATCTGTAGATTATTTTTTTAATGATTTTTGTGTACAATTTTTAGATATTTGGTCTCTTGGAGTTATTTTATATATGCTCGTATGCGGTCAGCCACCATTCGAAAAAGCAAATGACTCAGAGACTTTAACAATGATAATGGACTGTAAATATACAATGCCTGCTCATGTTTCATCTGGTTGCCGTAAATTGATTGCTTCAATGCTTGTTCGTGAACCTGAAAAACGAGCTACATTAGATCAAATCGCTCAGAACTCATGGTTGATTCAAGGTGCTCAACAAGAAATTGTGCCAGAATATTTGCCATTAGTTAGTAGACAACAGGTCAGTGACGATGATCATACGCTTATTATACAAAGAATGGTCAATGGAAATATAGCAACAAAAGAAGAAATTTTAGAGTAAGAATTAATATAAATAATTCATGTCGATATGTTTATTTATATATTTATTTATTTACTTATTTTTGTTTTGTTTTTTTACAATTACAGCGCTTTAGATCGTAATGAATATAATCATATAACAGCGACATACTTTTTACTCGCTGAAAGAAAATTAAGACAACAAAGACAAGAACAATTACAAAAACGACGTCCAGAATTATCATTACCAGTGTCATCTTCAGCAAGGTAAGCTCTGTCTAATAGGGAATTATAATACTAACATACATAAGATCTGCAAATAATTTTATTAATGTAATTAATTAATTGTTTATAGCACTCCTTTTCGCATGGTATTGCATGATTTATCTTTCAGGAAGCTTAAACTTTTGGGACTATTATGCAAATCATAAGTCAAGAAACGACAACTGACTGTGACTACTACTCTAGATCTAGACTATGTACTTATGTAGTTCTCTCGTACAAATCTTACATTTCACTTGCTCTTCTATGATTTTGTTTCTTTTATTTTAAAAAGAATATAAAATTGTTAGAATTTTTTATTTTAAGTAGTAGTGTACAACGAAATGGATAACAGTTTGCTTAGTAAAATAAAAAATTATAATTTATTATATGTATGTGATTCACTTATAAATTATTATTATTGTGTAATTTCCTTTAATCTTTAGCCCTTTAATCAGGTATGTATGTATGAAATTGTAAGTAGTGAGTAGAGAAAAGCGACAACATAAATGTTGAAGAAAATTCATAGAGAAAATGTTTACAATCGTTACAATTTAGTAGATTCTATTTGTTTTTTACATACCTGTGTAAACAAAATATTATTATTAGTCACTATAGATCGAGATTAATACCTTTGATAGAGCTTGCGTTGATGGAAAGGTCTTCATCTCATTTATACTCAGCTGTTATTTTTATACCCTAGATGAAATCTATAAGGTATACTAAGTTTCTCATTCAGTTTGTAACACCTCGAAATAATTATGGTAGGGCAAAATGGATTGGACACCCACGCATATTAAAATTAATTTTGATTTTTGCATGTCCGTCCGTCCGTCTGTGCGCACGATAACTCGAGAACGCTTATACTTAGAGAGCTGAAATTTTTTACACGGACTTTAAAAAAAAAAAAAAAATAAATTCGAAAATGAGACAAATCGGGCAACTCCTTCGTGGGGTTGCCATACAAAACTTTCGTTTTCCACTATATATTTGGACACTGTCTGAGAACGCATCGATGTAGAGAGCTGGTGTTTTCATTGTACTAGCAAGTAAAATTTCAAAAATGGACTAAATCGGGCAACTCCTTATTGCCATATAAACATTTAGGTTTTTTACGTATACTGTGAAAACGATCAGTCCAAGACATTTTTATTGTACTAAAAACTTCTTCAGAATACGAAATCCTATAAAATTGGTTATAATCATTTTTTCTGTCCGACAAACCGTTCTAGAAATATGTAGGTATATGCGAAAAACCACTTCAAAAATCAAACTTGCAAAGAGGGGTGACAATATGAAATTTCATACGGGCATTCATCTAGGGTATCATAAGAATTGGTCTTAGACCAATTCTAGCTTGTTTACTTGTTTTTCTTAAGAATTTTAATTTTCGCTGTATGATTTACGTTCTGCGAAAGGTCTTCTCCATTCTGGTTGAGACTTTATTTGTGGGGATTGGAAGTTAAAAAAAAAATGTAGGGGAATGTCGTCAGGATTATCCACCCTTTTGACTTTTGCCCATAACTTTCGTTTAAGAAAGTATTTGGTTAATCCAAGAAAATATTTTCAAAGGTCTGAAAAAAGGGAACACTTTTGCTGAGCATCGCAACTTGATTGTTCAGGAAAAGTGTTCCCTTTTTCAGACCTTTCCAAATATGTTTTTGGATTGAACAAATACTTCCTTAAACGAAAGTTATGAAAAATGAAAAAAAATTTAATCATCATGAAATGATTGAAAATGACCTGGACAAATTTATTGAATGAAATAAAAAAACGAATTTGTTGCATTTTGTCTGGTTTTTAGCAAAACTTGAATGGCACATTATTTAAAATCGCAATGCTGACAAATGTAATTAGCTCGTCGTTATATTGGCGCACTTCAAATGCTCTTCTCCTTTGCATTGTCCGAAAAGGACTTGTTCTGTGCTTTTTTGGGTGGGCCTCTTCCTTTATCTGCTGGTGTTTTTTTTGCGAACTTTGTTGGGTTTGGTGCTGGACGGACCCTGACTACACAAATTGGTCAACCTTAACGCAAGCACCACACCACAATCAAACAGGTTACAGCATTGAATTTTCCTTTTGGTTTGTTTTCAAGCATGAACCATACAATACATTCATGATGCTTACCTTGACGATTGCATATATTTTCGCTTCATTTTCTGGTCGTATTTTTCTTGAAATTTCACAACACATGCTTTTCTACATTCAACGACTGATTCACGATAAACCTATTGAAATAGTTAAACACTACATTAACAAATATCTTGGTTTGGTTATATGTCTCCATTAAGTTAGTCTTTCCAATGACCTGGAAGTCTTTTAATGTAGTTCTGATTAAAAAAAAATTACACGTCTCCGTCCCTACGATTACACTCCTATCAGCCTGCTCAGTTTTCTTTCCAAAGTGCTAGGAAAGCTGCTGCATTGATAAATTCAACGATTCATAATAAAGAATAATCTCATAAGTGAATTCCAGTCCGGTTTTCACTCTGGGCTTAAAAGGGAAAGTACTGTCCTGTGAAGATGACAGCTGACATTCGCTCGATAACAGAGAAATCGCCATTTTGTCGCGCTCCTTGAATTTTCAAAGGCCTTTGACAGTGTTTCACATAAAAAATAATTGAACAAACTTTGATAACACAATTTTCATTTTTCGAAATATGGCGACTCTATTAATTAATAACTTCCTATCCGATAGGTTACTTTTCATCCTGCATATCTATGACATGTTTCTTGTGACAGCGCATTTAAATTTATCTTAATCGCTTCATAGGTCTCATGGACGACTGTGCTGATATAATTTTAATGTTCCAGCTTCATTTTAGACATATGCATATGATCAGTCACCCTCAAACCATCAATGGTTCATTGTTATGGGACCATATAAGACCATATCAAATAACCAAGTACCCAACTCTTTATTCCCACGGAAGTATTATCTACCAAGCCTGTTCATTTTACGTTTGCGAAGGTTGAAGCATTCACTTGAATTCGTTTCACATATTTTCCAAAGAGGCAGCATCTCATGACAACAACAGTAAGGTTTCTCATGTTCATTCCCCGATTCCTCCTTAGCAGAGGAGTTTCTGGACATACATATCTTGGGTCATAGCTCTGTCTCTCCCACATCTGCTATTAACTAGCTTGCAGACCTATAAATAAATCCTCTTCACTAATTCTAGTTACCTTCCTATGGATTCTTTTATACTAAGAATATATTCCTAGCTGAACCCTTCCTGACCAGAAACTCAGCTGGCTCATACCCTGGTACATCACACGAGTACCTAGCAGAGAATAAAGTTCTGTGTGGCACCAAATCCCTTTTTTATATATACGTATATATATATATTATTAACCCAAGCTCAGGGGATACTCTATGATGCAAAGTACAGCATGACAGGAAGGAGAATAGGAAAGAACGTGAGGCGGAGGTCCTGATGTATGTCATCTTTAAACTTTCACAGATTATATGCCATATTCGCACGGTTCTGGATAAAAAAAGATGATTAAATTTTACTGTACGACCGAAAGTAATTTGATGGGTAAAAAGATGTGCGCGAGTATTGCGCGCAGAAATCATTCTACAAAGGATCAGACTAGATATTTCATCAGAACATTGATCATTCATGTAGCGATAAAGGAGCGAAAAGCATCCAACATTGCGGCGGTATTCGAGCGAGTCGATATGATAAGTTATTGCCACATCGCCAATGAGCTTAAAGGCTCTACTTGGACAATATGTAATGAAGCTAAGGCTGTGCGACCACCCGCGTTCCAGATATGAGAATCTTATCTGTAATTGAATAATTTCTCGTCTATAGTAGAAAGATATTTCATTGAAAATGAAAATTTCAATTAATTTGCAAAATATATTAAACATTCAGAAAAAAATGACCGATCGCCTACCATACAGAAGTTCATCTTATCTGTCAATACATATATCTGGATATCTTCATCACTAGGTATGTTACAAATAATTTCTACCAGTCTTGCACAACCTATAAAGAAAAGTTACAAAGTCTGAATTTTTCTGTTCTCTTTTGTGTACGTATATAGATCCTTTTTGTGTTTGTGTTATTTGCACATTCAAAAGCAATGAGTTTGTTACCAGTTTGTCATTATCACAGATTCAGAGGTTTGGATCGAATATTTGGTGAAGAAAGAAAAAAAAAACCAACTGGTAATCATTGCCTAAAAGCTCACTTAGTATGTAGCTAGATTGTGTGTGTGTTTTTTTTTATTCTTAAGGCATGGAAAAAAGATCTCCAATTACTTCTTAAATATAAACAATATGGTTTGTTGTTGTACTTATATGTATTAAATTTGATTTCTGTGTAGATAACGCAAGTAGATAACGATGGTGGTATGAATATTATTAGAAATTAAACAAATCTGTTTTAACTCTTGAGTATTATTTCGGCACTAATCCAGGTAAAATAAAATTATTAATATTTAAATTCTCATATAATTATTGTCAATGTCTTTTTCTGTGTGTGAAGAGTATTCCTCAAATTAATACATTTTTGTTGATATAATTTTAGATCTTCACCACGCACAAGAATGCAAGGAATGAATAGAGATCAAAAATCTCCAATGGATACAAATAATTTGCTTGTTCCAACAAGCAGTCAACTGTGTGCACCACGTACGCCAGGAGCGGAAACGGTATTTAACAAAAAAAAATAAAATAAAAAAAAAAATAAATAAAACAAAAATCATATTTTATGTTAAATTGTTTAAAAATCTCAAAATTAATTACAGGGTGGACGCAGTAGAAAATGTAGTATAGTACAAGAAGAAGACGATGAAGATGAAATAACTGGATGTAATAGTCGAGATGAACTATCAACGCCATTAAATCGTAGAGGATCTAGATCAGAAGGAAGAATAAATATTGCGATTCAAGATAGAGTAGCAGAAAATGAAAGGCTGAAAAAAGATGTATCATCAAATGTACAATCGAAAGGATTAGAGGATATGTGTGGTATCAAAAGAATTAACAAGGATACAAATAATGTAAGATTACGCTTAGGAATTGCGGGCAATTCTCGAAATAATATTGAAAATAAAACATCTGTAGAAAAATGTAGTAGTAGTAAAATTGAATTAGGAGAACGTTCTAATTCTGTTGATCAGAGTTTTAGTGGTAAACAATCTCAAAATACTAATATCATACATACAAAAGTTCTAATTGATTCATCGACTATTACAATTCCACTTAGTAGTCACTCCAGCGGTCCGAGTGAGGCTCAAAGTAATGCACATCCAAAATATAAAACAATGCCTTCACCAACAAGGCCATCAATAATATTTACCGGGCCACGAGCATTAAATGAGATATTTGAAGAGGGTACTGATATTGGTTCATCAGATAGTGCAACAACAACACCGCGTCCATTAGTTAGGAATGCTCATTTCACTACACACCGAACTCCAAATAATCCAGTAGCAACTCAAAGGCGATCGAAATTTCATAAAACAAGAACACCATCATGTAGTAGTTCGGATGCATCAGATGATGATTCTGAATCTCGTAAGAAAAGGGCACATAAAATTAATGATTCTCCTAAGCCATTATATCCACAAAGACGTGATTCACATGATGATTCAAGTGATTCACAAGATCAAGGACCTGCACAAACATCTGCTGGTGGAAATAACACATCATTTTTGATATGTTCAACAAATGTCGGCACAAGTAATAATACAGTGCAAGGGGGAAAAGGTACGCAGCAGCAGAAACAGCAGCAACAAAAACAACAACAACAACAACAACAACAGCATCAAACTAAAGAAGGATCAAGTTCTAGTAGTTCTAATGGTCGACAGAAGACTGAACAACAACAACAACCGATTACCTTTAGACGACATAGAACCGGTCGTAGAAGAGCAGGTGAAACAAGACTTCGTGAAAGTCAATCATTAAATAGAATAACAGAAGTTCAAGAATCTGAACTGCCAGTAATCAATTCCAGTCATAGTAATACAAATAATTTGCAAAATAGTAATAGTAATAATGCAAGTCCGACTACAACTGCAGCAGCTGTTAGTAGTAAACCAAAAGGATTTAGTGCAAGATTATTTCAAGGTTTTATTAGAAAAAATGATGTGATACAACAACAACAATCGCCAACAGTTGAAAAATTATCATGTGCATCTAAAGATTCACAGCCAACCGAAGATGTAGATTTGGTTCTTGGTGAATTTAAAAAAGCTATACGTGTTACAGAATCGAAAAGTTCATCCGCTACAAAAAAATTAAAGATGCTCGGAAGATATTTTCAGGTAATTATACAAGAATATTCTCGTTTTTCAAATCAATTATAGCGCATCTGCTGAAATGGTTTTTAATTTATCGCTTTAGGTGGTTTGTGCTATACACAACAATAGGTTTTAAATTTGTTACTTATTCTTTTTTGGTAACCTTCTTTGGAGATGTATTTTGCTAGCAAACCCGATGAATAAAAAATATATCAAAACAAAACTGTGTCCGAGGTAAATTCTGGTTTTGGATTTTCTTGTGTCATGCAAATATTTTCAAATCACGCACACGAAATTCATTTAAAAAAAAACTCATTGAATGTTGTCCTTATCAGAGAATTAGATTAAAGATGTGTTTTGTTTCCCAGCCAATATTATCCTGAAATATATAATATATGTAGATGACCAACCAGTTGGCTAATTAAAAATTATGTTAATGTTACTTTCATAAAGTTTCTCATTTGTTTGTTTATGTAATTCGTATTCCCAATAATTATTGTTTTTTTTTTTAGTTAGGATCGCAGTTATAAGTGCAGTGAGCATAGTATTAAATTTTTGGTAATAAGTGTGATCCATAGTGTGCTCTGATCTTACTTAATCAATTTATGTGACTTATCATGGAATAATAGAGTTTCCTCAAGGGAATGCCTCCAGATATAATTCAGGCTCGTGATGTGACCAATCTGTGGGCACTTGAGATTTCGGATTTGGACTTAATTTTCAATTTAGTCAACAAATCCGGCAAATACATTTTTATAAACTTAAAATTTGGCAAATATGTATTACAATTTACGAACATTTGCCTGCTACATTCAAGTAAAGTGTTTGTGCTTTTTGTTTATTTTCTGTCTTCCTTCTTTTGATATCTTCGATTAAATTCAGCATCTTGGGCGTTCGGCTTAACTTAAGCCCTCAGTTCGATTTCGTTGTCTTCTTCGCATGATGTTGTCCGTTTTTTTTTGTCCTGCAGCTGCTTCGCAGGAATATATGATTATTAGTTTGAGAGGGAAAGGAAATGAATAAGGATTGGATGATATGTTAAAGGAGTTGGGAAGTTTAGGAATGGAGAGTAGTACCTAGGTTAAAAGTTTTTTTTATCAAAGATATTTTCGAGCTCTTAAGCTGTTTATTTGAAGTAATCCACGTTAGTTTCATAGAAACTTATTTTACCATTTTGCATTTATACTTCTCGAACTAAGAGCATAGATATAAAACAATAATCCAATCCTTTTTTAATGTGTTTCTAGTTTCGCGCTTTACCAAAAGCAAAGGTAATAATACTTGAAATTTGATGGTAAAAAAAAAATGCGGGAAGTTTGTTTCTGAATGGGTTTGGGTGCATAAGGATTTTTTCAACTTGTTTGTTCGCTAGATTGAACAGATATTCCTTGATGGGAGTGATATTGGTTGCCTCATGAACTAAGTCGTTCTGAAAATATTTTCCGTTGGTTCTTCTATGAACTCTTGTGCAAGCTCTAAAAATCTACCCTTCAAGTTGACGCTAAGGCGTTCCATATAAATGGATGGGAGAAATTGTATGTCATATAGTAGGAAAGCTGTGGCCTTAGATTATATAGGTGGAGAATTTTTCATCTAAAGTAGACTGAAATTCACTGAAAATAATTTGAATAAATTTACAAAGTACCCTTTATCAGTCGATCTTCTGTGGTTGGTAGGCGATCAGAGATAACCATATTGATGACACCGCTCTAATCGCTGATTTTTTCTTAGATAATATAGCAAAAAGGATATAGGGCTATAAAAAAGAAAAACTTAAGCATTTCTCTTTATGTAGTAGAACCGCCTCGATGTGTTCGTTTTAGTTATGGAAGTAGTAAAACTACGATATTTTCAGAGGGGTCACACTGCGACCGGAGTTGATCTATTGCGTCCTCTGCTAGAGTGGTTAAGCTAAATCTAGCTTTTTTACAAGCTCAGTTAGCTTGCAAACTTTATTTTGGAGAGGTAAATGCTCCTCCAGTGGTTTGCAATCTTAAAGCTGCAGCGCGGGAAACTCACATTTTATACCTCGAGATTTCATCTTCGCACAGTCGACATTGTTCGGTGTTGCAGCTGTTTATTTTTTTCAAAGAATAACTCTTGGGTTCTTAAGAAGCAGGAGGGTATAGAGAATTCATCAGAATTTCTGCAGTAACTTTTGAATCCATGCTTCTTTAACGCTTCTTTGTAAAATTGTAATCTTATTGATTACCCACGTGCGTTCTTAACTCTTAAGAAAGTTCATAATTTTTAAATTTACTTCCTCTATAAGGAACAGAGTCTACGTAATTTTACCACGGTTGCAATGGATTACAACGCATTACGGTGGAAAAAATATAAATGCAAGTGAACCGAACAGGCTGATTTTTAGATATTGGGTAGGGGGGCTTAGAAAAGCTTAACTTAAAATTGTCATCCAAGATTTCCTATGAGCTTTCTCCGATATTTTGAAGGGGGTAAATTTGGTGTTTTTTTTTAGACAAAAATTAATATTTTTAGCGCGCCACAATGTGAGGAAGTCAGAAAGCAAAAAATTAAGAGACTGTACAGGAAATTATTAAAGTACTATCTAAATATATAAAACAGTCACACGCATGAAATTTATTAGCAAATAGATACATGTTTCTGTGTTGTAGAAGATGAAAATGAATGGAGATCCGTGTTTAATATTTATATTTTTCTACGTTTCGATGGTCCTGGTTCACAGTCTTCCTGTTCGGAATATTCATCGAATTGTGTAGATTCTTTAACCATATGAGCTGATTCTTGATGGTCGTATTATCCTCATCATCCTCGTTGAGCAGAATGTCGACTTTGGCCACGTTGTTGCATGTTTGCTCACTGCAATGGAGACAAATAATTGAACAAGCAATCCCTGCTTTTCTGCTCCCACAGGCAGCTATAAAATCTCAGGTGGCACGGATTCAAGTCCATGATTTGTTCGTCACCAACCCCGTTTCCTGAGGATTCTTGTAAAATCCTAGTCACGTTTGCACCTGCTGATACGTACTGAGCTTTTCGTTGGTGGAAGTAGTGCCATTTATTTTTAGTCATTGATTTAGCTAAGCGGTGGAATTGTTAAACATTTATAGATTTTTCCTGATTATTACCGCCATATAGGGCGAGATGAGGACTTAGTCTCCTGTGGAAGTCAGAACTTCCAGATCGATTTTTTCTTGTTTGAATAATTTCACTAAAGACCGTAGCTCCGGATGCATTTCGAGAGTGTTGATGAATTTTGATTTGCCATTATTGAAAACAAAAACGATGTGGTATCGCAACCGCTAAAAGCATGAAGGAAAAGTATATTGTCGAGAACGGACTTATCATGCTTCAAACTAGTCGGGGAGTAGAGTGTTTATAGCTCATATCGTGCAAGCGCAAGGGAAAATGTGAAGCTTCCTGTGTGTGCAGAAAAACAGGGATTGCTTGTTCCATTATTTGCAATAACATCGCCAAAGTCGATATTCTGCTCAACGAGGCTGATGAGGATGATTCGACCATCAAAGAATTATCTCATGTGGTTTAAGAATCTCCACAATTCGATACAGCGTAGAAGAAAAAGCAACAAAAAGTATATAATTGCAATTTTCGTATCATGACGGGAGAGCCGAGTTATCGCAAAAAAAACCAAAATTTGTTCAAGGTGACGGAGAAAGCTCATCAGAAATCTTGGTCGACAGCCCCTTTTACACAATATCTAACAATTATCCTGCTCGGTTCACTTGGATTTTCAACAAAAGTCGATAAAGACTGGACTATAAATCTACTGGGGTACATAATTCCATATAGAGGACACACGTTGTACCTGATCAATAATTTCCCTGTCGATCTTCACCCTGATCTCTCATACCATATGCATATCTTTTTGCCTTGTTCCTAAAATTCCCTCCCTTACATCTAGTCCAATCTAAACACACCATTAGCTTCATTTAACATCTTTTGGATTATATAGAAAAGCAATTATTGTACCTCACCATATTTTATAGGCCCTTAGTAGTTCACTTTCTCATTGTTCATTTGTAATTATGTGAATTTATGTGTTCGTAATTAATCTTTTCTTACTTTTATAAAAAAATAAAAATAAAATCTTTATATGGCACTCTCTTAGGATCTCAATGCATTCCTCATATTTTGTATTCCTCACACCAGAAATATTTTTACTACCACTATGTTTCTTCTTTCTTTTTGATTTGATTTATGAATTTTGAAAGAACAAAAATAAAAATTGTGTTTATTTTTTCAGGTTCATAAAAAGATCTGCATTCCATTGCCAGGACTATTTCAACGCGGACGATTATACAAAGCTCAATCTTGTGGATCAATAGTACGTGACAAAATCAATCCAAATGTACATAATAGTACCGCCCAAAATACTAGACATTCAGTATTATTTACGGAAAAAGGTAAAATCCTTCGAAACTGTTTAGGTGCACGATTTCTAGGTAGTAGTGACGGTGATATCAATCAAAACAACGGAAAAACTAATTTACAACATTCAATGCTATTCACAATGCCAACGACAGCACAAAGCTGTAATCTACCAGCAAAGAAATCTTCACCACTTCATCAGATCGGGGATGTTCCGCTTTGTAGTAGTAAATGTTAGAGAAATTTAGAGAGATAAAAAAAATATTTATAGTATATTCATTTAGATATAGGTAGTCAACTGTCTTTATATAAAATGCAAGAAAATTTCAAATTTAATTTATTTAACTTTTTTAAACAAAAAACAACATCCGTTCCCTATATTTATTACACATTGTTTTTTTTTTAGCGATCTTTACATCTCTGTGAAACTATTTGATATAATTCTCGTAATTTTAATATTTTTTATTTTTTTTTTTTTCATTTTTTAGTATGTACTAAGGACGCCTTAATTCTAATTTAAGAGTGATATTTACATTTGTGAGTGTTTTTTTACCGTTGAAATGAAATTAGGGAGTTAACTAAATCGTTTATTCCGTAAATTTATTTAAATCCATTTTAACTTAGTTTTTAAATTCTGAGACTGAATGCCAGGGAGGTGATTCTGATCTTTAGTCGTACTTTAATGTCAGAATATACGACAAAATAAAATGAAATTTTCTACTGCATTTTTGTGTGTTTTTCTTCAGTTCAGTAAGCCTTGCATTACGTAGAATGAACTGAAAATGACGCTTCACATTACAAATACAAAAATATTATTTCAAATTTAAGCACTTTTAATGCTCGGAACTTGGTGTAGAATAACCATTTACCATAGTTTAAAATTTTTGTCACAACTTCAGAAGCAATTGACTAATTAATCGTACTTTTAGGCCTGTATTCTGACATTAATTCATTGCAAATTCATTTCAGTTTATTTTGTGGTTGAGAAAGAGGATAAATCAAAATGAATATGTTGAATATAAAAATACGACAAATTTTTGGTGAAATGTCAAAATATGTGAAAAAATATACGCCTAACCGGGCGGTTACACGAGATACATAGTACAGCTTGCATGCAACTTGTGCACTGCCATACTTCTTGCACGTGTAATCCCTACTGTCATGCAAGCAGCTCAGCTTTCAACGAACTTGCATGATAAAAAATCATTGTAGCTGAGGTGATAGTTCGTAATCTGACATTATACAGTTATCAAGATGGCGGAAAAGAAATGCTTGAGTGAATTTATACTGGGAAAATGAGGTTTTCCTGGGATCATTTGCATCATTCGCAATACATCATTTACCAACACCTTCCTCTTCATTTTGTCTTGGGTTTTTTATCTTTCTGCTACTTCCTTTATTGCTATAATATATAGGCAAGACTTTACGTCTCAATGCCATTTTTAAATGAACTTGCATGAAAATTGATAAGACATCAACCGAACTGCCTTCTGCTTTCGAAGTTTAAAACCGCATTGGAAGGGAGGCTTGCATGCAAGCTATACTATCTCGTATAACCCCCGGGTAAGCTACGACAAAAGGTCAGATCACCCCCTGTTCACTTAATTCTCGGGTGATTTCGTTCTTGTGCATTTTTATGTGAAAATGTGCAAGAGGGAAGATGTCAAATTTGGAAAGTACATGAACAACTTTCGGTGTTCTTGGGTAGAATGCTAAAGTTACAACTACAAACTGTCAAGCTAAAAAATTGAATTTAAAATCATTTTACTTACTATTTTGTAGATTTTGATACGACCTTGGCGAACAGTGCACATCAATTACAAATTCTGCCGCCTTTTTTATTTTTCCCTTGAGACAGACAATTTAAACTTTTGACAATTCTCAATTTCAAATTCTAATTTGTTTGACAGTTGTTACACAGAGGGTTTTTGTTTTTGTTGTCGGGAACGTTTTCCATAAAAAAAAATAGTAAAAATACCATATGATTCCGAAATCAAAAGCCGGTTCCAGACGATGAGCTCACTTGCCACACATTCGTTATTTTAGTCAATTTTGACATCGTCTGGATGGCAGCTAGCATATCTAGGGTTGTTCACACACTGAGCTACTCAAAAACAAACAATAAAATGAGAAAATTTAAGTTTCCAATTAGTAATTTGTGCGTCATCACTGCCTATGTATTTCAATGAAAGTCCGCTCACGGCGATATTAGTTGTTAATCAATATTGATTGCAAAACGTTTTAATTACCGTTGACTGGTTACTCCATGAGGGCTTAATCCTGTTGGTACTGTCTATAAATACCGTAATGATCCCCACTGGTAGGCCATCATTAGGATGTATGATCCGCCCTTTGAATATGGAGAAGCTAGAAATTACAGCCTGTAACCTTATATTTGCCCAAGGTACTAGGATGTGTATACGACATTCATAAACTGCACCCAATTTTCATCACAGATCAGAAACGGTTTTTCGCCCGATGTCACATACATCCCTTCCTGTTGCAGGCCGTTCTCATGGGCAGCATTGCGCGTCAAAGACACCCTTTCCTCCGCCAGATCCCAGCACAATCAGATGATTGTTGGGTTGCTTGCAAAATATGTTTTTAATTCATTTCGAATAAGATTGTTTTTCAGATCATAGATGCATAGATTGCGACACAATGCTTTCGGTGGGATCTCAAAACTAAACTGTCTCCTTTAATATGCACGTTTAGCTGCCCTAATTTTTATATTTATTTTATTTCTTATGCGTGTTTGTATGATTCGCGACTTTCAACGTTCCGTTATCTTCACTATCGAAAGTAAAGATACAGCCGCTCCGCGATCAGAGGGCAGAGAGACAATTTCTATGGTAAACTAAGGTTAACATGCATTTTTTATCTTCTATATGCCTAGGGCGACATAATTATTATATAAATATGCTCCATTGAACTGTTGAAAAAAAGAACTTGGTCATCACTATCCTCTGCATCTGAAATCTGAAGTTTTTCCATCCTATCCGTAGGTAATAACAACAAAATGCTGCCATATGATTTGTTAATATCAAACCACCGTGGTTCGGGGGTGGGGGCACTATTCTTTATTTCTCCACTCCGTCTTATCTGTTTTTCTTCATTCTTCTTTCATTTGATAGCCAATAATTCCCATTTCTTAATGTTGCATGTGTTAAAATTTCAATATGAAATTAAAATTGAGAAAAAAAACTCATTCACGACGTAAATATCACTCCGAGTCGAATACTCTTTACTATCAAAATCTATGAATTTCCCTTCTTAAATCCACCAATGCCTTGATGCTTTAAAAGTAAAAGTGTAAAGTTATTTCAAACTTAGATGATAATATAATAACAAATTCACTAGTATTACTCATAATATTTATTTTAAATAATTTCTGTGCAATAAATCAAACAACATACACACACACACGTATTTATAAAACACTCATCATGAGAGAAATTGTTCACTTATTCATAAATAAAAATGATACTCGACGAAAGCACGTTAAAAAATGCACTCAACATTTTTGTAAGTTTGTTCTTTTTTTCTTAATTTTTTTTGTTTTTTTTTTTTGTAAAAATTTACGCGATCTATCCATGTCTCATAACTATAGGACAACAAATTTATTTTGTAATTTCCTCAATAGATTTGATGTAAAAAGGTTAGATATGAGCAATATATTTGTGAAATAAAATTATTGAAATAAACAGAGAAGACTTTTTCTATTGTTTTTATTTTTATTTTCTTCCGCATCTCCTTAAACTGGGATAAAAAGAAACAAGTTGAACTTTTCCTAGGCTATATATTTAATAGCCTGCCGTCTGACAGCACAAAAGTACTGAAAATTTACTTCGTGAGGCCTGAGTCCGGATTCCGCAACTGTGAGTTAACGCAAAAGTGAAAATGAGTTTTTCTGTCAAAATTGTGTACACATTAACCGATATTTTTTCACAGCCAATTTGTTCGGGAATTTGCATGATGTGTAAGTCCATTGAACTATTGAGTTTTGTTGAGCGGTATTTAAAAAAATATTTATTAATATTATTTCAAAATTTGTAGATAAAAATGGCTGCGATTAAAGTGAAGTACTCAAGCGAGGATCAGAAAGACTTGTTAGCAGGGACCGAGCCAGTTATGAGTTTATGAAAAAAGATTACTTTACTTACATTTATCGATTTATGTGTTAACATCTTTAACATCTTTGTTTGAGAAAAAAAAAACACTTGCTCCGATTTCACAATACGTTTATTTAAAAAATGAGTAACAGCCTACGCGTTTCGTCTGCTTAAGACATCATCAGGGCTTGCACTAAATCTAGATCTGGGTCGACTACGTTATGCCAATTGCATACATACATACAGAGTACTGCACAGATACTTGTTTTACAAGTAGTACTTGACCTGCAGGTATAGGTCCTTTGATTAAACTGCAATACCTGTATCTGCACATTTCAAGTATAATAACTTAACCTGTAACTGCAAGTATAGATGAGCAGGTATACCTGCATGGACAGATAACTGGTAGAGCGTAGAGCAGGTAATACAGATAAACAAGTAAATGTTCTTGTGACTTGGTAATAAACAAAAAGTAGAGAAAGAGTAGGCATTTTGAAATTTGTGTGTGGATTTTAACTACTTTTTAGTGATTGAGCGATTTACTCCAATGCTACCATTGTCTCCCCGATAACAGATATATCGTGATCCCTCAGTCAAAAAGGATTCCACATTCGGAATAAGGATATTTAGTGGAGTTGTCTCCAGGAAAGGACGAAAAAAAGACCAACGTATTTTTCGTCCTTCTTGCAGCACAAAAATCATTCTCCACCACTTGAGGACATCCTCCTGCTTCCATAAAGCACAAGAGTACTACTTTAATTCTAATTGTACTGCAGTTTCTTCTGCTTCAGTACTTCTAACGGGAATGTCTTTCCATTGGTCTATAATATCATTAAGAGGCACTTCATCGCTCACAATACTCAGGAGATGACAACTCCTCTTTCGTGAAAGTTTCGAGGTATTTTACAGTTTCCTGCCTTTGTTCCGGCGGTAAACATCTTAATTGCCTATATTTTGGCCATAAAAATAGTGCAACTTTGTGATGAATTTCAAATTTAAGTTTTGATTGTAGTCTTGTCAATATTCGTTCAGCAATTATTTTTACTTCACGCTGCCAGCTGACATTATCTTCCTCAAGATCTAAATTTGTTTCAACTATCTTAGTGACAGTCACATTTAAAGCTTCAATTTGCAGTATTACATTACTACTAGTGGGAAATTTCTCTTGCTTCAACGTGTCGGATGCTACTTTTAGCGGTGCTAATAGATTAATTAAAACTATCACGAGAAAAATCCATTAAAACTTAAGGCAAACTGATCTGATACAAGGATTTCATATTTTAATGTTAAATACATATAAATATATATACATATATGGTAAAGATCTTTATCATAGCACACTTTATATTATATATATATGGTAAATATACATAAATTTTACCTTTTAATAACGAAATTGTGATACCATCTAATCTAATCTAATGTGAAAAATTTGTTGTACTGTATACTGTCCAGATAATTACTCTTCCATTAAAGGTGAGAAGGCCGAAACTGTATTTCTACTTATTTGTAATAAGCCAATCCCTGCAGATTTGCTACCCCAAGAAATATATCCATTTCTTGCAATAGGGTAGTTTAGACGGTGTAGTTTTTGCGCGCCGCGCACAAAAATGGTAGGAGAGGGAGATGAGCGGAGATGGGGGAGGGCGCGCACAGAACAGCGACTGAGCATCGAGCACGATCATGAAGTTTTTATCAATTCCTCTTTCACTTGTTTTCTATTCATACGGTGGAGTTCAGAAAAATTATTTTCAGCAGTTCCTCTTTCGCATGTTTTTGCATTCGGGGGAGTTCAGGAAATTTTTTTAACATCAGCTGATCATTCAAAGATGTCGTTGAAAAATATTATGTGCAATTGTTAATCCGGGATGCTCATTTATTGAAGTGTGGACCATTGATGTGTGATTGTTATGTGATTTAAATTCGAGATTTTAATTTGTGAAAGCTTAAAACAATTACAGTGAAAATATTGTTTGATTTTCTTGTTGTCAAATTATCATCACTATCGCTGCTTGAGTAAGCATTTAAAGCAAGGCCGGCATTTTCTAAGCTCAAGGCCATTTCCATATCTTCTTCACTGCTAGAGCTCATATTCATGTCTAAAATTGAAATAATATATTTATAATTAGAGTTTTGAATGCTATTATTATATGTTAATAAACATACCTTTCAAAATGCGCAAGATATTTACTAAAAATATTAGCAGTCCAAATAATTTTCAGTTAACATGAACGCCACCCAGAGAAGAATGTCAAAGACGACGAAATAAGCGATTAAAGAACTGCTCTTGTTTTCGTGCGCGCCGTGCAAAAACTATACCGTGTTAACGCACAGCAAGTTTTTCCCTTCTTGAACAAAAGAGAATAACCGATCACGCGACGCAAAAACTACACCGTCTAAACCAGCCCATGCATAACGTTGTCTTTCGTTACATGTTTGTTTGAAGCAGATTATTGTGGCCCTGCTCAGGTACCTGTGAATCTGACCTGATACTACAGGTATATTGTTGTACCTGCACTTGCAGCCACACTTTTTTATAAAAATAATGCCAAATTTTTAGCATCGTCATTTTTATTTCGGAAAACGCTTGAAAAACGTATATATAGATAAATAAAACCAATGGAAGCCCACTGGTTGAAATAACTAAGGACAGTATAATGCCACTTTCTTCTCGCCGCTGTGGGTAATAAAATTCAGAGATTCTTGCGACGACACATTAAAGACAGCCTTTAAAAAGAATTATACTGCATGAGAACCTTAGTCGTACTCGTAGCCCATTAACAACCCTGCAGTAACCGTAGCCCAGTAACAGTAGATATCCTTGTTTTGCATGTACATAGGTAGAATGTGTTTGTTTATTGCACTGAGCAATTAATGAAAGTTAGGTAGATTTTCTTCTACATTAGTATCAGAATAAGAAGTAGTCCCTTTTCTCGTTTCGTCGAATTGCTACCTAGTAATAAATTAATTAGTTTGGCTGTGGCAAGATGTCCAAGAATCGTTGAGATTAGATTATCGTTGGACACGGCCGGCTGCGAGTTGCTCTAGCATTTGATCGCGAATTCAAGTTCGCATTTGATCGCGAATTCAAGTTCCAGTGAATATCAAATTACCTTTTTTTGAAGCTTTACATGTATTTTTTTATCAAAAGGGCTCAATACCACTTTCATAGCGTTGCTATACCTAAGCGTGCTTTTGAAACAAATTCGAAATTAAAAAATCAATATACAAAAACTACTTTTAAAATTTGGTTTTTGTTTCTAATATGAAAAAAAAATTATTTTATTTCATGTAAATCAAAATTATTACAGTCAGTCTTTACTCATGACAAATTTCCAGTGTTACTAATAAAATACGGTATCACTACCCGATATAAAATTAAAATTTTGATTAGCAGAAATCAAAATATTTCTGTGTTCATTAAAATTAGCACCGTCCGTCGTCTGTTAGTACGATGAAAGTTATTGTCAGGGTGAAAGCGTAGCATAACTAAAGAAAATACCCAAATATTAGAAAAAGTCTTAGTTTTTCCACACTTGGTGAAGCAGTGGCTTTGATTTTGTTACTATATTGGAAAATATAAGTAAACGAAAGAGCAATTGAATTTCTAAGCGGTTACAAAAAATTTGCAAAAACAAAGACTAGGGGACAAAGGTTAAGAGCTCACTACTTTCCTCAATCCCTTCACGCTGAACCGTAACGACTCCCTTTGGAGTCTGAGGCAAACGTATAAGTTTACGCCCCTAATCTATAAAATTGTCAGCATAACCTAATTTGACTTTACCTATTCTGACGTGGTCTATGAACTGACTGAACAAAGTTTACCACCAATTGATAATGATAATAATAATTCAGAATGCTTGTCATTTCTTTTTCAATTTAAAAGAAAAGTAACATTCGACAATATTTCTTGACCCATTGTAGATCGGAGGTAACTTTTTATTAACTTCAACTTTCTGAAATTTCATTCACATGAAGCTATCGTCATTGACAATGTCAGAGAACCTCGGAGCGCGATTTCAATATTTAGATGAGATATTGTTTGAGGCTATAGTCGTGAATTTTTTGAAGCAAATGCAAAAACGGAATTTCTCAGAATCTCCACATTCATTTTGCTAAGAAGAACGCCGAAAAGGAATCCAAAATCGTAGGAAACTTGTTCTAATGTTTCGTACCTCCACGTCAATTAGAATAAAAGAAAAATTTGTGTACGAAGCTTTAGTTTTGTTGACATCCTGAGGTTGTCATCTTGTGATTCAAAAAGTTCGTGTCGCTTCATTTTTCTTGTTTCTGTAACGTTTGCTGGTATATTCATATCTTTAGCAAATTTTTTAGACCCATGTCAGAATCACAACCTCAGCCGTGTCAAGCGGATAAATTCAATTGGAGAACAAAAAATTTAGTTGAATAAATAGCCAGAACTCAAAATATTAATATAATTTGTTCGTCCGCAGTAATTTTTTTCTTTAAACGGCGCCGCTAAGGTTCAACGCCTGAGGCAAGTGATTCACTACCTCACTTTTGTTACTACTGCTTCACGAGTAAAATTGATGACCTCTCAGGGAAATCCTGTTTTAGTTTTAATTTTACAAGTGAAATAGCCAATTGTGCTCTAGAAAAATTCCAATTTTATTATTATGTATTTATGATTAGTGGTTCTGTATTTAGCAAGAAATCTAGCATTCCTTGTTTGAAATATAATATCATTATTCGTTTGTTCGATTTGCAAACTTTTTAACTTTGTTTCGCGCGGTTCAGTGCGAAAGGTTCCATTTGAGCCACACGTATACAGGTATAAAAATGACTTGCGAATAGAAAACGCTCTTGTTCTGTCTGCTTGTGTACGGCTCAGTAAGGATTCCGCCTAATAATTTGATGTTTTTGCATGTTATAAAAAAATCCTTTTTGAAGACCCAATGGGCGCTAGTTTTTCGTCATTTGCCTGAGCCGGTTTCAAGACCCAGTTCGGTCCGAAGTGTAACGCTAGGTTTGCACTGACCTTCCCTACTTTGCACTGGATATTTGCTCGGTGTAACAAATACATATTCAAGTTGAATTGTCATCTGCCTGTCGCGATTATTTGCAAAAATTTTGAGTTAAATAAATTAAGATTTTTTTTGGGTAATTTACATAAAGTTTAAAAAGAAATATGTATCTATATATATATATATATATATATATCAATAAAGAACATTTATTACGATTGACGGTTCCGTGCATATAATACATGTGTCCACAAATACAAAACTAAAACAAAATCCGCTAGTTCGAACCATCACCTACTGCTGTAGATTCGTTGGCCGAAGATAACAGCTCGGCGTATATGCTTCGAGACCCAAATTGTAAAATATAATTTTTTTACATGTACATACATACATGCATATTTGAAAAATTGTCTTTAACGTAATGGGTAGTTAGAAAGTTTAACTAAATTTGTGTATTAAGATGCACCGAGTAGGTGAAAAATTCTCATTGTGTATTAGGAATACCGCTGATGAGCTCCGCGACGGGAGGGAAAACGTTTCGGAATAGCCAAATAGATGCCTGCCTGCACGGCCCCCATTTTTACTTGAAAGTTACGATCTGATCGGTTTCTCGCGAAAAATTATATCGATGTATGTATGTCACCTCCAATGGGTCGAGCAACGAAGCTGCCCAGTATAAAATGCACCCGAGATGGTGGAAAGTAATGCACCACCCGCTCGCACGACATTTATCATGTTGTATATATTTATATGTGCAATATGGGGATAGGCTGGGCACCCACTAAACACAAAATCACAGAAATATGCTCGATGGACTTCAGTGCTCCCTGCAACACTGAAATGGTTCCATCGAAATCGACATTAGATTCTTTTTTTCCTGACGTTGCAGCTCTCGTACTTTTTTTTTGTTATAGGTAACCTAAAATAAAAAAAGTAAAACGACCTGGTTTGCTTTTAGTCGCTTCAACTTAAGCGATTTTTTTATTATTTTTCAATCTTTTTTCGACTATATAATTACCGACTTTGAATTATTACATCTTGCGTGCATAAATCTCTCATACATATCTCTAAACTTAGTTTTTTTTTGTTGTATTTTTACACGAATTTTTATATTTTTATAAAAGGAATTTTTGTATTTTTATTTATGTACAAGATAAATATGTCTTAATGTATATTACGCGATACAACAAAAACAAAAAAGAAAGAAAACATAACTTCAGGAGAATAGAATTCATATATGTAGTAATGCTGTGTCATTAGAACGATGACTAATAAAATCCATTGATGTGTTGCCATTTTTCAACATATTATTTCCACCTATAGTAACATTATTATTTTACATTTAAAATTGTAGTCCAGAGATTGTTAAGCATCAAAGAACAAACACACACGTGCAAGTCTTCTGGTTGGACAAGATAAAAACAGGTTTTTAATTACACGCATTATTTAAAAAAAAAAAAATTAAAAAAAAAATACGATTAACAACATCGGAGAAAGATTGGAATTTTCTTTCTTTTTGTTTTTCCTGTAGTAGCATATGTTGAGACATACAAAACGCGCACGCGCACACACAGTATCACTCAAATGCGCAACCTATAAATAATATCATTTCACTCTCTAACTTAAGTTTGTTGCTTTGTGTATCACTATCAATTATTTGTCTTACAACGCATATGTACATGTAGTAGTAGTATAAGTTGTCCATAACGTAAATGTACCTTAACAATATGTGACTCTTAAGGTAAAACGAAATTATGATGATAAAACAAACGCTTCCATATTTTTTGTTTTGTTTTTTGTTTTTTTTAAATATGAAATTCCTAAAGTTAAAATTGCCTTCATGCGGTATGCTGCAGCTTATACTATACAGCTACTATGTATTAGTATGGAGGGGATGGTATTGCTGCTGTATAACGTACACATACGGCTTAGACACGATGCCGACACAGTTTAACTACGAAGCGGACAGAAGGTCAAGAAAATTATTGGTCACTTGCTTCTGCAGCAATGTTAAGTCTTTAAGCTAAAAATTGCCATCATCAAATCAGCTGCTGCAACTGCTGGTGTTGACTTTCTTATCGGTTTGCATTCCGATATTCTTCTTACGTTTTGCAGCATTCTTTTTCTGTACATGTGTAGAATAGTACTTGTTGTTGTTGTCTTGACTAGTGCTACCGCCGCTACTGCTGCTTCCATATGAAGCGGTCATAATGTTTGTACCATTGCTATTCCTTCGGTTATTACCCTTATTGAGGTTCTGCCGAGAATTGTTTCCGCCACCCATGCTCATGCTCATAGCAGATGGAGCAGTGGTTTGAGATGCAGCTGAACGTTGATGGTGCTGCTGCTGATTATGGTGCTGCGATGTTGAATTGTTGTTATTTTTTCCTATTGATGGAGGTGAATTTCGTGCATAATGTTGTCTAGATTTTATGTATTGATCACAAGGAGAATTTGAGTTACGAGTGAGATCGATCTGAAATGAAATTTAAGAAAAAAATTGTAGTAGACAATTTTGAAATTTAACTCGTCCAAAGTCATATACTGCTTTTTATGACTCTGAAAAAAAATGTTTAACAAGAAAAAAATGGACATGACAGTTTGTAGTATCGTACAGACAGAATAGGATGTACGCACATATCTCTTATTATTGTCACCTATTTTAACATAGTGATCTTGGTGCGGTATGATGCTCTAGAAAAAGAAACTCATCTAAAGAGTCTCTTTAAAAGTATTGCAAGGATCCTACTTTCTAGGGTGTCACAATTTGCTCTTAGATCGAACATTCGTGGGAAAAGTCCTCCTCTAATACTTAAATCTGCTGGGTAACTGCAGACTAGGGGTACATTATGATACTGGAGATCTATATCGAGACTTAGACAGATTACAAATGTTTCACAACAACAAAATAAAAATCTTTTATTTATAAGTATTCCTAATGAAGAAGAGTAAAAGTTCAATAGCGTGGCTAAAAAACAGGAATACATATGTATGTTTTTTTCCAAATGGGGATATCGGATTGGAAGCTGGAGTATGAACAGCCTGCGTTAAATTCGCTTATCTTTAAATCCAAGTTGGTTTGGGAATATCTTACTGTCTTGAAGCAACTAATCGAAATAAATAAGATCACACTGATTTGTGTGTCAGGACATGAAGGCATCAACAAATGCAACAAGAAGCCAGATCTTTATTTATTGGTCACCCAAAGAGCCACTTATCGGCAAAAGTCAGGCTCTGGGAAGACAGGAATAAAATTGGTATATGTACTAATAAAACACCTCAGGGCTGAGATTGAGAGCGAAGAAATTTATTACGTTTTCTTTGCAACAGACGAGTAATATATTCCTTACGCTCAGTAGGAAAGAACTAAGGCTCATACCGGGCATACTTACTGTACATTAACCACTCAGATATCATCTCAAGAAAATGGGTAAGGTCGATCGATAGCGAGATCTGTCGTTTCTGTAAAGACGACGAAACTAATGAACACTTTCTCTGTGACTGTGTGAAGCTCTCGATCTAATAAGGCTTAAACATCTAGAAAATGCATTCCCATTGCTAGAGGATATTACAAAGATGCTCCCGCCCCAAGAACGTCATAGGGTTTGTCAAATACCCCCAGCAGCTCAAATGGGCGCGCGCTAGAGCATTTGGGCATAATGACTAGATGAAAGATGGAAACACTGTCTGCATACGCATTTTAATAATAATAATTATGCTCAAAATCCTACAATTTCCGAACTATTGTACTTTTTTAAATATCCTAGCTATAAAGAGCGCGAAAATGCTACGCTAATAGCAATTACAAATATACACAGGCAGAATACAGAATTTACTATCTACACCATCAAATAGCAGTTACGTCATTTGTGCTGAGTACCTAGTTATAGTACCAACTAGGCAGACAAAGCGGCAGAAGAGGTTACTAGGAAAAGTTTAGCATAAGGATTCTTAGTGCAAGGCCACAACAGCGCACCGCACCTAGCACTGCACATCGCATCGCCCTGAGCTTGGTATGCGATGATAAAACTTAACCGTTTCTTTAGTGAATTTTCTTCTGTGGAGTAGTACAATGGATGTAATATATGGATCCTCTTGGTTTTGCTTTCTTGAATTTGGAAAAGAAAAAACTCCAATACCTTAAGCGAAAGGAAAACACTTGCAAGAAGCAGATGAAGAAAGATATAGATGAAGACATCACATTTTTAATAGCTTGCGCACATGTTAGAGCATTAGATCGTTGGCAAAAGATAAGAATTCGAACTAAGGTTATACAACTTCTCGTAAAAGAATTTCATGATCATGATATGGAGCCTAGTAAGGGTAATCAGAAATTTATTTATCCGAATGTGATAACGGTTTCCAACCAGTACTGCAACTCTAATACGTCAGAGTCAGAGTATTAACTGATATAAATTTTCCGTTCAGAATGCGGAAAACTATTAATCTTTCTATTATTCCTTTGGTTGATTTTAGAAATTCTTCCAACTTTTCACAATTTGTCTAAAACGTAATCAAATGTAGATACGTTCATGCGCATATATTCGTAAGATCGTTATCGGTCACTTCGGAGATGATTATATAAACGTTGAAATTTACTGAAATCACTTCTCTTAAAGTTAATTTCCTGCTTGTCGTAATTTTTAAGAAATTCCACTTACTAACTTCACATAAAATGTCGTCTATTTCAGAGGAACTGCAACTAGAGTGTTGC
Organism: Dioctria linearis; assembly: GCA_963930735.1. Classification (NCBI taxonomy): domain Eukaryota; kingdom Metazoa; phylum Arthropoda; class Insecta; order Diptera; family Asilidae; genus Dioctria; species Dioctria linearis. Next base: position 16,593,965 of record OZ005740.1, on the reverse strand, counting down.
GTTCTGTCTACCCTTTAATGAAAACTGTGACTGCACTTTCGGAAAATCTTAACTTCAGAAATGAAATATTTGAGGTTGCTCTACAATGGGCAGTGCCTCACTGTGGCCATTAATGCCACGATATGCTAGGGAATGATTGGTCTTGTGTTAAGCTAGGTGCGGTGCGGCGTTATGGCCATGCGCTTACGCAGGCCCATAGAATTAATTAAGAATATTACAGGACTATAGACTGAGTACTAATTATACACGACAGGCAAAAAAGTTTATCCACACATCTGCGGAAAAACAAAAGAATTCTTAGTCCTCATCAAAACAGAGCTTAATATAATCATATAGAATACAAGTAAAAAAACTTGACACATAGCACCTGATGTGCCGTGACGTCACTCTGTGTTTAAAATGTACTCTATATATAGAAAAATAAGAAAATCTTTGATATCTTAATAAATTTGGCAACGAATTTCTGAAATTGTATATAAATTGAAAATTTTGAATATTTTTCTTGTTTTTTTGTAAAACTTTTGCCACGATTATGTTCAATATGGTAAAAATATGTACTTTCAAATTCAAGTGAAAACGTAAACAGAAACAAAAATAGTTTTTTTTATGCCATAAATGTGTTAACATAATAATGATTTTGTAGCAGTAAAATATTTAATATAAATTAATCTTTTCGCGTTTTTTTTCTTTTTTACTGCATTTAAATTAGTTTTCATGCTATGAAGTAAAATTGAGTAGGTACGAATAGTCACAACGCACCTATGTGAGATGATTTAACTTACCAGGATGCTAACTTGGTGCATAAGAACTTAAATAAACTAGGCATCGTCAGATGTTTGGATATTAATAGGTATGTAAGGCGAATGTATTTAGTATAAACTGTGTATTTGAAGACAATTTGAATGTTGAACATTTTCATACCTGTGAATTTTATGTAAAAATGGGTTTACATAACTAATTCACATGCAAATACCTGATGATGACTAGTTTATGTAAGTTCCTATGCACCAAGCTGGCATCCTAGTAAGTAAAATCATCTCAGATAGGTACGCTGTGTCTATTCGTACTCAATTTTACTTTATAGCATGAAAACTAATTTAAATGCAGTAAAAAAACACAAAAAGATTAATTATGTATTAATTAAATATTTTACTGCTACAAAATCATTATTATGTTAATAAATTTATGGCATAAAAAAAACTATTTTTGTTTCTGTTTATATTTTCACTTGAACTTGAAAGAAACTCTTTTTACCATATTGAACTTAATTTTGGTAAAAGCTTTATAAAAAAGCATCTAAAAAATATTCAAAACTTTCAATTTATACACAATTTCAGTAATTTTTTGCCAAATTTATTAAGATATCAAAGATTATCTTATTTTTCCATATATATAGGGCCTGTCCGGATCCAAGTCTTCGTCTTCATCTTCGTCTTGTTATTACAGCTAGTGACGTAACAGAACAAGCTCAGCTATTATAATAGTTAGACGAAGACGAAGCTAACCTGTCCGAATTCGTTCGTTTGCTCAGCTTGATTTCACAGACAGCAAACAAACATAACCTCACAATACGTTGTCTATTTAAATAAGTCAACTCGAACCTTGACTCGGTGATCAAGCTAACCAAATGTCAAAACTGTTATACAAACTAGCAAAGCTCGGTGGCATAGACATGGATTCGGATAGAGCTTGTCTCGGTGTTACGTCACTAGCTGTAATAACAAGACGAAGACGAAGACGAAGACTTGGATCCGGACAGGCCCATAGAATGCATTTTAAACGCAGTGACGTCACCACAATTTTCTCTCCAGGCAAATTGGCGGAACGTGGTTCGTACCGAGAATACCTTGTATTCTATATACCTTGATCACAGAGCTCTTTGTGGTACCACCTAAACAATATAGGCTTGGCTGAGACTTCATCCTGCCGCTTCTGCCAGGATGCCCATGAAACTTCAATAGTATTGACTCTGCAATTGCAATTGCTCCACTTCGAACATGCTTTTCCTCCAATAAAACTACGTGTGGAATCGCAATGTCAGAATGGTTCTAGACTTTTTGGACAGTCTTAACATAGAGAAAGGGAATAATTTGACACAGAATAGTTTTTTTTAGATTGCAGTGATTACGCTTGCACAACCCTCCGAAAATTTAATTTATTCTAATCTAACTGTACTCATAGGATGAGTTATCTAGCTGCATCATATCAGAATAATAGAAATTATGTTGAGGAGGTGCAATCAATAACGATCACATAATAAGCTGTGTTCTTTTGGTTCATTGGTTGGTTTAATTCTTACAAAACGCTAATACTGCCAAATTTTGCACCGAAGTTTATAAAATTCTATTTTGACATTTTGCAAGGATTCAAGTCATGACAATTTGATTAATTTCTCCATTACTTTCAAAACCTTTTCTATTTCTATGCACCCTACAAATCAATTCGTGATCTCCTGTGCTCTCCAGTGCACTACACGAAACCAAAAGAACACAGCACACATGAGTTCATTCAATGACTTCTGTGAAAGTTGTATGAATGAAAAGGATAGATAAGGAGATGAAAAGCATACAATATATATTGTGTGAATGATCCAATCTTACCAAACGAAAAAGAAATTCACAAGTAACAAGTTAAATTTTTCGTCATGTGGAAAAAATAGCAGACAAAGAGATAGGAGCCCTAGCAAAATTCATTAACTATTGTGATTGAATGTGGTCTCTAGCCCGGGGGTTACACCTGCAAGTACAGCTTGCATGCAAGTCTCCCTTCCAACGGGATTTTAAACTTGACAGCAGAAGGTAGCTCGGTTGATGTCTTATCAGCTTGCATGCAAGTTCATTTAATAAATGGCATCCAGACGTAAAGTCTTGCGTATATTGGAAAATTATAGCAATAAAGGAAGTAGCAGAATGATAAAAACCCAAGAAAAAATTAAGAGGAAGGTGTTGGTAAATGATGTAATGCAAATGATCCCAGAAAATGTCATTTTCCCAGAATAAATTTATCAAATTCTCTCAAGCATTTTTTTCCGCCATTTTGAAAACTGTATAAATGTCAAATTACTATCTCCCAGCTGCCATGGTTTTTCATCATGCAAGTTCGCTGAAAGCTGTACTGCAAGAAGTATGGCAGTGCAAGTTGCAGGTGTAACCCCCGGGTAACGTAGTTTGAAGAACTTTAGGTTCTAAAAAAATCATACCACACAATGGACAATTTTATGTTCTAAAATGTAATTGACTGAAATTGTTTGATTCTGTGGCTGCCACTCTCACCAACCCAACCGAGCTTCATATGCAGATTGATTCATAAATCAAGAAATTTCTAGCTCTAGTTATAATAAAATTAACAAAATATTTGTGCTATACGTTTCGTTTAATTAAAAAAAGAACTGTTCCCCGATTTTTGGGAAATCTATAACCAGAAATTCCTCAGATTTAATTCTTGTTAAGCATGACTGCGTTCGATTAAAGAAAGTGCTCTTCAAGATAGTTCCCCCGGAAGTATGGCAATTAGTTTTTTTCATTTAGCAACAAATAGAAATACAGGCAAGGATACCATCATCACCGATAGAATCAATATTCTCATGGATAATAATTTAGCGAGTATTTAATATCATTTCGCTATCTGAAATCAAGACAAAACTAGCTTTGGAAAGAGTAGTAGTGAGGGAGGGTGGTAGTAATGGTGTTCTTGGTGTTAAGAACTAACTAACAATCCAAAAATTTCGGATTGTACTCGATATACGCAGCAGACACCGCGTAACCAAAAAGTGGTCATACATGGCTACATTTCTTCGGACAGATCAACTCCGTACTATTGACAACCTAATCTAGAAATTTTCTACTTTTGATTAATATGATCAACAAAACTTTAGAATATTCTTCTGTTGTGAAAACAAATATTTTTTTTCTTTTTTGTATTATAAAATCTAACATAAAAAAAAAACACTTACCGTTGCTTCCGGTTGTCCAAAATGTCGTTCTTTACCCATTGATTGCATATCATCTGAATTACTACCGACAACAATAATTGTTGCCTGTGGCATACTACCTGCCATTTTTATTGGATGCAGCCTTAAATTCGTACCCGTTCTAGATACACCAGCTGGGGATATGTCACGAGAAGCCGTATTAGAATCAATATCACTATCAGTACTCTCTTCAGATGCCTCAACACTTGAAGTACTACCACGCCTTCGGAAGTTATCGTTAACTAATATTTGATTGTGACCGACCAAACCTAAATGTATCATTGAATTCGGATGCATGACTAGCCTTGGTTCGAAATTTTCTTTCACCCATTTCCGATATTCGATTACATCATCTGTAATTCGTATTATCCGGCCTAATATTGATTGCTCATTGCAGTCACTTGCCCAAGTATTAAGAGGTGATACAGCTTGTGATAGTATAACATATGCATATTCGAATGCTTGCTTAACTTGCAATGCACCATACGATGATCGTCCGATATCATTACCAAGCGTTAATGGATCTTCTATGCATAGAAGTGATGGACGATGACCATCTACCATTTCTCTTTGTAATTCTTCTTTGGGAATATATCGTCCTCCATTTTTTATACTGATACCTAAAATAAATTTAAAAAAAAATTTTGTTTTTAACTTTCAACTTCAATCTACGTTCATTTTTAATATTTTCTTACCAGTCTTCATATAATTGAATTTCCTTCCATAAAGTTCAAAAAATTCAAGCAAGAGAACACCTAAATTTGCAGATTCGTGGTCTATTTGACGCGGGTGTAATTGAAGGAAACTAATGCACATTAAGATTAAGGAATAAGAAGAAATGCCGCCTGGAAAAATAAAAAAATAAGAACAATTTTTATTAAGTTAAATAAAATAAAAACAACAATTTACCTGTAAAGACTTCATTAAGATCACGTTGCAGTAAAAATTGTTTTAAAACTAAGACCAATTTCGATAAGACGGCATATCTTTGTTTAAATTCTTTAATTAATTCAGCCGATTGGACGCCTGACTGCATATTAAACGATATATCGACTTTGACCTGAGATTCTCGGTCAGTTAATTTTATAATAGGCACTGAAGCCTTATCGAGGACTCGAACTGATGTCGGTTCAGCGATTCCTCGTGCTATTAATTCAGTCTCTAATGTTCGGAGGGGCAGTTTTTCCCAAAGACCAATTACAACTAAATCGATATCGGAAGTTGGTAAAAATAGTCCAGTACGAAATGAACCAAATATTTCGACACGAGCATTTGGCCATAGTGAGTGTACAACTGCTTCGATCCGTAGTACAACTTCATTGCGAAGAGCATGTTCGGCGGGTGTTGGAAGGCTATGTTGATAAAACTGTTCGATTTCAGTATGAAGTCTGAAAATAAATAAATAAAATTATTTTTTTAATTAAATTTCTCTGTGATAAGTAGGTAAATAAAAAGAAGATGATTTATGATATCATAAAAAGGGGAAAAAAAATCGCACAAGATTCCATTTTCATTCATTCCTATTGTCATTTTCATCGTTCTTTCCTTTCAAATATTTTCTAAGTTTGAATAATTTTGAAGATTACGGAATAAATGATAATCAGACGCAGCGATGTCCAGTGCGAGTATGGTGGGTTGAGCATAGTTTCCTACTGAAACTTTTCCAGTTTTTATGTTTTCATCACACATTCGGTAGGTACACAAAAAGTTTCATTCAATCATTCCTGAGACGTGAGACAGCAACCAAGAGTACACAGTCACTCTATACGCCCGATTAACCTCGGAAAGTTTATGTGAACATCATTGTCCCAATTCACTGGTTCTTTCAATTGCACGCATGAAATGGAACGGAATAACCAAATACAAGCTTCTCGATTAGTTTCTCAACAGTCATTGTGGTGTTTTATTCCCCACGAGAAGATTTTCCGGACGTCCTGATCCATCAAGCTCGACAGATCTTCCACAACGAAGGTTGTCTTCTTGGCTGTATATAGTTCTCGGCTCGGAATTTCTGGAACTATCCTTAAAACTGACTAGGGTTTATTGCCGGATCACCATATACTGCCTGAATATTCCTCGCACTTTACTTGAACTCATAATGCAGAATATGCCGAATAAGCTGTTTTGCCAGTTTTATATAATTCAAACTTACCTACTTCAAAACTTACAAGAGTAAGGACAAGGTGTGGAATCTTATAACAATTATCACGGGACACTGCCCCTTTGTGCCCCTTTGGCAAACATGCAGAGTACATGCAAGCTCCATACAATAACATCTGCAAAATTGTATGGACGAGGAAAAGGTTGAGAGTATTCAGTATCTCTTCAAAACTCACTGAAAAACAATAATGCATTGTCATGCTATACTCAAAATGTGTATATTTGCGGTGCTACGTTTTCATTCAATTAACTCAATTTTGATTGCTACAAAATCTCCAAATGCATACATACATATACTAAATTCGGCCTCATCCTTAAATTTTTGGATTCGCTGCTTTAAATGTCTTTTGCATATTTCCTACCTACTCTTAATCAAATCATTACAAGCACTAGGGCCAGAAAACAAGCTGTTCTTGAAGAACGCGCAAAAATCGTAGAGCAAGAATTCTGAACCAAACATATGTATTGCGGTAATACAGCAAGGAATTGAGTTCTTAAATAACTGGCATAGAAAGCCCATTGATAAGTAGCTTTGCACTGATTTTAACAGGACAGTATCTAATGGAAGACACTTTAATTTTGATAAATTCAAGGCTCTTAAGAAAGAATCTAGAGAATTGTATCTCAAACACTACAGTTGGTACTTTTTCATGCCATGTAGTGTCCACAAGGTGACACGGCAAGGATGTCAATTCTTCTTTCGATTGTTGAATTGCTCGAATTGTTGAATTGTTCGAAGAACCCTTAGAAGCCAGACATAAATTCGCAAACATCGTTCAAGCGCAATACGAGGAGATCGTCCCTTGTTAATTATAATACAGCAAAGATTTAATGAAAATCAATTGTTAATTATTAACACCTGTTCCATTTGTACACACCCATCCTAGTCTTCGTAAAACAAGTATGTACATACGCGAATATCTACTGAATATAGAACAATTAGAACCAATTTACACATTAGCTTTACCTACACAAATAGATTTAAGCAATATACATAGAAGATATGGAATAGCGATGATTACCTAGCAACTTTCTCATATTTGTGCGCTTTTTATTAGATCGATAATGTAAATAATGAATGTAAACTTTTCTGTAGCTATTAGCATTGCATTGTCGCAGAGCTGTGCGCCGGTGCGGTGTTATTAAATAAAAAAAAAAAACAACAATTAACCGATTTCTTATGAGGAGATGGAAACTGACGCATTAATCCATCGTTTTTTTTTATAATTGCGCATTTATTACTAAAATCAATAAATTTATTAAGATAGAGAAGAAAGAGAGATATTTTCAATGAACATCTTTCTTATGTAGGTACTTATCAAAAATATATCTATGATTATTTTTTCCTTATTTTCTACGCTACGAATTGACGTAAGCAATACGCGCATAACCTAAACCTACATCAATAATATTTCTTTGGAAAGCTCCATTTAATTTATTCGCCAATTTCTTTTAGTGTTTAATCTCTTTAAGCCTTTCAAGAAAATCAAATATTTATCATGCAAGAAACAAGATTTTTCCTTTCGTTTTTAAAGTTTAAAAACAAACAAAAAATAGTTCTCTTTTGAAGGTCGTCTGCCTAATTATATAATTTATAGACACAGTGAAGGCGACTAAATCGAGCCGGTTCAAGATATAGTTCCGCCTTTCTTCTTCTTTTATATAGAATCTATTTATCTTATTAAAAATACCTAGTAAAATTTAAATAGTTACATGTTTCCCTCATTTTAATTATTCAGGTAATCGAAATCAAATCAGTAATTTGATTATCAGTTCTTAAAATACATAATTTATCCAGTTTTGAGCTTCAGCTATTATTAGCAAAAGCAAAAAAAATGCCTTCGACATAATCAACACAGATTTTATTAATCCATTTTAACTTCTAACAACGACAATGGGGCAGAGCGAAGGGAAGAAGCGAAAAAGCAAAAATTTTGCATCTGCTATTTAAAAAAGAAAAGAAAAAAAACCTTTAACATGGATTCTTTTGGACTTTAATACGAAAATACAACTTTTTTAAGGTGATAGAGAAAAGAAATTTCTAAATCTATCTGGAAACTATATATGTAAAAACTAGGAAAAATAGATCAGTTTTGACGATACCTACACCTTAAATGAATGGCCCTTGTAAATATTGTCGTTTCTCCTCTGCTTTGAAAGATAGATAGAACGTTATAGAATAATTTGTCGTGGTTTTTATATCCTTAAAAACTCTTCAGTACGAGAGCACCTACCTACATTCAAAATTATCTTCAACCCTAAGATTTAATAAATTTTTAAAATTACACCTGGATTTAGTGTAATATCAATACTGCACTTTTGAGGTCTCTGAGTGTACAAAATTTCACTGAGCCGATGCGTTCCAAAGCTATTTTATATGTACATAGTAAAAAATGAAATTTTTGTATTGTAACCCTACAAAGAGGAGCTGCCAGATTAAGATTTTTTTCCCCATTTTCGAATTAAACCTATAATTTTTTCAGAATAGCCGTATAGAAAACTTCTGTTCCTTAAGTCAACACATTCTCATATAGCGCGTGCAAATGCATATGTACATAGGTAAAACCGAAATTGTTGTATAACTACTCTTCGAAATAGTTGCCAGATTACGTCCACTTTTTTGAACTTTTGTAAATAATAAGTTTTATTCAAATATAAGGGAATTCTAGATCTGGCTCTTACCTTTGTTAGCGCGTTCTCAATTACTGTCCATTTATATATAGTAGTTAAAAATTGATTTTTGTACGAGGGGGTAACCCAAAAGAAATCGAACTGATGTTGTGGCGGGCGGAATTTTTGTAGTACCACGTTCTATCGCAAGAAGCGTATAGAGCTACCATTTCCAAGTCAGTAAGCGTTGTCGCTAAAGAAGATTCCGTTCGGCTTGTGTTGAGTTTTTAGTGACAGTGACAGTGACAGTTTGCTCGTCGTTTTTGAAATGGTTGATTCTCGTGAACAGCGTACTGCAGTTTCAAGGTCGTAACCGTAGAATAATGATTCATCACCTGTAATGATCTTAGAAAAAAGTTTCGATCAGTTCGGAACTCTTCTCTCAAAGCAAAGCATGCTGCCACGTGACCTTGTTTTTGTTCAACAGTGAGCAGTTGAGGCACGAATTTTCATGTCCAAATCTTCCGTTAAAATTCAAAGTCACTTCAGATACCTCCTCAATTTCTTCAATGAGTCGTTGTCGATCTTTCAGGATGATTTCAAGAATTTTTTCCACATTTTCAGAAATTCGGGCCGTGGAAGGACGACCAGAGCGGTTTGTCATCTTTTGAATCGGGAAAACCACTCAAACACTTGTGTTTTCCCAATAGCATTCATCCTTGTAAGCCTCTTTTAAAATTTCAAGAGTTTCTGTGCCAGTTTTTCCGAGCAAAACTTTACTGCAGCGCGTTGTTCACGAGAATCAGCCATTGCAAAAATGATGAGCAAACAAAACAGCTGTCACTAAAAAATCAACACAAGCCAAACGGAACCTTCTTTGGTGACGACGCTTGGTTGACTGACTCGGAAATGGTAGTTCTATACGCTCCTAGCGATAGAACGATTATTACAAAAACTCCGCCCACCACATAATCAGTTCGGTTTCTTTTGGGTACCTCCTCGTATACAAACCGTATAAAGGAGTTGTCTAATTTCACCCATTTTCAACTATGGATTTGAAATTTTTATATATATATCAGGGTTGGCAAGAATGAAGTTTGTAGTTAAGAATTTTGCCAAATTTACCAGTGACTTTGGCTATAAGTTTCATAACTCTATATTAAAAAACATTTTTTTTAAATTAATTTTGTTGAAAATGGAACGATTGGAAATTCGCACTATTATGAAGTATGAGTTCTTACGCAGGCCGGTAATAGGCTCATCTGTGAGACCACGCAGTCGCCCATAAAGGTCATCGTTGAGTCGGACCCATATCAACTATTAATTATCGAAGTTTGGTGCTAGCAAACAAACAATATTAACTCATTTAGCTCAAATCGGTGAAGTGAGAAAGTTGGATAAGTGAGTTGGTTCCACATGAATTAAATAAAAAACAGAAGCAAAACCGTTTGGAAACTTGATGTTGCTTTCTCAAATCACAAATCTGATCCAATCGAATTGTCACTTGTGATGAGAAATGGATCCAATATGAAATCACAAACGTTCAGCACAATGATTGGACAAGCAGCATTCACCAAAACATACTGCAAAGCGCAATATTCATCAAAAGTATGGTATGTGTTTGGTGGTCTAGCGCAGATGTGATCCATTATGATTTCATCAAACCTGGCTCATCGATCGTTGCAGAAATAAACTGCAACCAACTGGACGAAATGATGTTAAAAGATTGGCTCCTACAAATTCATCCTTCACAACCCAAAATAAAAAAAAAAAAAAACAGCGAGCTATCGTGCGAGTAAACAGACAGATGGACGGACAACAAAACACGCTTATCTTGTTTCTTGTCGATTTCACATTTTGGCTAATAACAGTTTTCTGTCCTTCCTTTAGCAGTACATAACTTTTTTGAAAGGATATAGCTATTGACACTGAGATGATTGAATTCGAAGAAATACATGAAATCAATCGTAAAATCAGTACCAAACTGATGGTCATTTATGAACTCATCATGATACTTAATCGAAATATAAACTAATAGAAGTTCTCATTGATATGTTCATTAAAAGGCTCATCATAGTCCTCATTGACGAGCACCTCTAATAATGTAATATGCACAATAGAGATGCAAGAGATGAAGTATCACATGTACACTATCTGTGAAGAAGTGAAATAAATGATTTTTCTGTTTTAATTCTAACGAGAGCAAATTTTATCATGACGCTCATCTCTGAATACTCATGAAGATCTCATTGGTTATCTCCATGATTTGTCTACTAAACTAACCACTATTTTTAAATTCTTTCATGGATTTAATTTTCACAATTCAAGAACTGACAAGATGAAAAATTACATATGTATATAACGCTCACATCTTTTGTTCCGATGAACTGGACAAGTCTGTCATATGCTCATTATCTCGAAATTGCTTAATTTTATATTGAGTCAATTATCTGTCTAGGGTATTAAGACAAATTCAGATCTACAGATACTTTATGTATAAGAGCTTTTTTATCTACAGTAAAACGTAACCGCACGGACACAGGTTATTTCCGGATGACATTCTCACGGAAAATATTTTGTCTATGCCCGTATGTGTCTGTCCATGCTTCGTCTTCATCTTCTAGTGTAATAATGCAATTACGGACAGATTTTCAATGGAAAGATATCGAAATATTTTTAACAATAATAAACTTTTGAGCTTCCTACCAAGATCTTCTTACAAATATGTAACAAATAAAAACAACGAGCGTCTTAACGTTATCCTTAACAGAATCATTGGAACGTATCTACTAACGGAATCTTTCTCACTGCTTGCCTGTAGATGTACTTTCTAAAATGCCGTGTCTGTAGATATGAACGGACCAGGCGTTTAATGTCAGAATTTAACAATTAAAATAATTTGTAATTTTCAACTATTAATAACTAATTAGAAACTTTTCAAAAACAAAAGGAAAATTACAGCACAGTTTAGACAAGAAAAAAAGATCACAATTATAAAAATACGACATTAGGTAGGTTATGTTAAAGGGGTACCCCGCCAACATAAAACTTAGCATGCTTCATTTAGAAGACTACTGTTAGTCGGGTGTCCATTTTACCCACTCCAATAGATTCATGTGAATCTCTTCTTCTAAGAATATTCCTAGATCCACTCTGATTCTATAAGAAAACTAACTTAGGACGCATCTAAGCTCTCTTAGTGTGTTCATCAAATCAAAATTATTATAAAAATAATATGAATATACACCCACTGATGCTATTCCTTGTTGTTCTTTACGCATTAGAAAACAGCTCAGATTCCTTTTCATTAGAAATTTATTGAGGAGTGGCACAAATAATAAATAAAATAAAAATATTTTATTATTATTTTTCCCAGTGCATAGCTGTCGTTTTTTTTTCAAATTGTAATAATTACTAATCCACTACCACACTCTTCCTCTATTATTGGGCCTATAACATTTTACGTAGATAAGCTTCCACCCACCCACCTACTGAATGAAATCATGCTCACACATTACAAGCATTTCAATGGATTTTTAGTGAGTAATCTATAGACAGTGAAATTTTTTTTTATAATAAATTGGTGGGTGCAGTTGGAGCTCGAATCTAAGCCCATTATAGAAACATGACCTCTTTGTAAATATTATTCACTACAGCATCTACATACAATAACTTAAAAAAATAAACAAGTAAAAAAAGCTAGAAATGGTCTAAGACCAATTCTTATGATGCCCTAGATGAATGTCCGTATGAACTTTCGTAGGGTCACCGATCTATATGCAATTTTGACTTTTGAAGTGGTTTTTCGAATATATTTCTAAAACGGTTCGTTGAACAGAAAAAATGATTATAACCAATTTTACTGCAAGAAGTTTTGAATACAATAAAAATGTCTAGGACCAAAACTGGACTGACTCAAAACCCTCGAGAATACTTCACAAGCCATGAAACAGACTCCCTTCTACCAAATGTGAGCCCCAACGGAGGCCTAACATTTTAAAATATTTGCAGTGTTCTTATGTAAAACGGTACGGTAAAAAGTTTGATTTGAATACCTCCTCTGCCCTAAACTACTATTCATATAGAAAAATGGTCTTCTGATAATCTTAAGTTTGCTTTTTTATCTTCCGAACCCAAATAAATATTTCTTACCTTTCCTAATAAAATTATTTAAAAAAATTTATCTTAACCAAATGACTTCGATTTCTCAAACAAAAACTCTCAGCTGAGTAATTATTGTGTATGGCGCTTTGTCATCATGGCATGACGTGGGCTGATGATATCGAATGTAGCTGCCTCCAGATTAGGACTCGGGGCTGCACATACGCACATGCAATTATTACTTAGCTGAGAGTTAGTGAGCGTAAAATGGTATGGTTACTTTGTACTCAAAACTATTTTAATATTTTGTTAAGTAAAAGTATATAATAAATGTAGCCTTTGGGAAGGTAAGGAATCAAGTTGTAAATTACTAGAAGACTATTTTCCTGTATGGATATAAGCTCTATAGGAAATATAAAGTCAACGTTTGGCACTTTTCAATAAATGTCAATATAGAACATTTTAGAGAACAGACTCCCAACGCACACACATAGATTTCTGTTTCATGGCTTGGGAAGGGAAGTATTCTCGGGAGTTTTGTTAGGACTGATCGTTTTTACATTATACATAAAAATCCTAAATTGTTACATGGCAGCACCAAGATTTAAGCCATTTTTGAAATTATATTTACTTTTTTCTAAAAGGACTATAAAAAATTTCAGCTCTCCACGTTGACGTGTTCTTAGGAAGTGTCCAAATATGTCGTGAAAAACGAAATTTTTGTATGGCAACCCTACCCGATTTATCAATTTTCGAACTTAAATTTACTTTTTTCTAAAAAGCTAGTGTGCAAAATTTAGTTCTCTAAATACACGCTTCTCGAGTTATCCTGCTGACAGACGGACGGCCATGCAAAAATCAAAATAACTTTCAATATTATACGTGGGGGGGGGGGGGGGATCTAATCCATTTTGCTCTACCATAATTATATCTATGCATTACAAACGGAATGGCAAACTTAGTATACTCTATAGATTTCATCTAGGGTATACAAATTTATTGAAACTCTTATTATGAGACTTAAAAGTTTTATTTTAGCAATTATTAACTATTTGCCATTATGCCTCAAGTATACCATTCAGTCTGCATTGGACATTTTTAGCAGATTGCCAAAAAAAAAAAAAAAAAAAAAACAGTTATTTACGGTCCCTGATAAAAACGTCTAGGACTTATCGTTTGTACAGTATACGTAAAAAACCTAAATTTTTGTATGGCAGCACCAAGGTTTTGCACGATTTAGCCTATTTTTGAAACCTTTTTTTTTTTTTTAAACGCCGTGTACAAAATTTCAGCTTTCTAAGTTGACGCGTCCAAATATTTCGTGAAAAATGAAATTTTTGTATTGCAACCCTACAAAGGAGTTACCCGATTTGTCTCATTTGCGAACTTAAATTTACTTTTTTTTTAAAGCCCGTGTAAATTTCAGCCCTTTATGTACATGTGATCATGTGGACGGACTGATGGACAGACGGACATGCAAAATCAAAATAACTTTAAACTCTTTGAGCACTAGAGCCTATATGCGCTCACAGTAATAAGCTTATCATGACTTATTGACACGTGCGACATGTTACTTCTACTAGAGAATACAAGGAGCGCGCGTTCACTGGCACTTTCGTAGCTATCCGTGTGTACATAGTTGTGTTAAATCTTCTCCTGACCCTAGTCGAATGTAGTCGACTATTTGGTGCATTCAAAGTTGAAGCGAACGATAGTCGTAGCCAAGCATACTCGTTCACTGTCAAAAGTTGGCAAAGTGAACACAAAGAAGTCAGTTCTTAGTAGCCGACAAAGTCACTATTTCGGTGGCAGTGAACCATTAAATAAATAGCGGGGTACAGCGCGAATACTGTGTACCTGCTTAAGCAATTCAATGACAGTATGACTAAGATCAGGTATGATCGGGGGGGGGGGGGGGGGGTGACAAGAGGGCCTACTGCCTATTGTGCGTCAGTTCAACATTGATATTTCATAATTTTTTATTGTAATTGCTGCCAACAAATAATATCAGAAAATAAGGGGGAGCTAAAAATTTATTTATTTTACATAGCAATTTGGATTATAAAAAATGACCCCCTCCAAAATGTCAGGATTTCATTACTGACATGACGAAACGAATAAAAACACAGCACACTAATACATTTCGCCGAGTGGCTTAGGTTTTCACTCGATATGCCGTTTCCTTATTAGTTATTTATTTAATGCAGTGAACGCAGCTAAGATGTTCTCATTAAATTTTGACACATTGCATCTGACGTCAATTCAATGTGTATAAGAGACAGAGAGGGGAGAGAGAGAGTATTGTCAAAGAATAAATAACTAAAAGAACAGACACAGAAGAGTGTTCCGAATGTTTTCCATATAAATATACACGACGAGAAAAGGATGGAAAAAAGATAAAAAAATAAATCAAACCCTCTTTGAACATTTTACGAATAAGACAAAAATGTGAAAGCGAAGATTACATGCAAGGAAACGGAATGGCAAATAAATAAATGAGAAGGGGCGGAGTTTTCACGTTTTACTCTCAAAAAATGTTCCCGCGCTTTTGTGAAAAACGGTTTTCATGAAATCTTACGAGATATCCAATGGTATTTATAGCATAGCCAATGTTTGTTAGTGTGATTTCTATACAATTTGAGCAGCACGTGCTTCTGTTAACATTCGTTTTGCTGTGAAGAGGTTAAGTGGGAGAAATTCTTGCTAGATTCTCTGATATTTTCGGGAAAAATGAGAATTTCATTTGAGAGGAATTTTACATCAGCATCTGGCCAAAGCGAAATATATCTTTTTCTTAAAAATGGGAGGTAGTGCGACCTGATGTACATTATTATGAATAGGTTGAAAGGATTTTGAGGGCTTTAATAAGATTTTGTCGTTCGGGTAATCCTACGTTCTCTCAATTTTTGTTTTTAACTCGTTGTCTCAGTTGCACTACAATAGTGCATAGACAAGTTCTTTTCCCCCATTCATGCAAAAGACCAAAATATATGAAATTACTTGTTTCATTTTAAAAAACACGAAAAATTTCCTATTTTGTTCGCCTCTGTCACTTCGTCCACTAATGGTAGAACTTGAGTTCGTACAGAGAATACATTGTATATTGTAAAGATCTTAAGGGATTAAACGACTGTAATAGCCTCAAAAAAAGGGGTTTGTCAGACATTTTTTTTTTTAAGAAAGGTAATAGAATAATGCAAATGGTGTTTTCAGCCGATAGGTATTCATCTCCACTTTCTGTTATATCTGGGGTTCCTCAGGGATCAATCCTTGGTCCATTACTCTTTTCTTTGTTCACAAATGATATTTTTACCTGTCCTAAGCATTGTCAAATGCACCTCTTTGCAGATGATGTGCAGGCGTATCTATCTAGGCCTATTGGTTTAATTGAGGATGGCATTAGCTGTTTGAATGAAGACCTCGAGAGAATCCACCAGTGGACCATCCTAAACAATCTTCTCATCAATCCAGTGAAATCGAAGGCTTTGGTTATTTACAAAACTTCTATCGACACGTCGTACTTCCCTCCGATCATTCTTAATAACAACTTAATTCCATATGTTGAATCCGTTCGTAATCTCGGCGTAATTTTTAATAAGACCCTGAAATGGAACGATCACATTAAGTTTATCATACGTAGAATCTACGGTGGTCTTCGTTCGCTTTGGGTCACAGGCTCCTTTACGCCTACTCAAACCAGATTGCATTTAGTGCGGACACTACTGGTTCCCTTAATAACATATGGGTGTGAGATCTATGGTAGGCTTGATTCTGTCTGCTGGAGGATGCTTATAACTGCATTTAATTCCATGATTAGGTATATATATAACCTTCGTAAATTTGATCATGTTTCGCAACATGCTTCTTCAGTCTTCGGTTGTACTCTTGAAGCTTACTTGCAGCTTCGACTGATTTCGTATGTGGCTAAAATTATCAAATTTGCGCAACCTAAATACCTGTTCGACTTACTTACGTTCGCTCCGTCCAGTCGAACAATGACCCTTATTTTGCCTAATGCTAATTACCTCGTTAGTAGACGCCTGTTTTTCATCCAAGCTATCAAATTGTGGAACTCATTGCCAGCTTCGTTGCGAAGATCGCTTTTGTCAAGTACATTCACCACCTTCAATCAAAATGCATTGATTTACTATTCTTCCTAGAGTAATTCCATATTTTAATTTTTTTTTCTTATTATTTCTTATATATTCTTTTTTTTTTCCTTATTCTTTCTTAGCTTTGTAGTTTTGTAGGTCTAGCTGTAAGTTAGTGTAACTTTATAGTGTCTTCTTATCTTATTAATTATATTGTCTTAACTTGTACAACACAAAAGAATTTTATTCTCATTTGTACAATGCCTATTGTTGAATAAATTGAAAATTGAAATAATAATATTCAAGAAAGTTATTAAGCATATATTTAGGTATTTAAAAAAATATATTAGTAAATGGCGAGACCAGAGCTATTCTCGCGAGGCTTGTCGATTTTAAAGCACTCTGCGGCACGCAATGTACCTGGTGCAATTTTGAATTTGGAAAATAAAAAGAATTAAATCACTTAGTCTACATGCTCGTAGCTAGTGAAGTACGGAGCGGATTTTGAAAATATTCACTTTTGTATGTTTGGCGGGTATCTAAATGAAATCATTCAATTTGCGACACAAAAATATTAAATGGACGTATCGAAAATCCCGTACGTATTTCACTTCAAAATGTTATTTTAAAGATAATGTTAAAAATTCAAATGAAGAGAATGAAAATTTTTGGAGTTATGCTACGTGCCGTTTTGAAAAATTGTGTTTCGAAAAAAACAGTTTTGAAATGAGTTATTGACATGAAAAATTCGACTGTTTAAATTTTACATGTACAGACGCTAAGCTAACGTACTTTGCTTGGAAATGCTTTTAACTGAACATAAACACTTCTTAACAATATCTGTTAGTATATTAGTGTCAGTAAGGTAAGAAAGCATCTTCCCAGTAGGGTTTATTTGACTCAGGTAGTCGTTTCGGAGCAGACCGACGGGCTCATGGAGGAGCCTTAAAAAAATAAAAAAACAACCAGTGGTGTTCTCTTAAGCGAAAAATAAAAGGAAGAATAAATATTAAATGTGAAAGTAAATGTCTAACCAGAATTTCAACTATATGCGCTTCTACTAATTTCGAAATTGCGTAGTCATAAAGTGTAATAAAAAACAGCAGTCATCAAGTCGCAATTTTGGTTATTTACATTTTAATATTTATCCTTAGAGAAAAAAAACGTTAAAAATTTAATTAAAAAAAAAACACCTGAAACACTAAACTCTATGACCAATTTTAGAGTCTGTAAACGTCTGTACGTACGTACACGTTTGTTTAGTTCGTTGAACAATATTTCTTTAATGATTCAGGTGAAATTTGAAGCAATCTAAATTAAAATTTCCCTGCTTCTGATGACGAGAAACATTCATCAGTATAATTTCTATAAAACTATACATATACTACTAAAGACAATCGAGTTGTATAATTTTAATTAATTAGTATTTACACTATCAACAATGATGACCAATGTAGAAAAATTGTTTATTTAAAATTTTCTATATCACAGCTTATCATGGAGAAATTATTGATAAATAATAAGTAATAATTCTTATAAATAGGTTCCTATAGTTTACATATAGTACAAAATATGTGTTGTTTTATTTTTCACTAATTTTCCTTTTTTTTTTTTTGTGAGAACTTATAATAAAGTAGGTAGTGATGACTATAGAAGAAACAAAACAGCAGTTATATGATTACATAAATATTTGATGAGAGTGTTTAAAAAGCAGCCATCAGCCATAAATTTTTTGTTATTTCTTTCTCGAAAAATATTTATATTTTGTCTGTTTGCCGCTTAATTTATAATCGTAAAGCTCTTGAATCTCTTGACTTGAGAGGTATTCATGCAAATTAACACTTTTTAATATGAGCAACTCTGGCCGCTTCTCTCCCCTCAACACAATATGTATTATGCAATGAATTAAAAAAAAAAAAAAGTAATTTGAATATCGACAGTAAGGAAGATTTGATTAAAGAACTACACATATACACAAACAAAAATTGAAGAAGACTTTTGTCGAGTAAATAAATGGTCATATAAGTGGCATTAAAACATTTATTCCAAAAGTTAATACTAATTTAGGGATCATGATGAGGCAGAAAAGTATTCAATTGCGAAGCTGTAATGATGATAATAATAATAATAATAATGATAACCTTATCTCTGCTACACAAGCAAGAACTTTGGTTACATTATGTACATACATTACATTCCTACCGATATTTATACAAAAGAAATAACATTTTATACGAACACACATCATCGCTGACAATTAATTTTTAGATCATTTTCCATTCATGAATTTTTACGCTGATGATGTAATTGATAAACACCACTTCCGACACACCTACAATTTTTTGAAAATAAAATGCTCCACAGTCAATTTAATCCCACGAAACGCACATCTTTTTCATTGTTGTAACAAATCGGATGTAACCTTCGGAAAAGTTTTGCATGATGATATATATATAAAAAAAAAATAATGTAAAAAAGATTTTGTTATTTTTAGGCGAAATGTGGTCAGTCAAATCGTATTACTTCTCTAAGCTACACTTCACGCATGTACCTACATACATAATTTCTACGTACAATATATAGAGTACTTAGCATATCACATTATGTTGATTGCACATTCCCAGTCCAAGACAAAGTAGTCTCTCACACTATTAGAGAATTTTATACAAGCGAGATATATTATATGAACTCAGTCTCAGTGATAGATGAATACATATATGTGGGAAGTCGCGATGCGAGAACAACAAATTCCTAAATCTTCAGCTTTAGAGGAATATTTGTGTTTAATTGTGCGGATGGTGTTCTATTTATAAAATATACATACTTCGGGGTGAGAATGCGCGTATGTTTTAAAAATCAACGGATAGAAATACGTGAAAAGATTTCTTTACAATAATAATTATATTGTGTTGTATACTAGTCCGTTAATCTTCTATACAAAAATACTAGTGTGTATTGTATTGTGACATTGAACTAACTAACTTTATTTCAGAGTAATTTTGGGTAATAGGTAGCACGAGATGTAATATGTGTGGGTAGAGAAAATTTATGCGTACCTCTTCTAACTATTTGTAAATGCTATGAGTTTTGACTGAAATTTTGTTGTCAACTTTTATCAAAGTCTTATATAAATAATTAATTAGAATTTAAATATTTTACCGAAACTCCGCTTATTGCGGAAGTTGGCCTCAGAATTCTAGTTTCATCTATCTGCTGTGTCCTTAATCTGCAGCAGCATTCTACGTTAATAGATTGTAGCGGGTAAAAGTGAAGGAGTGGGTTTTAGCGCCTTCTTTGCCTCTAAATTGTGGTGTCCCTCAAGACTCTATTCTAGGCCCTCTACTCTACAGTCTGTATATAAATAACATTTCTAATGTTACTGTAGACTGCAAAATTCTGCTTGTATGCTAATAATGTGCACAGTACCACAGGTGTATCTTAGTCGACCAATAGTAGTGGTAGAGAATTCTATGGATATGCTATATTTCGACCTGCACACTATTGCACGCTTGGCAGTTAATAATTTTTTATTGCTTAATGCCAATTAAGTCACAATGCATTGCTTTCTATCGCAGAGCAATTGAAATAACAAAATGCTGCCATTTTCAAATTGTTGCGTAAAAAATTTTGGTATCTTCCTCAATTGTAGAATGTAAAGCTGTGATCATGTTAACAATATAAAAAGTAGGATTTATGGTGAGTTTCGTTCTCTGGTTGTCTTTGAGAATCTTGTCTATGAACACGCGTTCGATACAAATTAAATCTTTGATTCTGCCGTACTTTTCCTATGGCAGTCATCTCCTTTTTCCTTAATTGTGCTCCTCCTGCTCTACCAAACTAAATGTGGCTTTCACCGACTGCACAAGATTCGATTATGTTTCGAAACATCGTAATCATCTACTTGCACCTTAAAGCTATACCTTTAACATATGCGCCTCTGGCATCTCTACATAAACTCATTTATTCTAAGAAAAAATCGAGCTTTTTCAAAAATTTCGATTTGCTGATACCAAATATTCAATACTTAGTAATGGGAAACCCTTCGTGCAGTTCAACTCATGGGTTAATGGGCGGATAACGCACTGTAGCACCATTGTGGAATAGATTTTTGTATTGTTTTATGTTTTAAGTCATATTTGCTTATTTTATTTTCGTTGTTTAGTAGAATGATTTCTCGAATTTAATTTTTAATTCTTAAATCGAACTTTTTTCCCCTACTAATAAAAAGATATTTGTATTCTTGGAGTACTTAACTATAAATAAATTATTCTTATTCTAAAAAATTCAAATAGCTGTAGAAAATTGCAAAAATGACCCATTTCTACCCTTTCGACTTAAGTTCAAAAATTCATACATACACAAATACACTTTACCCCCCCCCCCCCCCCCCCAATCCTTAACAACTCAGTTTCCCTTCCATTTCCATACACAAGTGATTTAGGCCTTTCGAGATATTAAACAAATCAAAAATCGTAACATGTTCAACCAAGGATTTTTTCTAGGATATAACGGACAACCCTTATTATCAAATATCCTCTTACTTTTTACATAAATTGTTATTTTCCTGAAATTTATCCTTTCTAAAATGCCGCAGATCATTAAAATCAGACCTGGAGATATGAATTTTTAAAGCTAGGTCGAAAGAGCAAAAATTGGTATTTTTCGATTTTCAAAAAGATGTAGCTTCCGCAATATGCTGAATTTGAAGCAAAATAAATTTTATTAATTCTTCATATAAGGAAATAAGCTGACAAAATTTCATCCAAATCGATGATGACGTCTCTTTAAATGATATTTTTGGATTAAAAAAAAAAACATCCTGGCAATACTAGTAGTACCTACATTTCAAAATATAATACATGAATGAAAAATGATTTTTTTTTTTCAAAATACAAACACAAGGTTTAAGGTTAAAAGATCTTTAGGACCCTGCAGACACCTTAGTCGTTAGACAGTCCTCGACACCAACTTTGGTGTCGTTTTTACTTATTAAGGCAAACTGAAAATAAAACGTAGGTACTACAGAACGGATCCAAAATTCGCCATCTATGTTTAGAAGCTTCTGTCTCACGCCAACAAAATGCAGAATGGTAAAACATATGGATTTAGAAGCAATAGTAGAAAATGTTCTTCCATGTGTAGTACACCATTAAAAACATCTGAAGATTGAAACCAGTTGCTTGTGAATTCAACTCAAACGTCCCATCTCAACAACAACGGAAAAGCTAGCAAAACACAAATGCTCCTGGCAAGTGTTAAGCTTATCGAGGCTAAGAGCTTCAAAAACAAAATGTCGTTCATACAAAAGTTCTTGCAGCTCTTCAAGAACGAAATGAAATAGAAAAGAAGAAGACAATTATAGAAAAAAAAATTAAAGCTATTACAAGAAGAGGGAGGAAAAGCTGCGATATTAGAATAGAAAAATAGAATTGAGCTTATACAAATTCTTTTAAAGCCTTCAAATAAATTATAATCTGGAAGAGATAGAGAATCTGAGACGTCTCAGAACATTCGTCCATTCAGACCTCTTACCGCAGTGTTTTGATTCTCTTTTTCAATTTTAAAAATGTATTTCCACATTTTGTCGAGTGATAAATGTTTGTAACCTCAAAGATATAAGACCGGGACGCTCGCATGTGATATGCTTGAATGCTACGTGTTCCTCTTCACATACAGTTTGCTGTGGTATTTGCCTATCTTCTTTAGAAAATACTGAAGGGGGTCATTCCCTGCATTGATAAACAGCCTAAGCGATTACCTGTGAAGGCCAACTAGTTTTGCGCACCTAGAAGAGAGTCGGCGAGGGTAAGGAATTCCTTTCGCTGGCCAGGCGCGCTAAGCCAGAATAGATCCAGTTGTCTATCTTTAAATTTTTGTAGTTATTTCCTCCATAAACTGACTTTTTAATAGGTCAAATTTTCACTATGACATATCCAGTAGTCGGTTCCAGTTCTCCGCTTTTTAATTTGCGTCCACCCCTTCGTGTCCACAGAAGGAGTAAGAACATTCATCTATTTTCTAAGTATTCAATCGAATAACTCTTCTCAGTAGCGTCAACTAATCCTCAATATTGTTCTATAGGAATGGAAGATCACGCATATTTCATCACATGCCAAAGCTCCTCAGTATTCATTGGTTTGTTGAGAAAAATGTCTTTATTTAACATCTACCGAAAGATTTTTAATTATATTAATATGAGGAGGCCGATCTTCATGAACTGATCTAATCTAATCTAATCTGATATAATATGAAGTGCAGTCTAAGTAATGATTTTCGAACAACCCATGCTTAACAGTTTTTACTGTATACTTGTGGCGACACTTTCATATCTGAACCTTTCCACTCACTCTGGCGAGGTCTTCATAGTTTCCAAATTTTCTCCAAACTATTAAATTTTCAGCACACCATTTTATTTCAAGTTTACCCCATCTCCACACCTATCGGTCTCAACCGTCAAATTTTCTATTCAACAAGCATCTTGTAATAATTGTACATAAATAAAGTTCGAAAAAGGGGCAAGTTGCATTAAATATTTTCAAAACAAAAGGCGGGTCTATATTTACGATCATTCATCTAGAGCAGGTGTATTCAACCGTTTTTACCTTTGTATCTTTGCTTGTAGTAAAATTTTCTTACCGCCCATCAATTCAGTAGTAATTAATTAATTTAGCGCAACTGCAAATTACTCGTAATTTTTGGGTGTTAAGTGATGCTTGCTACGAAGATGTTTGCTACTCAGTTTGGGAAATTTGTAATTTTGATTCTGGATGCTTATAGCCGTACGCGTACGCTACAAAGGTGCATGACCGAATTTGATGGTTCATTTTGCCTTGGAGGTCAGCTGTAAAAGCATGATGCTTGCTGCTATTAATTGAGCTGTTGGCTTCAAAGTTCCAGTTTTTTGTAAATAATTTTCTACAGCAGCAATTGGCTGAATTTATGTGTACCTTAGCAGCTTTATCTCACAACAGCACACCAGCAGAAGTTTGTTTTGTTTTGTTCAATGCTTAATGAAATAAAAATAAGAGAAACCCCTTAGATGTAAGTATAAGCTTTATATTAAATTAAGTTCAGTACAACCTGCTCTATTAGTGAGCCTTAAAAAACTGCAAGTAGCTTCAGCATCGAACAAACACCCTACTGCCCAATATTAAGCGGTAAAGACCAGATTGACTAGCTGGCCCTGATCTAGAGTATCGTAAAAATTGATCATAGGACAATTATAACTACTTTCCTAGTTTTTGCCATGTGAAATCAATTTTGTAAATATGACTACGGTCACTATAATTTTATTCTCGACTAACATGTATGAGATTACAAATATACTTTAAAAAATAAATAATAAATTGTGTAGTAAATGCCTTTTTTTTCAAGGCTTCCTATTATGTTAACCTGCTAAAAATAAAGACCGCTCACCTCTCCTCTTAATGAAGTGCATCGGGTCTAGAAGAGGTAAGCTATTCAACACATCCACAGAAAGAAAGACAGACCGAAAATTATCCAGTCTGCGACGAGTATAGATTGGACAAGTGTTTGGTTGCCCAAGATCTATTTCCAGACAAGACACGACACTCAAGGCTGTCAAAAAATCCAGTCTTTATTAGATGAGCATGAAACGGGATATGAACTGTGATGATACCAACCACAATTTCTACATTATTTTCTTCCAGATTACAAATTAATTTCCTTTTAGGCACATCAAGGAACAGTTTCGTACACTACCTGCAAGTGCTCAGGTTCGTCCATCGCTGCTGATTCTTATGCAATATGCCTAAATACATAGTGTGTATGTATATTTATATAAATTAACCCTGAAAGTGATTAAAACGGCAAGATAAGGACTTCATATTGACATCAGATCTGTTTCCTTACTTTTGAGAAAAAAAACAGCTTTTTCATATGGTGACTGGTGGAAAACATAACTATTTTAAGGATTATCATTACGTACATATGTTTTGCTGGATCCTTTTTGAGTTTTATATTTAGGTCTGTCTTTTATGTCACGTTGGGATAACTCATGTTCACTAGCTTATATGCTTTACGTTATTCGTGAACATAAAATGTGAAGAATTTCGCTAGCGTCATAGCTTCTCCTCTTGCGTAAACTATCCGCAAGTATTTAATTAGTGTGAGGCTGCCACTTTTTCCTTTGGACAAACCGATAATTGCATCAAGATCAGTTGTCTAGTAAATTGAAAGTGCGTTTTTTTTTATAAATTTTATTAGATTAACTTAGGAATTTCCATCCAGTCTTGACTTCTTCTCCCTTTTTACAAGTAGGTATATCAGGGAACGTGCTTTTTTTTACTTTTTCATATTTTGAATGATATTTTTCTCACCACATCAATGGCGAAAATAGCTTCTTTTCAGGGATTTGTTCTTTCCCGAAAAGTAAAAAAACAGGCATTTGTTGGAGAAGTCCTTAAATTGAAAAGAGTGTACATAAAATAAACAATGTTTTGATTTTTTTTAAAGCATACGTAAAATGATAACTAAATTAATTACTAAATTCACTCGACAAAACTACGACTAGAATAATGTAAACACTTCTGCTGGATTAAGGAACACTGCAATTCCGCAGTGTTCACTTTTTTTAGTAGATATGCTAGGCAGTGTGGCGTATAACCCTCTAATAAGCGCATTTATTTCTCTTATCTTATCACTACGCCATAATTATTGCAGCTACAAGCTTATCCGTGCGAAAAATAAATAAATAAATAAAAGTTATTCCGTTTAAAGCAATTTGGAGGAACATAGATTTACAGAAGTATTTCCACCCGCCAAATTACTAAGCCAATTAATCAATCAAATTTATCTCGTGCTTGACGTTTTTGCGAATCTGATATCTCGCGGTACTTTTGCTTTTTCTTAAATTTAGCATGCATAATATCGGGCCGCCGAATTTCATAAAACAGAAACCGGTTCAGCGTGTTGAAGAAGTTGTTAGGTTAGGATTTAGAACGAGAAGTCTATTGAAGAAGAGGAATGAATGAATGTAGATCTGTCACATTTTCATGATGAACAAATAAGAGGAAAGTATTTTCGCAAATTGTATAGAAAATTAAGAAAATTTAAAAAAAAAATTTGCAGTAAAAATTCTGAACTTACCCGATGACTCCTCTTCCATACTGATATCCCGGTGGACGCCATGGGCAACCTTTATGCTTCCCAATAAGCTTGTCTCGATTTTTATTCATGTTATATGTGCTAGCCTTGTTGTCAACCGTACTTCCAGCTTTCCTCCGAGATGGATTATAATAATTGCGCTCGTGAGCAACAATTTTTTCACGATCAGTTGAATTTGCCATAGATTCACCACCAAATTGTTGCAGAAAAAATACAGCTGCTGCGTCTCTGCTATTTTGATGATGATGATTATTATTATTTCCGTTATTATTACTGTTATTAAAATTAGTATTAGTTTTCTGTTGCTGATGTTCTAATTGCTGTTGAATTTCAGTTGAATTTGTTTCCCAAATTGCAAACCAAGTTCGTAGCGCTGGACCTTGCTGTTCCTCCTGAAACCAACCCACAAATGGATCCATTCATGCAAGTGTGGGTGACGGTAAAGAGGATATTATTTTGTGTGACAAAATAATAATTATCTTTTTATCACCTCGGCAATTATTATATTCTTTATATGTAATTATAAAAATAATGAATTTATCGTATCCGCTTTAAATTCTTTTGGTGATTATACTTTTTCTTTTTTCTTTCTTTTTTTATATTAAAAAAAAAGTTTTGCCACTCTACTCTACTACTGCTCATCCGCACACAAATGCACCAACTTCAATACCCACACTATATTCATCTCATTTCGATAAACACAATGCTAAGGAGTATTCATATTGTTCCTTTTCTATTCACAATTTTAAAATTGTACTTTCACGAACCTACACAATGATGATAGCAATTGGCAGAATCTTTTTCCAGTGGAATGTTTAAAAATTCACTTTAAATTAACACTTTTTCTTATTAATCACATATTATAAGGATGAAACGAAAACTTTACTAATAATTCACTTGAACTAGATAAGGCTTTTATTTGCTTTTAATCCGTAATATTGCTTGCTATACACACTTCACTTCACATCACACTGCACAACTGTGTGCTCGTGTCGTGCCGTAAATGGGTTTCTCTCGGATTTTTTCTCTTCTATATGGCTAGAATTAGAAGAAAAGCAAGACGATTTTGGCTCTGATATAACTATCTCATTTCTTATCAAGCGATTTTGAATGCAATGCTGAGAAAGATAGAGAGATAAGTATATGTATATATATATTAATTATTGCGAGTAACATTTTCGAGAACATTCAACGGCATTCAAATCTAATACATTTTCAAAAATTTATTACAATTGCGTTGTTTCGAGTTGTCCGAATGAGGGCGCCAGGAGGAAATACACGAGACTCGAGTGACGCTGGTTTGGACATTTGCAACAAAATGGGTCCTAAAATAGGTTTGAAGGTTGGAGTTTACATTAACATCTGGTAAATATTGTGACTAATCGATGCATGTTAGGCCTCGTTTCCTCCTTAAGAATCTTCTCGTCAACAGCAATCTGTCGCGTCGTTTTCTCTTCCAGCTATATTTCGCCACATTTTAATCGATGTATCTATCACTCCTTAAAAATATAAATTGAAGGCATTAAGTTTATGTGTATTGTGTTGTAGGAAAAATAATTTAATTTATTCACAACAAATCCAAATAAATGTTTTTGGGCCAACCCACATGCTGCAACACGCGCAAATTTGTGCCTAGACGTGTCATTACAATAATTTTGCCAGGCTCTGTAGTTCCTTATATGATTACCGAAGTCAATTGTGTACGTGTAACAAGTTTCAGTTTTTGATATGAATAATAACTGTGTCAGAAATTCAATTATTATATGTCGCTCAACCATCATGAAAAGTTAAACATGCTGCAAAGTATGGCCCCTAGCATACCCTTTCACTTGTATGCACTTCACTGTCCAAGACAAGACTCGCATTACAAAATATAAATATGCCAATGGGGCCTTCCCACATGAGAAGGTTTTAGGGAAGGAAGGAACTTCCTCCCTTGCACTGAGACATGCCAGTACAATAATGTTGTTCCGCGTAGTTTCTTATATGATTACCGTAATTAATCTTGTGCGTGTTCAATTAAGTCAGTTTTTTATATAAACAATATAACTGTATCACAAATTCACAACACGTAATGATTATTAAATTATTATATTATCACCTCAAATCGCAGGTAAACAAATTTGCTTGCAGTAGTATTGATATGCTTCCCGTACTCCCGATCGAAACTTGGTAGCACGGAATTTCTCCTGCCCCTGAATACTTTTCATCCGTAAAACTGCCTAAAAACTTCCGCGTGTGGGTTATGGCATAGAAGCCATTCGTATATTCGTACAATTGTCAACATTAAAAATTCCCTCATGTTGGCAGCCATTGGGCTTGAAATTTGCAATTTGATCAAATCTCAAGCCAGCTTAAAGCTGGCATAAAAGCTAAAGATCCAATTGGGCCATCCCACACGAATGTTCTTGATGTAGTATGCAAACCGGTTTTTTAGGGAAGAGGTGAAAAGATGCAAAGAGATATATCTCAACCCTTCCATAACCCGCGGAATATAAAAGAAGCCATGAAGTCGCCGAAGGCACCGACACATTAAAAGGCCTTAACGTGCCGAGTACAGCATGTAGTAAGAGCTCACTCTCACTGCTTTTTGTATACTCGTCATGGAGGAAAAACTAAAATTTCATTTTAAACAGGTCCTAAAGCCTAAAACTTTCGGTCCCACAGCAAAATGAAGTTAAAACAAATTGCAGCCAAAAATGTTTTCTTTCTAATAGTTTAAAAAAAAGAATGTAAAACAAATTTATGGAAATTATACCGTTTGAACAAAATACAAGCAACTTTTATATGAAAAACTCCTGCAGTAAGACAAGGCAAGAAGACTGCGGATGTCGCCTGCTGACCGGCCCGATGCATTCTCTTTTTGCGACGTTTTTCATGGCTTGTATATTCTGGGGGTTACGCCTCTTCCTCTCGTGTGTGATGGCCCATTGGTTCTTCTGCACTGATTTACATTCTCAAGCTGCCTGAAAAGCTCCAATTGTGTTTCAAGCCTTAAGGCAAATTCCTTTTATGCTTTCAGAAATAAAAAAAAAATCTAAAACAAATCAGGCAGCAGTACATTGTCCCAAGTATTAGGTTAAATTGAACGCGTACGAGACGAAAAATAGAAATTGGTCCGATTTTTGAGTCGCGAGCTATTCACGTTCAATAAAATATTTTTGTATTGTATTGTATTGAATTGTTTGACATTTTCAATCTGACTCTATAGCTTTAAGGCTGAATTACAATGGACGCAAAGCGACGCAAAGCAGCGCAAGGGAGAGAAATGTCAAACCGGTTTTTGCATGCTTCTCAAATGGAGCTGTGCACAGTGGACGGAGGAAGTCGCAGTCGTACGCAACAAGTTTGATAAAATCTGAAATTTAAGCAACAGAACGGATGAACATAACCTGAAATTTGCGATAACGGATTGCAATAGATAACTGTGCAGATTAAGGACGTTTGCCAAACGGGCTAAATGCTGGCTAAATTCCAGTTTGCATTGGAAATTTAGCCAGCTAATTCCAGGGCTGTGCCAAACCAAAGTGGAATTTAGCCAATTGCTCAGCTGTCACTTTTATTTCAAAAGCAAAGCAATTGTGTGGCATTTAAGATGGATTTGCAGGAAATAAACAAGGAAGTTATGGCCGTAATATTATTTTCTTGTATTTGTTCATTTTACAAATAAATACTTCTAAAAATCTTTCAAATAAACCGCACTTGTCAAATAATTAGACGAATGTGAAGAAGAAGAATTAGCAAGCTCGAAAATTTACTAAATGGAAAAGTAATAGATTTAGCCAGCATTTAGCCCGTTTGGCAAACGTCCTAAGTGTGTAATAAAATGATTATCCAATAAATTTATCCAATTTAAATTTAAATTTAAATTTCAATGAGAGAAAGAAAAGTATGATAAGAAAAATAAAACCGAAACAGCAAATTCAAGAAGGTATATTTTATCCATATTTTTTCGACCCCATTTTTTCTCAAACTTTGCCCAAAATTTCGTGCTCCCATTGTGGATTGCGGAAATACAGTACTAGCCAAAATTAAAGTAGAGTTTAGTAATTGTTTGTGAACTTTATAAAATGAATAGTAGAGTGAAATAAAGAACTTGTGAATTGTGTCTGAAATATTGCGTTTTGTTTAACGAACACGAACACGCTCGCAACAATATATAGGGTGTTTGTTAAATAAGTAGGATTAAGTGCAGTCACATAAATGTGATAAGTAATTTCAAGAATATCGCAGGATCAAACTTGAGCACTTATTCCAAAGAGTATCTTTTTATCATTCATATAACGTTATCCAGAATGTCATGATTTATGGTAAAATGCTTCAGTTAGCCCTTATAGTTGAATTTTTGGAGAAAAAAATTCGTACAAATTTAGGGCCGTATTCACCAAGCCATTTAATTGAAATTTAATTTAATTTCTGTTTTAGTACACCCGTTAGAGAGGATTAGGGCTCACTTAAATTAAAATTAAAGTTATATATGCGTTATTATAACATAAAATAACCCAAATTAAATTTTAATTTAATTTTAAGTGTGCCCTAACCCTCTCTTACAGGAGTACTAAAACAGAAATTAAATTAAATTTCAATTAAATGGCTTGGTGAATACGGCCCTTAATGTGTTATCCTTGATCCTGTCCGTCAGCAGTCCTCAAGAATTACCTCTATATTGCTTCCATTATTCAAAGAGAGAAAAGTTTTAAATTTAGTTTAACTGAGGATTTAAGTGTCTACATTTTCTTTAAAAAGAGAAAAAAAATCACACATAGGGGACAGGGGGTGATCCCTTCGGGTTGAAATGATCCCTCGATTTTTAAGTTCGCCTTTTGCGCAAAATAAATGTAATATTGGCAACAGTGTACTAGACGAGCTGTTAATCATAGACAATCAGTAAGTTTACATGAATACTTGAAGTATACTTCAAAATATCAAAATATCACGTAAACGCGAATTGGCTTCAAGTAAATCACCAAATTTTGTTCGATTTACATGAAAAAATTCATATAAACGCAATTTCAGTACTTGAACATTTTTCATTTCTGCTAGTATGAAAACGGCAAAGATGAACAAGAAGAAGATTATTGTTGATGATTCAGATTGCGATTTTTAGAACTTTTCTCAAGATATTTATCTAAAAATCCGAACATAT
Organism: Dioctria linearis; assembly: GCA_963930735.1. NCBI lineage: Eukaryota > Metazoa > Arthropoda > Insecta > Diptera > Asilidae > Dioctria > Dioctria linearis. The sequence continues at coordinate 16,562,761 of OZ005740.1, read as the reverse complement.
GTATTGAACTTAATGCAGAGTTGTCAAAGGTAAAATGTCACTTCAAGTAAATTTCAAGAAAATTTCAACTCAAGTAATTGGAATTAATTCAACCAAAAACCCTACTTGAGTTTCAAGTGGATTTCAAGTCAAGTACTCAAGAATTCATGTAAACGTACTGAAAGATCGGAAACATAATTCAGTTCGAATCCGACAGATGACAAGTGAACTGGGGTTTTTTGTTCTGTACTTTTCCAAACGACGTGAATAACCAATCTTTTTCTTATCGTATTTGATTTAGGAAGTGTTGCTGAGTTGATTTGTGGTGTTCGTTTTCAGTTAACTAAATTCAGCAACTAAATTTATAATTAACAAAAGGTGATCATGTCACTTTAGGATACAACGATCCCGCTTGAAAACAGGAACATTTCTTTTCGTGAATTCGTGAAAAGAGAGAAGGTATTTCACCAAACAGTAATAAGAGCATCGAAAACAGCAATTAAAAATCAAGAGCACAAGCAACAAACGACAAAATTATCGTAGTAGGCCGTAGAATAATCGTGAAGGATTGCGAAAGGAGTTTCGCATCTCAAGGAAGCTTGCATCAAGACCTGCAGCAACAAAGGTTTCAAATATAGAGATTGACCTTATACGAAGTTAAGGCACTTTCACATCAAACACAAGAATCGAAAAAATGTAAACCGAAAAACTCAATTTATTCCACTTTAAAACAAGATTTTTACTCCAATGATTAATAAAATCATGGGAAATAGGTTAAATTAATAATTTTACTAATAAAATAGTATATTTATCTTAGAATTTTTAAGAAAACACAACTTTTATGATTTATCGGACGAATTTTTCCGCCGATAAAACATAAAAGTTGTGTTTTTCTTCAAAATCTGAAATAAATATAACTATTTTAGTTTATCCTATTTCTTTGGATTTTATTAATCATTGGAACAAAAATCTTATTTTAAAGTGGAATAAATTGAGTTTCTCGGTTTGCATTTTTCTGTTCTTGTTTTTGATGTGAAAGTGCCTATAAGATTAAATCGAGGCAGCCAGGAAGGAAGTCTAAGCTCACAAAGAAAATTCGGCAAGCCAGCCTGCAGTGAACGAGAACTCATCGTAACTATTCATTGGATGACTGGAAAAAGGTAATTAACATTTCTTAAGCATATTCATGTATGGTGATATTTTCCGACGAGTGCAGACTTGAAGTTGTAACGGAGAGCCCTGAATTTGTTCTAAGGAGGCCAACAGAGCGATATAATGAAAATTGCGTCGTGAGGATCGACCGTCAAGCATTCACTAGCCAATGATATGGCCGTGTATATCAAGGCAAGGGACCTGGTCCGCTGATCTTTATCCAAGAAACAAATAAAAAGGACCAGTACGAAGAAACGATCCAGACAACTTGATTACCCCATTTTGCTTTCCTGAATTCTCCTGATATATCCTATACATTTATGCATGATGGCGTATCCTGTCATCGCGATCGATCCATTCAAAACCTATTAAATACCCTTAATATCCCGATTCTTCCTTTGCCAGGCAATTCTCTCGACCTTAATCCTAGAGACAGAATGTCCGGAGTCTCTTAAAATCCCAAGTTTATTCTTCTCTTAATCCTACGACACATATCTTGAAAGGAAATATTATCAAAGTATGGCAAAATAGCTGCAAAAGTAAAGCTCTGATAGGACGGTGTATGAAAAATATACCAGACAGGATAAGGGCAGTTCTAAGGGTGGTTATACAAAGTATTGACATGTGCAAGGAAAACAATAATTATATTTATAGTATTAATAAATAAAAAAGGAATCTAAAAATATTAATTTTCTTTACATTATGTTTTTTATATTATGTAGTTTTGATAATAAAAGATTGCGAAAATTTTAGTGGTCCAAATTCAATGAATAGGGTGGGTCTGTATATTTGGAAAACGATTGCATCATTTATAGGAGACCAGGTCTTGACTAGAACTGCTTTAAGTATAGTACACATATTTATATAACATATTTCGTAGATCGTAGTGATCAATATTCAATATCAGATACGATGGGGGTGATCTTGATGCAGCTGAAACTGTAAAGAATTAATCTCAGTCAAGAGCTAAGAAAATCAAAAGCTCTATACTCAACACTTCAGACATGCTCATGCTTGCTAATATTAACCAATAGTATAAGAAGGGTATAAAAGCTCTGCTATTCATCAATCATCACATCATCCGGCTGATCTGATCCGACAATTTAAGTTTCAGCAGTATGCAGACGAATTCGGTATGATTAAGATCGCTGGTGGATTTGTCGGGAGCATCGCTGGTAATTATTGATTCGCGTGTTTTCCTATCGAAATTATAGGTACTATACAACAAAGTATAAAAAAGTGTTTTTTTTTTGTTAACGAAAGGTAAAGTGCTTGTGTTTTTTTTCGGTAAATAATATAATTCTACAAGATTTACAAATATCACGTAAATTAGGAATATATTTACGATTTGTATAGCGTAATGTAAGTGGAAGTTTTGGGGTTACTTACAGACATATAAACAGAAAATTTTAAGAATCAAAGTTCAATAAAAGGGGCCTGCCTACCATGTTTTGATACGTACATAAATATGTATAGTAATTGTAGATATGTATATCATAAAAAAAAAATATTGCTTTACTTGGACCTTGTAACTTGAGATTACTTGTTTTGACGGGATCAATTGCCTGACTACAGTACTTCCAAGTTTTCACCGGTTTTGAATATTATGCATAGGTATATATCTCCATCAATATTTACATGAAGTTCAGTGCAGCGACTCGGTCTTTTTTTTCGTTGAAGTTTAAAAAAAAAACAATATATGTATATAGACTGCAAACAGGTTTTCCGTTAAGTTTGCTTTCACTTGTGCACTTAAAATTCATTTGGTTGCTGTAAACAGTCAATGTTCTTACATACATATATGTGTGAAATTTATTATGCAATTTCCCCAAAGAAATCATGCATCTTTTAATTAATTTTTTCGCTTTTAAGGTATTTTATTCTACAAACAAAAGTCTACTTTGTCGCCCAAATATTATCACCACGAACTAGAAAAAAAAAATTCAACGAATTTTTTCAATGGTTGTTGCATTCTTATCAGTTTGAAATGAAATTTTCTTCAGCTTTTGTGTTTTATCGCAATTATAAAAGCAACTGCTTTTGAAATTGTTCCGGAGATTCATGTAAAAGATGCAAGATTCTCATTCTAGTATATGTATGCCTTAAGTTTAAGTGTTGTGAAGAGGGTTGATTTGATATATTTATTTATTTATTTAGTCTACCGATTTTAACAATCTTACAGACAGGAAATATTATGTGCTTGAATGGTGGCGTATTATTTCAGCATAAAAATGCATCATCCTACTACTATATTCCTACTACAAAAATGCATACACACAACATATCGCGCTGGATAATATCTACGCATGCTTGCCTCATTGCGCAAGCTAGCTTGTAGATTGAGATGACATCAGAACCCTAATGGCCGGTTGCACAGTGCAGGCTTAAGCCACAACGATGGCTTAAGTCAATGCTTAATAAATATTCCAGTTTCACAGTCGAGGCTTAAGTGACATAATTGTCTTAACCCAAGCTTAACTTACGCCCGTCATCTCGAAGGGTTAAACCTCAGATGTTGCTGTGAAGCACATGTGGAGATTATTGGTATATGTATATAAATTTTGTCTAGACGTATTTCAAAAGTTATATTTTAAAACTAAATTGAAATTTTCCAAGCGAAAAATAGTTATCTAGGTACCAGTTTTCAGTGATGTCAGATAGCTATTGTCAGCATTCCATTTGACGTTTTTAGGAAGAAACCAAACAGTTTGAGGCAAAAATGAGTTATTCATCTAATGCATAATAATAATATCGCACAGTGTGAACCGTGGAAAAATGAAAAGGCGCCTGCAACATTTCGAGAAATGGAAGAACATTGGTTTTTATTCCCGATTCCAACTGTCGAAACATTCGGTTATGATGGTTTAGGTTGTCGAAACATTCTGCAACAAGGATTTTGGATTTGATATTTAACCTACAATGGCAATTTTCCTTTAAAAAAATTCACAATTACCGCAAGGCTGACATCTTTTTCATCTGCGGCTTACAGAGTACTGTGAAACGGAGAAAGTTTGAGCTCCGGGCTAAGCCACACCCATGACTTATACTGGAGACAAATTTGCGGTATCGATATTGAGATATTGATACTGCAATTATGTATTATTGAAATATAGAATTTCAGAGACACACTTGCGGTTTACGATACTGAAGAATTAATTAGAGAACTGAAATTTTATTTATCACTTGATTTGTCATTTAACTTAAGAAAGTTTGGCGTACGTAGAAGATGCGAGGGAATGCTGTGAGATTACTTGTCAACATAGAAAATAAAAACGAAATAGACACTTCAACTAGACAAATGACAAATATTAAATCTCAGAAAAGTTGCAGCCAACATTGCAATATAAAAATCAGTTCTAAGAGGTTCGAGTATTAAATTATTATGGTTTATAACTAGGGTCCTATTGAGATAAACTCTGTATACCGCGAAATTTTTCGCAGTTTTGATATTGAGTTCCAATGTTCTACATACTGAATGTACAAGGAGTGTATACTGGGCTGTTTTTCAGTATATAAAGATACACTTGCGATTTAGTACAAACTGCAATATTGAAACTGAAAGTCCGTACCTACTCTTTCTCTATTGGATTGAATCTTAGTAAAAAGTTTGTTTTGAGTCTCCGAGCAAGTATTTGAATACCTATTCAATTAAAGGATATGGGCGCTTATTCAATTTCAAAGTCATAATTATCTAGAGTCACTTAACTGACGTTTGTAATAATACAATTTAATTATGTATACCTATTTTAAACTGAAGTTTAGTTAAAGTCGGATCTAACTTCGAATGTGACTAGCGCGCTTTATATATACATATATCTTTAAGCTTCTTAAATTCAATATAAAAAGTTGATGTGGATGAAGTGTTTATTGAAAAAATATTCTGATAAATAATACAACGAAATTTATGGAGGAAAAACATTGAGCAAAAAACAAAAGAAACTTAGGAATTGCATACTTAATTAATTAGCCGGTGCGACATTAATGCATGTATGGCTGGTATATACCGCGGTTTCCTAGGCAACACACATAGCTAATATAAATTAAGCAAACTTGTTTTTGGAAAGGAGGCGTGGAACATAAAGGTGAATAGTTTATATAATAAAACTGTTGCATACCTATACATATCTGCACATAATTTAACATCACAAACCCATGTCTAACTACTTAAATTCCAGTACAACCGGTTATAAATAAAAGCTTAATTATGTCTGCACAAAGTCCAATACGTCGAAATAATCTCATTTTTTTATTCTTGATATCATTTTATTTGCTTTTTTCCTAGCTAATATTAGTCCCATTGTGAAAAATTCAAAGCTCAACAAAAATTTTTTAAACTTTGGTTTGGTACTTGAAACAGGTGATTTTAGCGGGAGCTTCTCTGCATACGTACATTCACCGATGTACAATAATCAATTTTGTTGAGAAGCTAATAAGACGACAAGACGATCAGATAAAAATAAATTAAATCGAGGAATCACCTTCGAACTCTTAGTCTATAAGGCCACCATAGACAAATGATTTATTTTGTGAGAAAAAATACAAATGAGCTATTCTTAACGGAAAGCAAATTTGTTGTGGATATGATCGTTGACATTGTGCAGTTTTATAATTATACATTTAGCTGAGCTGGGTAATTTTAGTGGCAGTTTTAAGTGCTAATGTATGTCTACTGTCCTTTATTGATTCTTGATTCTTTATATCAAATTGGATATTGTAGTCGTCATCGATAAAAAAGATACACATACTTGACTTTGAAATTACGATTCACTTATTATGTTGCACCAATAATATAATTGAATCATCTACTGATGCTGATTAGATAAACAAGATCATAGGAAGCAGGTGGTAGAATTGCATTGAGATGGGATATTCATAGATCAGACTGCATTCTAAATAGAATAATTAATTTATGCCGTCGCGTGAGTTATTTACCTACACAACTAGATACTGTTCGTAATATTCGTATTTTTTTTTTAAATTAGAATTTGTAGCTTTTATTAATATACATAATATGTATATGCATACATTGTATGTATGTCAATATCGATAGATTCTTTTGTAGGTGTACCTACAATATAAAATTTTCATAATTACAGTAGAACTAAAGACGTTAGATGAAAAAAATTAAAAAAAAAAACGACATGCAGACTTTTAAAAAGTATAATTTGTTTATTTGGCCCTTATCTAGATTAAGATAATTTTCCATCTCAAATAATAAGTTCAACGTTTTCTTACCATAATTTCCAATCATATTCCATTGCTGAGAATGTTGCCAGGAACAAGTAAAAAAGCTAGAATTGGTCTGACTAAGACCAATTCTTATGATACCCTAGAATCTAGATGAATGCCCGTATGAAATTTCGTATTGTCACCCTTCTGTGCAAGTTTGATTTTTGAAGTGGTTTTTCGCATATATTTCTAGAACGGTTTGTCGGACAGAAAAACTGATTATAACCAATTTTATAGGATTTCGTATTCTGAAGAAGTTTTTAGTACAATAAAAATGTCTTGAACTGATCGTTTTCACAGTATACGTAAAAAACCTAAATTTTTATATGGCAACACCAAGAAGGAGTTGCCCGATTTAGTCCATTTTTGAAATTTTATTTGCTAGTACAATGAAAGCACCATGTACCAAATTTCAGCTCTCTATATCGATGAATATCGATGCGTTCTCAGGCGGTGTCCAAATATATAGTGGAAAACGAAAGTTGTGTATGGCAACCCCACGAAGGAGTTGCCCGATTTGTCTTATTTTCGAACTTAATTTTACTTTTTTTTTTAAAGTCCGTGTACAAAATTTCAGCTCTCTAAGTATACGCATTCTCGAGTTATCGTGCGCACATACGGACATGCAAAAATCAAAATAACTTTTAATATTATGCGTGGGTGTCCAATTCATTTTGCTCTACCATCATTATTTCGAGGTGTTACAAACGGAATGACAAACTTAGTATACCCTATAGATTTCATCTAGGGTATAAAGAGCAATTTTACTATATATAACTCGTAGGTAAATACTTTATGTAACTCAGCACTTCACGAAAGCAGATAGTGTAAGAGTTGGCGCTTAATGAGTTTTTACATGATGTATCTGAAAATAGAGGTAGGGGTGAAGGGGGAGGTCGTGTCCAGATCTGCGAGACAGCCACCAACACACACACGCCGGCTGTCTCGCAGGTCTGGAAGCAACCTCCCGTTCACCCCTCATCTACCTCTCCTGGCACTCGGTTATGTCGGTTGGTATTACACTATCAACGTAAACGCACTTTGACATCAAACACAAGAATCGAAAAAAAGTAATCCGAAAAACTCAATTTATTCCACTTTAAAACAAGATTTCTGCTCCAATGATTAATAAGATCATGGGAAATAGGATGAACTAATAATTTTACTAATAAAATAGTATATTTATCTTAGAATTTTTAAGAAAACACAACTTTTATGATATATCGTACGAATTTTTCCGCCGAAAAGTTTTTCGTCCGATAAAACATAAAAGTTGTGTTTTTCTTCAGAATTTGAAATAAATATAACTATTTTCTCAGTGAAATTCTTTGTTTATTCTATTTCTCTGGATTTTATTAATCATTGGACCAAAAATCTTGTTTTAAAGTAGAATAAATTGAGTTTTTCGGTTTACATTTTTCTGTTGTTTTTGATGTGAAAGTGCCTTAAAGGCTTGTAGCATCTCATGTTTGCACATCGTGTAAAAACTCATTAAGCGCAAACTGTTACAATATCTGCCTACATTTCATGAAATGCCTAGACTTTTCGTGAAGTGCTAGAGTTACATCGAGTGTCTACGACATTATTATAGAATACAGAGGATTGGAAAAAAACGATCTAAGAATTTCCCTGAAGCACTTTCCTGGAAGCTTGCAGGGCTTCTTTTCGCTATTCCAGTTCATAGGCATGTCCGCAGAGGCAAGCACTTTAAGAATGGACTGAGCGTTCTTGCTTCAAAAATTGCACAAATATTGAACAGGCTGTGAAAACCCTTTATTATTTCGTACAATAGCACACCGATTTATAATTAATTATCATTTGTCGATTGGAAACACTAAAGATGTCATAAAATAGTATTGCATTAAAATAAAATTATTTAGGAAGTTAAACTTGTTTTAATTAACATTATATACATTATCATATATTAACAATTTATATTACTGAAAAATGTGCTCTTCTGCAGATTTGTTGTTAAATTTAATTGAGCTTGTAAGAGATAAACGTATATAAACAATATATTTGTCTGAATTTTTATGTCAATTTCAATGCATTCTAATTAATACAGCCGTACTGTTTCCAAAATTGGTTACAGTGTACATATTGAGCTTGAAAGGGAAAATAGATTTTAGCAAAAATTTGTGCCATTTTTGACTATAGGAATTAAATAGGATGGCTCAGTCCATTCTTATTATATGTCAGTGGCTTGCTTTACTGCTGCTCTTAAGAATCGCTCTAATGAAATGCTAAATGATGGGCGACGAAGTTTTTTGAAGGTGTCATTTCAAAAGTTTTAATGAGCTTTTTGATTAATCATAGGCCTTCAAGACAACTTCCTGAGAACAGTAGTCGGGCGTTTGCTACTGCAAGCATGAGGCAAAGAGCTGGGATGGAGAAAAGCAGCGGTGCATGATTCTAAAGTGGATCACTTAGAGCGCTATTTGTTTTTTCTATTTTTTGAGTAGAGAACGAGGAAATATGAACATAACCAAAACTTCAGATTACACTTCTAATCACTATTAGCTTCACATTGAAAATGAGAAATGTGTTACTTCGCACAATAGTGGAAAAATCCACAGTATTGATTAGTGGATTATTAGATGAAATCAGCCGCCCCCTTGTTGCACTTCTGCTGGACCTCATCAAATAATTTTCTTTAGAGCTCGCTTCCAAGTGATGGCTGTAGAAGCCCTTGAGTTACATACTTGCGCCTTTGATTATTACTTTGGATAGATCAGTGAATATTCTTCTAAAGAGCTTGCAAATGATGCTTGGTTTTTCGTCACAATGGGGACTGTCGAATGTCGTTCGTGTCGTAGAGTTTGAGGCTGAACTACAATAGACGTAATACGTAAGTATATTTACTTACGTAAAGCGAACGCGCCCTTTAATTTAATAGGCGTACACAAATTAACTTTAACTCGTGTGAGGGGAACTTTCGTTAAGTTTAAATATCCAATTTTCAGTAAGTATAGCGCGCTAAGAATCGTTCATTCCGTAAGAACGCGATGTGTCTAAACAATTAAATTATTACTAAATGATTAAAAGTGCAATGTAAAATGGAATAAAAATGGTACTGCAAATTAATAGAAAGCACAAATCTTCAATTAAATCAACTTCAATTTGTTAATTTTTTCACTTTTACCACTTTTTAAAATTTAACACATTAAATATCAAGATAATAAGTCTTACGGAATGTGATATACATATATTTAGGGTAAAAATATCAATTTTTCGTAAGTAAATCTCAGTCTCATTCATTTCGTAAAGTTATTTACTTCTATTGTAGTTCAACTTTTTAATGGCAGCAATTCATAATGTTAATTTACTTTGCAACAACATATTTTGCTGATAAGAACGATTCATCAAAATTCCGATGATAACTATACAATACAAAATTTTCCGAATCCAAGCAGAGCTCGGACCGAACTGCTTATAGCGTCTTCGGCTTGTTATTACAACTATGTACAGTCCCTGGCCAAAAAATTACAAACACTTGAAAATTGGCCCAAAAATTACAAACACTTGTAAATTTCATTATTACCTGAAATTGTCTTCATCCTTTCTTCTCGGAAACCTGTTTAGGTTATTAATGGTTATTGATCGGGTTTTCCTAATTGGTTTACGGTAATAAAACGATGGTTTGATCCTTTTGCCAGGTTGTTTCTGTTAGAGGTGCCAATTGTTCAAGTGCTTCTCATTGAATAACTGTGTTTTTAGTGGCTTAATTGAAAAATTTGTATTACTTCGGTTTTTATTGTAAAGTTTTTTGGAATTAAACATTGAGCTGCTGTGTAAGTAGTCAAATTGCTTTATTTTTAGACATTATTACAGTACAAAAAAGCAAGTTTAATGAAAATCTATCTTTGTGTACAGATTTCATAATGGGACCAAATGCAGATATCCCAAATGAAAAAAGAGTGCAATTTCTGCACTTCTTAGAACAGGGAACCATTCAATGAGAGAAATTTCTCGTCTCCAGGGAGTTTCACCCTATGTAGTGGTCCAAATTTCTAAAAAAATGAAGGAAAACTTTATAAAATTTTCAAAGTGTTTGTAATTTTTTCAAAGTGTTTGTAATTTTTTGGCCAGGGACTGTATATTATAATAATTAGACGAAGACGAAGCTAACTTGTCCAAATTTGTGCTTAGCTTGATATTTGACGTTTTATTAAAAGTTCGTGCTGTGCTAGTGTTGATGCTTCCTGATACCTTCCGCCAAATTTGTGGCGACTTACTAAGCTATAATGCAAAGAATAAGGATTAATTTTATTAGCCACAAATTATGATTGCTTTATGAATGCTAATATTCATGATTGAGTCAATGACATGCATAACATGGACCGCTTGATCTTCTATTTTTTTTTTCACTTGAGTTGGCAGGGGTGTGAAAACTACCTTAATTTTAAGTTTGATTTTCACTTTAACAGTCATGTTACAAGCTCAACAAATTTCAAATATTTATATTCAAAATTATTATTTTTATTGGAAGCTTATCTGCTATAACATCAAATATTCCTTAAACTCGATTTTTAAGGAAATAAAATTAAGCAATTTTTGTCTGCCTATCCCTAAATGTAGCTATGGGGACAGAGAAAGGATTACAAATGTTATATTGCCATCTATTTCCATTGAATATATTCATTTGGAAAATCCACTGCACTGAAACTAAACTATGGTGGATTTCGGATACATATAACATATTATTTCAAGTTCAGTGGAATCCAGGCGTTAAACCAAAAAGAGACAACTATAGAAAAGTGATCCCATGATTGATAATGTAAGCGATTTCAGTGGCGTCAGCGGTCTATGTTATACGTGTCAGTGATATTCATTAATAATTTTGTTTTTAAAGGAATTAAAAGAGTAAAACGCCTGCGCAATATTTATGCTTCATTTTGTCAGCGTTCGCCACTTTTCCATCAAGGTCAAGACGAAGTTAACCTGTCCGAATTGGTTCTCGACCGACAGCCAGAGAATAAACATAATATTTATGTAGTCAATTCGACTCTTGACTCGGTGATCAAGCTAACCAGATATCGACACTGTTATATAAAGTAGCAAAACTCGGTGGCATAGACATGGATTCGGATAGAGCTTGACTCGATGTTACGTCACTAGCGGTAATAACAAGACGAAGACTTGGATTCGAACAGGCCCTAAAAATCCATCAGTTAAATGTCATGCCTATGAAATTAGTGTTTTGCGACCTCTCTGTATGGAAAGATTTCTATTTCTTTTGTGATACATCCTGAAGATGGTGCTTTCCTCTACATTTGCACATGCTAAAAATGTGATGAGCAACTTACAAATCTGTCGACCAGGAGGTGCTTTTTCCGTTGATAGAACTATAGACACAAATTTCCATATTGCAGTCTCAGCTGAGTTGTAGATTAACTCTAGCAAGAATGCATTATCATTTGAACGTTGATAAAATTCATTAATGGATCAACCGCCCCATCATTAGTAATCTAAAATTATTAAGCTTTTCGCTGAAATTTAATCACCTGCTTTTTCGCAAAGTAGTTGATATAAAATAACTGTTGCATTGCACTTTATTTAAATACATTTTTTAAAAATTTTCCCACCATCGCAATTTAACCTACCTCAGCTATCATTTTAAAATGTTTAACGCATTTTTTTTCAATTTTTTTTTCCAATTGCTGATTTAGATATGCAGCTACATACGCAATATTTTTTGGTTAAGTCACTACAATTTCTAGTTGTTCACTTGTGCTTAATTGTTTAAAATGTATCAGTTTCCTGCTTACTTATGATGCAGCATAAATTATTTAAGTAAAAATAATGCACTCAATTTAACAATAAAATTTGAAATAACTTAACTGCTGCAAGATAAATGTGAACTAGCACTGACGAGAACTGTGAGCGCAACTACTTTACATTTATTCTAATATTGTTTATTAAATTTGCACATATTTTGGGCTACGCAACATTTCATTTTAAAGAAGTGAATTTTTACACATTCTCTAGATCGAAATTACGTCCATCATCATGGCCAGTCCAACCAACCAAACATAAACAGAGTAATTTTTTTTAAATAACGGGAAATATGCGTGCATATAAGATGTATATATATTTTTGTGTGTGTAGTCATATAAAACTGTTACAAACAAAAACAAAATACGATAAAAGGCGACCACATTTTAAGGGACCAATTGAAAAGTTTCAAAACACTTTGATTAACAAAATATTAAAAAATATGACTAGTGAATACCTACACTACATACATGTATACATGATGATGTACATACATATGTATACCGGACGGCCCTTGTAAACGACTTAATTGATTTTGATGAAATTTGTATGGCGTTTTAATAATATCACTCAACAAAATGCCCTTAGACTAACATGACGCAGAGCTGGAGGGGGAGGGGCAACTTGGTCATTAACAAATTTCATTTCGATTTCTACGACTGTTTTTCAAAATGCCCCTGAAAAATATATAAGAGATCAAAAGTGTGTAGTCTATTCTGGTATCAAAACTACCTCATTTTCAGATAATAATAATAATAATTGATAAGAATCAAAACCCCCTGATTGTTTATAACTTTTGATAAAGGCATTTTAGAAAAACAATTTTCAAAAAAAAATTAATTTTTTTCATTCGTAGGATTTATATGCACCTAAGTTTTGGGTTGTTTTACCCTGGATTTTACCGAGATTACAAACGAAAACTTTCTAACAGAATTTGTACGGATCGGCGTCACATGGCCATCTTTATACAAATGGGGGCTCTGGGTACTTTAGAATATGGGGGCCACTAGCAGAAATTATTTCTAAACTACTTTGGGTTACAAACAGGAATAATAACGTCAAGTATGTTAAGGCCTATCGCGCACTCTAGACTTTTTGTCACGTAACTTTTTCGTCACCACAGTCAATTCCATATGCTCTAATGTAAATACGCGCATAAAGTGACGTGACATCAAATTTACTTTTAGGTTCCCCCGGCTAGCAACTTCTGAGTAACGAAACTATCACCGCGCCTTCACATTTATATGAATGTGCACGCACTAGTAACATTTTTGTCGCCGTTTTGGGAGACGTTGTAGAGCTAGGAAGAATCTTAAACATTTTTTTTAAAATGGCTGCTGCAACGACAACAAAAATTTGAAGGATACTCTGATAGAAATTTGAACATAACAAGTAAAAAAGCTAGAATTAGTCTACGACCAAATCTTATGATACCCTAGATAAATGCCCGTATAAAATTTCGTATGATCACCGATCTATGCAAGTTTGATTTTTGAAGTGGTTTTTCGCATATATGTATTTCTAGAAAGGTTCGTCGGACAGAAAAAATGATTATAAATAATTGTATATGATTTGGTATTCTGAAGAAGTTTTTAGTATAATAAAAATGTCTAGGACTGATCGTTCTCACAGTATATGTAAAAAACTTAAATTTTTATATGACAACACTAAGAAGGGGTTGCCCGATTTAGTCCATTTTTGAAATTTTATTTGCTATTATTAAGAAAACACCATGTACCAAATTTCATCTCTCTATATCGATGCGTTGTCAGGCAGTGTCAAAATATATAGTGGAAAACGAAATTTTTGTATGGCAACCCCACGAAGAAGTTGCCCGATTTATCTCATTTTCGAACTTAATTTTACTTTTTTTTACAGGCTGTGTACAAAATTTCAGCTCTCTAAGTATACGGGTTCTCGAGTTATCGTGCGCACACACGGACAGACGAACGGACATGCAAAAATCAATATAACTTTTAATATTATGCGTGGGTGTCCAATCCATTTTGCTTAGAGTTACGGCAAGTCTCTCTTCGGGTTCAATTGATGATCGCATGTTGGTACTTTGATAAGTTATAGCAGCTCTCAATCTGTATAGTAAATAATCAAATCTTTCAGTACTCATATAGCAATATATTGAGTTTGGCTACTGAAAGTATACCATGGAATAAATGCCGGAAATTTAAAAAAAACTGGGGCTGCAAACACAATCACTATACGTCACTTTGTATGAAAATTTGTTGCCATGTATAGAAGTTCGAAAAAATCCCACGGTCAGCTTTCAGTAGCCAAACTTTAGCAGCAAAACTAACTTGAAATTGAATTCCAGATCAGTGCTACCACCAAAGTAGGTGTAATATCTTGGTAAAATATTCTATTGAAATCGTAGCGGCTTCAGAATAATTGCTTCCAACGCCATTTTTTCTTTGTTTGATTCATCACTTGGATATTTTTTACTAACGATTTTTTTTTAATTTCATTATTTAAATAGGTACTCTAAAAGAAAATGATGAATTGTGCAATCTTAAGTTGCAAAAGTGAAACATTTAACCAAAATATTCGTTTCTTCAGCTTCCTAAGTGTAATTCAATTCGACAAAAATATAATAAGTGCTAGTAGGAAAGGAAAAAAATTTCGAATTAGAATATCCTATTGATTAGATCGATTGAAATTGAAACAAACGAAATATGACGAAGCTGCCAATTGACAATTCGGTGAGGCCATATAAGTACTTTGTTAATATCTATACCCAGCACAGGAAATATGTACATAGGTCATGCACAACATATATAGAATGGTCTTGCAAGCGCAAGTATTCCCATTAAAATGTTGACACATTGCAGCTGGTAGCCTGTGACTAATGTATATGCATACATTTCTATAGGAAAGACAGAGAGAGGGAAGGGAGTATTGTTCGTAATGGGAATACCTTGTATTATATAGGTATATCTTAATGCATGCCCACGGTATAGAGATACAAGGTATTCTCATTACAAACCACGTTCCGCCATTTGTGTCCGAATGTATACGAAAGTACGGTACAGAGAACACAATATTCTCTCTAATCTCTCGTGTCTTTTCAATAGAAATCTATATACGTTATAGGACGAAACACGTCACAGGCTATCAGCTGCAATGTGTCAAAATTTTAATGGGAATACCTTGTCTTCTATATACCTTGATGCATGCCTATGCCCAGCTCAGCAATGTAAATGAGAAATACCTACACGGAATTTACGGGGACACTGTTGTCGTATATATCGCCGATTATAGCGACATTCTTTTGTTTTATTAATTTTTCTCATGCAGGAATCCAACTTACAATATTTAGAATCGATCATATGGCTCAACTACAATAGGTGTAAAGACCTTACGGATTTGAACGAGACTGAGATTTAAGGGGTCCTCTAGTTTCTCGGGTCGATTTTTTTTTTCATAAATCACATCTACAACATGTGTAGAAAATGTATGCCAAAGGATTTTTCGATATTCGAAGTGGTTCACAAGTTACGGCCCTGGAACGGAGCAGGTATACGGAGCGCGAATTAGACACGAGTAAAGGGGAGCCGAGTAGGGGTGA
The DNA here is from genome assembly GCA_963930735.1 of Dioctria linearis. Taxonomy (NCBI): domain Eukaryota; kingdom Metazoa; phylum Arthropoda; class Insecta; order Diptera; family Asilidae; genus Dioctria; species Dioctria linearis. The sequence goes on along the minus strand of OZ005740.1, from coordinate 16,547,046 downwards.
GGCGTAACAGATAAAAACAACAAGTATTTACACATGGAAGATAACAACTGTTACTCACAACTTAAATACCTGTTATAAGAAATACTAGGCTTACAAACAGCTGTTACGGATAATACGAAATCGTAACCTGTTATAAGACAGTGAGATCAAATTTTTAGTATAAATCACATGCGCGAACTTTCAAACGCGTTTTTCTCGAAACACCATTTTTCGAAACGGTGACCACGATATTTCAGAAACTACTGCACCGATCTTGTTCAAATTTATACATCATCTTTAATATGGTATAAGCCAGCGATTGAACTAGGATTATCATGATTGCTTCGATAGTTTTTTTTCTACGAGCGAAAAACTTAAGACAAAATGAGTAAAAAATAGAATGTAATTTTCAAGTGTATAAAAAAGTCAATTTTTGTAATTTAGAATTCACTCTAATTCAATCGCTAGTCTTAAATATGAAGATTAAAATGCCGTTTGGTTTTTTGATATCAGATAAGCAGAACAGCCGCAATCTTGGTCACCGTCAAGCACCTCTTTTACTTGATGTCTTCCTGTCGGCCACTATAACTTTTATTCTATTATATATTTTGACTTCAAAAAATTTGTAAAGCTTATTTAAATGTTAATAAAGATTATGCAAATACAATGAGATTGATTATTTCGATGGTTTGCCCGTAAAAATACAGTCGAGAAACTAGAGGACCCCCTTAATTACGAAAAATTGTCATTCAACTCATTCAACGCGTAAATTTCAACTTAAGTATTGGAAAATTAAATTCAAGAAAAATTCAAGTCAAGTAATTGGAATTAATTCAATCAACCACCCTACCTGAGCTTCAAGTGAAGTTCAAGTCAAGTACTCAAGTATTCATGTAAACGTGCTGATTGTAATCACATTTTCATCACTTAGGGCCATTCACCAAGCCATTTAATTGAAATTTAATTTAATTTCTGTTTTAGTACTCATAAACATAAACATAAACATTTATTTATTTGAGCACCCGTGCCAAAAGCACGCTGAGCGTTGGGCACATCTTAGCGAGTTACATAGTAGATACAAACATATATTAGCAAAATTAAACACAAACAATTAAGAGCAAAGCATCGTAGGCTTAGAGCAACTATAGTAGCAAGGAGCAGCGTTAGAGCAGCAAAAGAAAAATTATAATTCCATAGCAAATTAATAAGAATGAAAACAATAAAAACAATAGCAAGAACACAAAAATTGTAGTATGATTTGTAGCATGATTTGTAGTATGATTTTGCAATATGATATTATATATTGCCAGAAAATAGATATATAAAAATAGAAAGACGACAAGTAACAGCGGGTCCTGGCGACTAACTAGTATATCTAGTATAAGCAGCTAGTTAACACTGAGCACTTAAGGATAACTTAAGCTTAAACTTAACTATGTACATTAAACAAAATGAATCACCAACTAGCGTAGGTAACCAAAGAGAGGGTTAGGGCACACTTAAAATTAAATTAAAATTTAATTTGGGTTATTTTATGTTATAATAACGCATATATAACTTTAATTTTAATTTAAGTGAGCCCTAACCCTCTCTAACGGGAGTACTAAAATTGAAATTAATTTAAATATCAATTAAATGGCTTGGTGAATACGGCCCTTAATGTTTCTAATTTTTCATAAATAAACCTGTCTCGTTGAAATCCGTAACGTCTTTACGGCTATTGTAGTTGAACCTATAGATGGAGAATAGAAGATATTTAAGAACTTTTATTTTTAACGATTGTTGCATTTATAAATTAATTTAATTTAGAATCGTTAAAAATAAAAGTTCTTAAAATATTTCTATTCTCCTTCTTATGTTGGTTTGTGCGTTTATTGACAAACTGAAAAAGATATATATGTATATATATATAGGTACATATATAAAGAGCTATTAAAAATATTGAAAGTAAGATGCTTGGCTTGGCACACTAAGCTTATAAAAAATTAAATAAGAAAAATCATTAAGTAATAAGTACAATATTTTGTACATATATGCACCTTACCTGCGCTGCTAGAAGAATTATCTCCTTTCATGGCTGCCAGTCAATTAAAAGCAATCAACAGAGGTAGTTTTCAATTTCCTCGCTTTGAAGTTTTATTTTTCAAGTAGCAGTATATGAACAATTCAGGAAAATAATTATTTTTAATGTACCTAACCAAATTATTTGGCCTTCATCGTTAAAAGCTTATCAAAAATCAAGCATGCGAGCATACTGCATCTGGATGGGTACCATCGGTACCACCGTACACACACAAAATACTAATGAGCTTTTCTTTTCTTCAGCAGAACGGTCTTTTTTTCTACTGGTTAAAAAGAAAGGCTCGGCTTGACACGTCTTCTCTGCCCTCATCTTGCCGACTCTACAATTCTGCATGCGTCAGCATTGTTTTGCCTGTTTGCTTGTGTATTTATTTTTTTTCTTATTTTATACGGAAACTGAATAAACTTACAGAACACAGTGCTGTGGTGATTTGTGAATTAATTCTCTTAAAATAGGAATTTCCACGTGCGCTTTTGCTCTTATTTCCAATTCCGATTGCGTAGGCGCAGACTTGAATTTTTTTCTACTTTTCTTTCCTGCTGAGACAAATTTCTTTTGTGTATTACTACTCCATATATAGGTACTTTTATTGAGAGGGTGGAGGAGAGGACAGACTGAGTGAGAAGTACTTTCGTTTCGTTGCGTTGCCTTGCGTCCGCACGCAACGTAAGCTCTTTTTATAACCTCAAAATTTATTGGAGAGTTCAGTTGACTTTTGTACTCATTTTTTTTCACCTGTTTTTTTGTGTTGCCTTTCTTATTAAAGTGGTGAAGTTATGTCACAATTATGTGTAATGAGTTTGTATTTATTTTTAAATAGAATTGTTTTTCTACAAATCATCGCATAGCCAGACAAAGTAAAATGTGACAGTGAATAAGTGCTATTTGTAAAGCAAGTTTGCAATACGAGGGAATTAATTTTTTGTATAAGTGGAAACAATAAGTTAAATAGAATAATAATATTTTCTAATAAGTTATTAAAAATTTACCAGAGATGCCTGAGAAATTGCATAGAAGGTGGTCCTTGCTGGCTACAGAAGAGGTTTGTTTTGTTTGGAATTTTGTATAAAAAAAAAATTAAAGTGATGGTACCTATCTATCATAAATATAGTAAAATCATAAGTATACTAAAAAGTAATAAAAGCGAGCATTTACTTATAATATTTACTTAAGAATAGCTTGGCGATAGTTTCTATGACAGAAAGTCATTAACACCTACAGTAGTTTACTTGTATCAGGCAATATAATTATATATGTACCTATGACCATAATAGTATGACTTAGTGGATGAAATCTTGACTTTATGTTTGTAATAATAAAAAAAAACAAAAATAGATCATAGATAGATTCAACGAATTTGAAAAGGCTCTGCCGACTTTCAGGTACTTAAGTTGCTTCTGACTCTAAATCTTCACACTCTATATTAGCTTCTCTAAATTCAATGCGAATCTAATATGCAGTTTTCACTGGCGTCAGTGCAACCAGCTTACTCATTGGGACGTAAAACCAGCGCTTCTGAAAGAAACAAAACTTAAGCGTTTTCTCAGCCATCATTTGGCAGCTCTTTATAAGATTATTTACTGATTTATAGAAAAATAAGCAAAGGCGCAAGTAAGTAACTCAAGAGCTTCTATAGCCATCTATAGAAGATTATGTGATGAGCTCCATCAGAAAGGCAACAAGGGATGATTTCATCTAATTTTCCGCGAATCTGTGGATTTTTCCACTATTGTACGAAGTAACTCATTTCTCATTTTCAAGTATATTATAAAATATTATTCAATATAAGGTCAGATGGCTCCACTTGAACTATTTCGAACAGTTTGCCCACGCTCATTCGCTAAAAGTTCTGCGACTGAAATCTGGACAAGGGGTTCATTAAGAATATAAGTCATAAAAAGAGCATAGACAAACTAATGACATACAAAGGGAAGGGAAGTAGAACAACCAGTAGCGCCTCGCTAGAATATAAAAATCAACGATTCTTCGACTTCTTGATGCCGTAAAACCTAGCAATGTTTTGCTCCAATATAAAATCAAAGATGCCTCGACCTGATGTAGGAAAATCGCAATTTTTTCTTCGAAATGTACTGAAATTTATTGTATCTGAAAATAACGTCAGTTGGCCACCAAAAGCAAATAAAAATTCTGGCGAAAAATTTTCTGTAAATTTCTAAGAAGAAAGCATCATTGATTTTATATTGGAGCGAGGCATTGCTGGTTTACCCTTTGGTTACGTGATTAAGTCGAGGCATCGTCTATTTTATATACAATATTCCTACGCTATGCCGATAACACAGAAAACTCGTACACCGGAATGTGGAGTTATCTATATACTATACTCGTGAGTATACTCCTATGGTATAAAGAGTATCTAGTAGGTTCCTCTCAGTATGAGGAAACACTTTCTTTTTTCATTGCGTCATCACTTGAAACAATGTTTACAGCTGTGAAGAAATTGGAGGCAAATAAATCGAGTTGAGTTTTTAAGTGCACGTAGAATAGAAGTTAAGCAAAGGAAATCTTTTTTTAAAATGGTTAATTGTGCATAAAAGTTGCAAAAAATGACAAAATCCCATACATTTCGTGCAAATGTTTCAAGTAGTGACGTTTTGCCTCGGATGAAAATGGAACCTACCTTATTACTCTTTATACCATGACTATACTCCATAATCAATGTAATCGACAACAATTATTCTGTTCTGTTCTGGATTATTAGTTTGAATCTCGATATTCATTTGGAGTATTGCCGGCTGCATGTATGCTGAAGAAAAAGGTTCTGAAATTCCGAAGAAAAATTTTATGGCTAATTGCATTCACAAAAATGTTTATCTGCCCAGACACAACTTGTTCGGCCATCAATAATGTAGACGAATTCTGAAGAAATATGGTTAATTAAAGTTCTAAGAAAAAACTGAATTTTTACCTACATTGAACACATTTTTACAAAAGGTTTTGGACATATTCAGAATTTAGGACTAATGATGGACTTCAAAATTAGATATCGTGGTTAGGTTAATCAAATTTGAATCAGAGTCTATTTTTGGCTTCAGTACCTATATCGAGTATTTAACTACCTCAACTAACATGTTCGAGTCAAAGCTTCGAGTGTGCGATATATTTATGGAATTGACATTGGACGTCACATCCTCATCTCACCACTCTAAGTATTGAGTGGATGCTAAATTTTATCTACAAAGCTGGGTTAAATTTTTTTTCTGAAGTAGGTATGTCACCCACATATATAATATGGACTGCTTAACTTTCTATTTCACTTGGACACAATTTTGTCTGTCAAAATGAGTTCTTACGTTGGTGCCAACATTGAAAATATCATTGGCGGGAGTTGAAAAAGTGAGCGCGCAGCTAGAAAAGCGAACCCACTTATTTATTTCAGTTGGTACTTGGTGCTTTGCTTAGATCGGAAGAGCCAGCAATATAGAAGTGAGCCTACATTCTGCAGGATATTTCTATGAACGTAGTCAGTTCATATTATACATGTGAGTGATGTATACTTATTATTGAGTAATTGACATAACTAGTGTCATCACAGCAGATTTAGGCTGATCTTGTTAAAAACCTGAAGTAAGTTCGAAGTAAGAAACGTAAACAAGTAGCCATTATTAAAGCCCGTAACTTGTCTGGCCATTAAGTTTTGCATCGTTACAACTAACATGTATGTATGTAGTGTGTACCACATGGGTTTGAACTGAACTATTGATTTTTGAGCATATTGTCCACTATTCTGCTTATTTTCATTAATTTTATTAATATTTTCTGATTTTGAGCAACTTAATTTTAAGTTATTCTACTTTAGATAATTTTGATTTGTGTTGACTCAACTTTATACATTCGCTTTAATATCCAACTTTGCTTGAACTTTATAATAAAAGTTCTTTGTGATTTGATTTGAACTTTTGTCGATCTATCTGCCCTCATTCTCAACTTTTCTCTATTTTTTCTTTTTCTTCTATTTTTTCAACAGTTACACAATTTTGTGGGAAACTCTATTGCCATTGAGCTGGGACTAATGTACTAATCACCTATAAATCTTGAAACTGATTAATGGGTCTAGCTCGGGAGCTTCTTGGGGATCAATATCATCTTAATTCATCCATATTCTGTTTCCTAGCATTAATAATGATTAAAGCCTGTATGAAGCTAGTAATATTGTTATTAATTTTGTTTCATTCTGAAATTTTTAATACGTACCTATTGCCTCCTGATTAAAGACAATTTAGTCACACACAGAAGTAGAATTGTTTATTAGCAAATTTCTCTCCAATTATGTCACAACCAACAATTACGATGTATGGGGTAAAATGTTCTTTTATTTGGCTATGAGTCCTTGGCTATTGCAAAATTGGGATACATTTTTTGTGTGGCGATGGCGATTCTCCATCTTATTGCTTATTAATTTATGGTAGTTGTTAGTTTACTAAAGCCTACATTATTCTACCCATAAATTTTAAATGAAAATGTAAATAGGTACCTACAATGTAAGATTAATTGCATACATATCATTTCCCTGAACCGGACTTTGCATCTAATTGATTATTGATTAATACATAAAATGTTGTCATAAGATCTACGTTTAAAGTGTTATTTTCTTTATCAGTGAGTCACAACTACTATCAGCTCTGTTTAACGTCGATATTAGATTTATTTCACATTCCATACTAAAATTATCTCCATGATATTGTTATCAAATGCAATGTGTTTCATAACAATTGGGAATAACCCACAGCTTATTGTTGTATAATAGTGTGATGGACGTCTATTTTACAATTTAATTAATTATTTTCTCTTTTTAATGCTCGTGTATTTTTATTACTTCTTAGGTAAGTAAAAAAAAAATGTAATTAGCTACAGAAAATGCAATATGCCTACTTACAAAAAACTAGTCATTTTGAAGTGTTCAGCTATGTTAACGTTTTTATTGTGCTACACATACATACATGCTGATCTACATATAATTTAGCTCGTGCTAAATTTTATCTGCTAGAAATGAAGTGCTCTCCATTAAATGTATTGTGTGCCAGTCAGAATTAATCGAACCATTAAGTTTTTTTTTAACATTGGCATTTACAGGTAGGTACCTATACCATTTTTTTGTGAGAGTTATAATACCTACAACAAATCCAACCAAATGTGTGTTTAAGAATCAGCCCAGATCGCTAGCAGACAAAGTTCATTTTTGGTTTGGCAGTCATAACTTTATATAGGCATGATTTCAAACGTCATAATGTAAGTTTGTGGTATCTTTTTCAAATTCAAATTCAAAGAGCATTTATTTATGGGCCCCTGCTTAAAGCAACGTACAACGCTGGGCATTCCAATATAAAACAGCTTAGAGATAGATATTAGGCAAAACAAATAATAAAAGGAATTTGGGTATGGTATTTTTTTATATACATTAAAAAATATATATATATATTTTAATCAAATGATATTTAAATTTGTTGCATATACATATATATTTGTTCTGTCCATCCACAATAATAGACTTTACAGAGAGTTAAATGCGTGCATTCCCGAGAGTTACAACAATGATACAATACAATACGCCCTTAATCCGAACCAAATCCACGAACCAATCTGTTGCCTGAAATGTACAAAACACCTGAGCACTCCTTGGGGATTCGATGAATAACCCAATTAACTACAATAACAATGATGGGCACAAATTTTGAAAAAAACATGGGTGCTACACTGGTAGAAACACCAAATCCAGTGGTGAAGTGAACGTGCCGGTCACTGGTAGGAACACCAAATCCAGCAACGAAAAGTCTTCTTTGGCAGAAGAACAAAATCCACTGGATGAAGAGCTCTTGAATATTGCCAGCAGAATAAAACTATCGTCAGAAACACCAAATCCGATAGCAGCAGATTTTCTCTTCGCAATGACACCCACTTCATCAGAAAGAAAGACAAAACTCTAACTAGCCCCGTTCTTCAGTAGCTAAGATCCTAAAACTATGTGAAAAACGCGGTGGACAATTGTGATGTACCTACATACAGCCTATTATCAGTCCTCCCTAGCATCAAATGTTGAAGATACATTTTGTTTACTCATAAAAAAACCCCACACCATTAGCCAAAAACATAAAAAAACATTAAATATAAAACTCAAATTTATTAGCACTGAAAGTGACAATTTTACACTTTCGCTTGACAACCGCGATAGTTTTTCTTTCTGTATCCTCCTACACAACGAATCACAACACTGGAATTCCCCAACAAGTTTCCAAATGCACGCTAATTTACAAAAACTTAAATTTCAAAAAATTTCTACATCTTAATAAAGTCTGCTTAAATTTTTAGTCTTAGTCCCAACATTTGGAGTTTACTATCGATTTTTGTTGGTGGGACTTTTGTCTCGGCTGTATTTCAACAAATTTTATTTATTTATTTATTCTTAGTCTACAGATTACAAATCAACAGACCATGCATATACTAAAACTAAAATAATACAAATAAATCTACATGAATACAAGAGCCTCAACTTAAAACCAACATATACTATGTACTATGTCAGTGACTTTTTGAATAAAAGATATTTTTTTCGGCAAAAAATTGTTTTATTTCTCAACATAGTCTCCTTTAATTGCGATACATTTAGTCCAGCGTTTTTCCAATTTTTTCATTCCTACCAAATAATAGGTTTTCTCAAGGCCCTTAAAATAGGCCTTGATGTAACAGCACTTTTTTCTTCGCCAAACCGGTCGTTTTTGCTTCAAATCAATATCGAATCTCTCCAAAAGCTCGACGGTGATCGTTTTACCCTTTTCATGGTAATCGATGTGAATGACACCGCGTGCATCCCAAAAAACTGTGGCCATGATCTTGTTTGCCGATAGACCCACCTTGGCCTTCTTTGGTGCACGTTGACCCGCTGAAACCCATTGTCTTGATTGTTCTTTGGTCTGGTATGTTATGATTGATCCATGTTTCGTCCACGGTTCCGAACGGTTACGAAACGACTCAAAAGCTCGTTCGAATTACGACTGAACATCGCCAAACACTCCTTTCAAGTGGTTACACGGTTGCGCTTATGGTCGAGTGTGAGCAATGGCGGCATCCATCGCGCGGGTAGCTTTTTCATGACCAACTTTTCATTTAAAATGTGATGTACCCACTCAGTTGAAATGCCTTCAGCATCTGCCAGCTCACGCAAAGTCATTCTTCGATCATCCATGGATTTTATCGACTATTTCTGGGATGAACGTTCGATTTCACTTTGTACGACTACAACGGAATTCAGTAAACCACTTCTTTACCATTGAAATTGATAGTGCAGAGTTCCCATAGTACTTATCAAGCCTTTTCTTAGTTTCGGTGATGGTTTTTTTACGCAAATAATAATGGTTAATATCACGAAATTCACTATTTTCCCTTTTCGTTAAAATTCACGAGGTTTTCTGCTTTCAATGGCTCTCAAACACAAACAAAATGACGCAGCTTGCTCAAACTTTGATAGTAGTTTATTAATATATGGCAGTTGGTGGGAGAAGTGTTGCATTTAATGTTACTGCGCGTGAAATTCAAAAAGTCACGGACTTATTAAACTGCCCTCGTATAATATTATAATCATAATAATAGTAAGCATTCAAGAACATCCGAGACAGAGGCTTTAAAAGAAACTTTATCTTGATTGAAAGCAATTATGCTGCTACACAAATTAAACTCCAAAATACAACGACTTAGGACTACTAAGGTCATAATTTGTTCTATGAAAAGTTTCAAAAAGAAATTCTGACAAGTAATAAAAATGCGGTAATTTTTGTAGGTGTAAATTTATTTCAAATGGAAGTAGGTTAGAAATGAAAGGATTTTTGAAGTCCAATTATTATCATTGTCGATATCTTCAATGAAATATGCACGTTGGTTTATGTTGTTGCTCGTCTGCTTGAAAAATGTGTACGTAAACATTTCTTTCGCATATTTTGGGGGAAAAAACCGACTTAACATAAGCAATTTCATACATTTTTCTATTCTTCTGAACCACTGACATGTATATAAATGGACTGCTTGTTGAACCAAAAATGCGTGAAAGCAAATGGCACCACTTTCATATTCCTGTCTCTTTCCGTGAGAGCATACTTTCCCACTGAACTGAAACGATTAGGAACGAGAAATTGCTTGTAAAAATCCTTGTAATAAAACACTTCCTTCGACTCATAATTAAAATTTGAGGATACAAATAGTCCCAAATACTTTTGTGGTAAATTCGGTAAATCCCACTGACATGCATATACGTAAATTCCCAAATAGTTTAAATATAACGCCAGTTTGCGATAGTTGGTAGCATTCTTTCTGAAATCAAAATTGGTGCCATATGAAACAGGAGATCAAGCAGTCCATTTATATATATGTCAGTGTTCTGAACCCCTTTCATCTTGTGGCAACCCTAATTTTTGCCTGATTTTATTCCTTTTCGAATTAACTCAATAAAAGTACTCTTCCCATCAGCCTGTTGTTGACTTTGTGCATTCTTCGAACTTAATTGAAATTTTCCTAAAACGGTTATCACAAATGTTATGGGACAGATAAACTAAAAATAATTCGGTTAAGAGCAAATTTGCTGATTAATAACTGAATAATATTCAACAGAAAACATTTTTTCCAGCAACTAGAGACTGACGAGGTGTAGTTTTTCTGTTATCAATGCCTACTAACCCCAATAATATCAACATTTTTATCTTTAGAAACCTAAAAGATCAGGGGAACTAATTCATCAACAATATTTGTTTTGGAATCCTTGAAAGTAGCCCTTTCAAACGATACCCCACAAGATAAAAAATGTTTTGAGGGTGCCCAATCCACCTCCATTAAAAGAAAAATATTTAAAAATCTTTGACTGTCAATATTTGTGCGCATCTCAAAAACCTAACATTCTGCCAATTTTTCACATTCCCTTTGTTGTACGGAACCCTAAAAATTAAAGTAAATTAGAGGGTGTATTTTTGTGGCGGAACGCCCAAATATTGATAACGGCTGCTTAGTGCTTAGATGCGTAGAGCTCTTCTTCGAAGTCTTTCAAAAAGCTATTCGTACTGCGTTCATATTATAACAGTCCTATTATGAGCCGTCCCGTCGGTCAGTTATTCAGAGCTATACTCTTTTCTAATTTTCTTCCGTTCTCGCTGCTAGTAGGTTTTGTAAGCCCTGGTTTGTCTTCATTCTGATTAAGCAGTTATCTTCGTTAGAATCCAAAATGAAATTGATGGTGTACACATGAATATATGTAAACATCCAAGTATTAATAATAGTAAAACTTTTTGGGGAAGTTTAAGAATCTTAGGGAACCAAATCGTATGTTAAATGTATTAAAAATTGACCAGAAGCGAAAGTTAATCTGATTCAGTACTTGAGCTGCAGTGTTCATGGATGTCAGAAATAGTCAAATCCACAGAAATACCTCCGATGAAAACTGAAATTGCTTTACAGTAGTTGGTGCTGGTGATATATCCAATCTTATTAATAATGGAACAATTAGTACTAACGATACATATATAGCATTTTCTGAGACATGCACATGCTGAACAATCCCCAATTAACCTTATTACATATCGAATCACAGTTGTACCTTGAGAAAAGTCTATCCTTCTGTCGATTAGTACTTCGTAGAAGAGTCGATCGCACTATATTGAGAATCATTCTTGCGGGAGTCATACATGAAAAAATCTTTTGTGGTATTTTATATTCTCTGCATTTTAGAAGGCCGCACACCAAAGATGCAAATGCATCGTGCCAACATTTTTAACACTTGTGTTACTACTCAGTCTTTCCCAAATTCTGGAAAATTGATAATATGATTTAATTCAACCATTCGGCTTCGGAATTTCTTCTCCTCTGTTTATTTTTGGTAAGATCACAACATGTCATCGTTAACAGCCTTACATATTATTCGGTTTCCTTCATTTTTGGAGTACCTCAAGAATGAATTCTAGGCCATCTACTCTTTAACCTTTATATTATTATTACCTTACAGATTATTAGTTACATGATGCAAATATTCATCGCTGTTGCTGATAATTTGTTGATATCCAATGTTATTATTTACTATTACAATAGTACTTTATACATTATAGATATAAATGTATATAAAAATTCATAAATTATTTTTTATATTTTTATAGGATCCAGAAATGGCCACAAGCCGAAATAGATTGGTGGGAGTAATAGATGAAGGAACAAGTGCTGTTATCTTTTCGGTTAGTTAACTGCATAAATACGGTGACATTATAATATTCAACTTTATCAATTAATTTGCTTCCAGTTGTACACAACTCCAGATTTTAAGGAACTTTGTTCGCACAAAATAGAAATTAACCTCATTAGTCCTGAAGATGGTTGGTTTGAGCAAAATCCTATAGAAATTTTAGAAGCTATTAGCATATGTGTTACAAAAGCTTGTGATAAACTAGGACAGCTTGGATACAATAAAAGCGATATAATTACAATTGGAGTAACGAATCAAAGGGAAACAACTGTTGTGTGGGATAAATTTACAGGCGAACCACTTTATAATGCTATTGGTATGAAAATGTTTGAAATTTATATAAAAAAAAGTGTATTCTGTATAATTTTTGTTGTTGTTTTCTTTTAGTTTGGAATGATATTCGCACAGATATTACCGTTGATAGGATTCTTGCACGTTTGCCAGATCAAAACAAAAACTATTTTAAGGAAATTTCAGGTAAAATAATTTACAAAATTTACGACTTATATTAGCTGAGAGTATATATTTATTGGGAAAGATATTTTCAGGATTGCCAGTATCTCCGTACTTTTCTGCACTTAAAATTCGATGGCTTAAAGATAATGTTCAAGCTGTAAAAAGAGCTTGCCGGGAGAGGAGATGTTTAGCTGGTACTATGGACAGTTGGATTGTTTGGGTAAATATTTCTGTATTTTTTTTCTTTGGCAAGATATAGGTAGAGGATTTTGGGGACGTTGAATTACTTTTATACTTATGCATTGGATGCGTATTGAGATTAACTCAAAACATAACTCATTAATCTCGTCTGCTAGAATGGCTGATTAGATGGGTGGTGGTTCGTTTAGCAAAACTTACTTTCTTGGAAATATTGCATTTTGTAACTATGTCAGAGCTACCATTGGCCCCGAACCTGACAGTTTGGTAATAAGAGCATTCATTTGAGAATTGTACGCACCGTTTCGTTTTTTCGTGTCGCTCTTGCAGATGTGTCAATCACTCATTTGCATCTTATGTAGATGTCTGCTCAGACCTCAATGGCCTGTTGCGATGACAATTATTGCTACGCTGAAATTTTTTTCTTTTTCTTTTCACCAGCTCATATTTCTAGCTATTGTCTATCGTTGGTAGATATATTTTAAACTATTAACGTCTTCGTATGTTCTTTCTTGGCCAATTAATTCTAAGTTATTTGGCCAGGCCCGGACGCACTGAATTGTCCGCGATAAACACAGTCCAAATCAAGGCCTTCTAGCATATAAGCGAGGACATATCAAAAACAACTATTCCCTTGAGCACCGGCATAATGACGGATGTCTATCTTTCTTTTATGCTACTTCTATGGATATCGTTCTGATGAAATCTCTTCCATGGTCCCTTGGAGAATTCTTCCTATGCGCACCACATGAGCTGTAGCCCGAGCTCACCCTCACGCCGTTGAAGTCAAATTCGGCCGTACTGTAAAATTCTGCGAATTCTTCATACGTAGAACAGTACGAATGTGGAAATAGTATTCCATTCTCTGTTTTCCCCCTCAGCTATGAGCAGTAAACATTCAACCGTAATGCATACCGTCACCTCATTGGCTCAACCCAATAATCCTCAATTTCCTACCCCTTCTTCCTTTCTTTCCAAAGCTGTGCTACGGCATTATAGGGTATTCCCTGAGGTTTGGTAACATCATAAAAAAATTAAATGCTCATTGTAAATCCGTAAATAATAATATTGCTTCTGAGCAGACTTTTTAATCAGTGCAAAACTGAGCAAAGCAATAAATGGCTAAGCAAAATGCTAAACATTATTCATTTTGGCAAGAAACCGATTAATATTATCTTCATTGTCGCCCAAGTGTCTTCAAGACAGATAATTGAAATTAATTTAAACATAGAATGGTCGTTGTATTCTTTTAAAAAACAGATAAATTATAATTCTTTAATGACCATTAAATCTGAAATTCCCTGAAGATATAGCCCAAGGAAAATAATTTTACTATACTTAACCTAAATTCAGAAAATTTCATTAAACATTTGATTTTCCATATCTTTGAAGAATTTAACTGGTGGCATCAATGGTGGCTTACATATAACTGATGTAACAAATGCTTCACGGACACTACTAATGAACTTGGAAACTTTAAACTGGGATCCTGTAGGTATTTGTTTTTCAATTAAAAATAAATACGTTTTCAAAAATGCATACTTCTTAATCTTTTAGATGCTGACGAAAACATTTTCAATTCATCCGGATATGCTTCCAGAAATCAAAAGTTCATCAGAAATTTATGGGCAAATAAAAGATGACAGTACTTTGAATGGAGTTAATATAAGCGCGGTGCGTTAGAATTCTTGAAATGTTCTATGTAGAAGATAATTAATTTTTAATAAATTATTTTAGATTTTAGGTAACCAACAAGCATCACTTCTAGGACAAATGTGCTTTAAGCCCGGTCAAGCTAAAAGTACATATAGGTCAGGATGTTTCTTAATACTTAATACGGGAGAGCAAGTGAGATAGATTTATACTCAAATATTATGTTTTATAATAACCTTCTAAATATATTTCTTAATAGAGATTTTTATCACTACATGGACTTTTAACAACAGTTGCCTATAAGTTAGGAAAAAATGCACCAACAATATATGCCTTAGAAGGATCTGTAGCAGTGGCTGGATCAGCTTTAAATTGGCTAAAAAATAATTTAGGAATATTACCCGATGCCAAAGAATCTGAAATTATGGCTGGCAGTGTACATTCCACTGGTGACGTGTATTTCGTTCCAGCATTCACTGGCTTATATTCACCTTATTGGAGAAAAGATGCAAGAGGGTAAGGTAGTTTTATTTTTTTTTTGCTACAATCTATATATGTTGAGTAAAAACAAAGAAATTTTCTTAAGTTGTAATTATCTTTGTCGTGCTTAACATTTTTTCATTAAATTTTAGAATAATTTGCGGTCTAACTCAGTATACTACAAAAAATCATATAATCAGAGCAGCATTGGAAGCGATATGTTTCCAAACTAGAGATATTGTTGAATGCATGAATAAAGACTGCACATTTACAATGAATAAATTGCATGTTGACGGTGTTATGACATCAAACAATTTGCTAATGCAATTACAGGCAGATCTGATGGGACTTCCTGTATGTAAGTGATAATTTTATCTTTGGATTTTTTTGTTTTTCATGATCTCATTTAATTTCTTTTTCTAGTTCGGTCACAATTGATAGATACAACTGCTTTTGGAGTTGCTATGTGTGCAGCTCAGGCTGAAGGCATTAATGCTTGTGTCTTAGAACCTGATAAAAGGTAAGATAGCTTTAGATTAATTTGAATATTATTCCCTTTTTGTCTATAAAGAAGATAGAAAAAAGGTTTTAAGAGCGATGAATTCAGTGGGGATTGATGAACACTTATATTTCTTGAGAACACAAATTAGGTAGATGAATTTTTAGAAGATTCTAAAATGATATTTTGAGTTCTGATTTAATTCAGATCTAACAAGAAGAAACAGAACAGCTTAGAACAAGGAGAAATTATCCATCTTTAACGCACAACTCAGATCGGATAATGTGTTGATGATGTGATGTGATTGTTACACACAAGGATGAAATTGCAGAAACCAAAAAATAAATAAATAAATAATGTAAGTGATTGAGCTCGAACGGGTATTTCTGCACTGCTAGAGTTAACATTTGAGCTATACTTCTGTGCTGCCTTGAGGTCATAAAGCAGCATCATTCCTTAAAACTTAATGCACTATCTGTAACTAGTCGAGAAAATATTCTTGTTTTGTGCATACTAGAAATGTGCTTAATGTGCATCATTGACGGATCAGTAGGTTTTGAGTAAAAGTTAAGCTCACGGCGTTGTGTATGGTTGATTTCTCGTGAATGAATCTTCTTGAAGAATGCTTAATTTTCCGCTGATCCCTGTAAATGATGCTGTCGATGGTTGAATTGTCCCAAGAAAAAGATGTCCATTTAACAATTATATATTCTCGTTTTGCATCTCCCAGTGACTGTTCCAAAAATGCTGCAATCAGATCGCCTGTGCAAATGCATAGAATTTACTGAAAATTTATCAGGTTCTATTTTAAAATAGTCAGAATGCGGACTTGCTTCTGTTTTACATGTATACTAGCTTACTTATTGCATTGCGTCCTACTATACATTTTATTATAAAAGATCGATGTTGCGATGCTGCTTATTAGTCTCCTATTCTGGTGCTCCAGCGATATGATAGAATTCACTTGAATGCATTTTTTATTTCCGCGATTGGAGAGCTCCCATCATGGTTCAACTTCAACCGATGTAGATTTATCCGCAGAGATCGGAAGATATGTACCTACTTGCTTTTTCCAATAAATTGAAATATTGAGCCATTTAATAATACTGTAGTTAACAAAAGCAAAGGTTGATATAGGTAATAGACGATCCTAATAATTAACCCAAATGCTTATACATATTTGAAAATCTATTGAAGCAATCATAAAATACTCATCTCAACTTATCTACTCAATCTTCCATCCTCTTTCTTCTCCTCCGTTTGACTAAACATTGTTCTGATTTTTTAATGTTTGATTATTTCTTTCTTTTAAGATATTACGATAACGTTATGTATGACACATTCTTACCTACTACAACTGACGAGGAAAGAGATAATCGTTATACTAAATGGAAAAAAGCCATTCAAAGGAGTTTAGGCTGGGCAGTAACTAAAAAGAGTATTGTAATGACAGACGAGAGGTATCGATTACTTTCTTCTATACCGGGCTCATTGTTCATAATCGGAGCGTTTGCAATGTTAGTTCATGCCCAGGCTAGCATACAATAGCACAAACATAAAGTAGCAATACGATGACAATGATCTCTAACAGAACTGTGCAATGGGAATTCGATTCCAGGTTTTATATGCAGCAAATTTAGCTAACAAATAATTCATGATGATTTTATCGTAAATTATATTTATTTAAATTAGTTTTAAGTTGAAAGTTAAACATTTTTCACAAGTTTTGTGAACAGTAATTTTTCCATTTATTGTGAACTGTAGAAAAATGCCTTAAGCTTATGATTTTTCTAAGAGTTTTTATAAATTTCCAAACTTTCTTACAATTTTAGTTTTATAGAAAGTTCAGAACTATAGGTACAAAGTTTTTTTTTTTTTAAATATTCACATTTATTTTTTTAGTCGGGCGTGTGAGTTACTATGGGGCATCTGTAAATCGAAGCAGGCGCCTCATTATAAGAGTTAATGACATCAAATTTATTGTTAAAGTTAGATTAAGATTATCATAGTTTATTTTCCGTATTGCGCTTTATGTATACCTATTATAAGTAGCCCAATAACGACAACAGAAATAATATTTCTCATGATGTTGCAATGAGGCCAGTATAAATAAATAGCCAAAGGAAATTCTATAAAGTCGATTTTTTGTAAAATCTTATAATTTGATGTTAAAGTTTTCAGAATAGTTGTTCATTTCATAATGTAGTGCAGCTACGTCGCTGAAAAATTCACCATGAATGACTATGGATATAATGGACTTTTACAATAATGTGACAGTGATGAATTCTGAATTTATCCGCACTCAATATAGTAAAATAATATATTTATCTCTTAAGAAAAATTAAATTTTTGTTCTTATACTTATATCGTCGTATATCAGAATTAGAGTTGGGTATCTCCACAGTATCTTTGGAGAAATGGAGATTAAAAGAATAACCTGGGGCCTTATTATGGACATCGATCAGAATCGCGTTGAGTGTATAAAAGCATATAGACAAAGGAAAAATGAAAAAAAATTTAAAAAATCGAATAGTAAAAATTCACATAACAATCGATGAGAAGTAAACAAACGACTGTTTTGTAGATCTTTCCTATCATATTTCGTAGAATTTTTTGTTTCGCTTTTTCTTCGTATATATGGTTTTATATACTCGACTCAATTCACCCTCCAATACCAACTTGGAAATTTCGAAAATTTTGTACAAAACTTTGACAATAGCTTGGCTATACGAGCAGATGGCAGTCTCCTCTTGTCTTCTATAGCAAAATTTTGTAATGACTCTCCGTCTCACTCAAACTAGAATCTTAAAGTACGGTCTTACGGCAAGCTTTGGGTACACTAGAATTAAGAAGAAGAAGAAGAATTAAGAAATTTTTCGAAACTGGGTTTCTTGAAGAAACAATTTTTTTTTCCGTAATCTAAGAAATATTGTAGCAAGTGTTATACCATTTTAGAATCATTATTAAATGCGTCAACTTTTAAAGTTATTTGCCAAACTGCCGTAGTACATTTTTTTTTCATTACAGTCAGTTAAAGTTGGGTGAAATATTAAATTTCGGCAAAATGTGACATTTTCACTATTCGGAATTACATAAGAAAAATAAAATTGCAAAAAAGTAAAGATTTGTAGCAACAGGAGCTAAAAAACCATTACAGGGTGTACATTTTCACGAAAACAAAAGAAATGTCTATAATATAAAAAATACATGACTTAGATTTTTTATATTTTTCCGGTAACTGTTATGATTTGGTCTATCACCCGATTCCGGCTTGACGTCGACTTACGGGACACCCTGTATATATATATATATATATATATGTGTTGGTGACGTGACTTTCAGAATAAGGTCCATTCGATTAAAGGAAGAAATTGAGCCTAGTAGACACGATATGATGATTTCATCGATGGGTCCTTAGATGAAGGTAATGATGAAATTTGTTCTGGACTCGGGAGTAAACTGATTATATATATGTCGTAGACACTTGATGTGACTCAACACTTCATGAAATATAGGCAAAAAGTGTAACAGTTTGCGCTTAATGACTTTTTACATGTTGTGTCTAAAATGCTTAGCCACTTCGTGAAATGCTACAAGCCTTTACGCCGATAGTGTAATACCAACCGACATAACCGAAAGCTAGGAGATGTGGATGAGTGGTGAAAGTGGAGGTCACGCCCAGTCCTGTCAGACAGCCATACACACACACACAGGCACACGCGAGTGTGTATGGCTGCCTCGTTGGGACTGGGCAAAACCCTCGAGAATACTTCACAAGCCATGAAACAGACTCCCTCCCTACCACATGCGAGACCCAACGTAGTCCTTACATTCTAAAATATTTGCAGTGTTTTTATGTAAAAGTGACAAAAGTTTGATTTGAATAGCTCCTCCGCCCTAAACTACTATTCATACAGAAAAAGCGTTCTGCTAATCTTAAGCTTGCTTTCTTATCTTCCGAACCGTAGTAAAATTTTCATACCTTTCCTAACAAAATTATTTAAAAAAAATTGTCTTAACCAAATGACTACGATTCCTCAAACAAAAATTTTCAGCTGAGTAATCATTGTAAAGTCGCTGTGCCGTCATGGTATGCCGTGGGCTGATGATATCGAATGTAGCTGCCTACAGATTCGGACTACGGCTGCACATACACACACGCAATTATCACTCAGCTGAGAGGTATTGAGCGTAAAATGGTAAGGTTACTTTGTAATCAAAACTATTTTATTATTTTGTTAATTAAGGTATATAGGAATTGTAGCCTTTGGGAAGGTAAGGAACCAAGCTATAAATTAATACAAGACTATTTTCCTTTATGGATAGTAGTTTAGGCTCTATGGCATATATAAAGCCAATGTTTAACACTTTTCAATAAGTATCAATATAGAACATTTTAGAAAACGGACTAAACACGCACACATATATATTTCTGTTTCATGGCTTGGGAAGTATTCTCGAGGGTTTTGGACTGGGACAAAAACCCTCGGGAATACTTCCCAAGCCATGAAACAAAAATCTATTGACACATACACACACACACACACACACAAACGCTCGACTTGAAAAACAGGGTTTCACACACGCTGGCGTGTCTCGGGTGTCTCGCATGTTTTGGCGCGACCTCCCCCTTCACCGCTCATCTCTCTCTCCTAGTCTTCGGTTATATCGGTTGGTATTACACTATCGGCGTAAAGGCATGTAGCAATTCATGAAGAGACTAAAAATTTCAGAGACTTCGTGTAAATATTCATTAAGCACAAACTGTTACACTATCGGTCTACATTTCATGAAGTACCTAGACTTTTCATGAAGTCCTGAGTCAAGTGTCTACAAAATATATATTATACAACAGTTATACAGATATACAGTTCGATGAGTTATTACAGTATTTTCTTGTTGAGATAATTGAAAATTGCTCACTGGTATTATCATCAAAAAATTCATAATAATGACATTGATATATGTATAAATCATTTTTTATAATACCGCACGATCATTTTATTGTAGATCGTGCCTGCGCACATTTTCGATTTTGATTACTAGTGATGGGTGGTATTTTTCAAAGTTTTAAACAACCCTCAGGGAACCTGTCGTAATAGGAGATCATGAGCTATTACACAAAGGAAAGTACCAAAAGGAGCACCAATTTCTGCAAATCACAAGGAATTAGAGAAGCTAGATGATGAATTTCTGTAAACTGCGCGTCATTTTTGCTTAGTGGTTAAGACTAGCATGGAGCACATGATATGCATTTTTGCTTCATGACATGGAATGTGCTAGGCGTCAGAGACAACCATATTGATGAGACTTCTCTAATTGCTGAGTCGAAAAGTTCAATATTTTTTGATTTTTAATGTATTTTGCAAATTCATTGAGATTATCTTCAATGAATTTGAGTCTAAAAACTTGGAAGGCTTTGGGCTTGAATATCTTAATTTTTTTTCTGTTCTATAATTGATTTATGTTTTAAAATATAACGGCTATGTTTTATTAATTTTTTTTTAATAAACTCATGAATATGTATTCTTTTGTTATTTTTAAAATTAATCAACATTTTATAAATATTTCTTCAGTACGCGAACAGATCTGTCGTCATCGGTCATAACCAGAATGATGCAGATCATTATGCTACAATGAATTGAGTGCAGCAAGCTTACCAGCTCACTCTGCATATTTTGCCCTTGTTGCAACGAGTAAAGCGCTCAATTAATTGTGAAATTTGACTCGCTGGCTATTCCGGGTAACACCGCTAATGCTCTCTTCATGTAAAATAATTTTGTTTCCGTTGCTCTTTTGCAATTACTTTAATCTAATACAAAATTTGTTTGTTTACTTTGGCGGTACATCGACGAATAAATTTCAGAATTTAGTAAAAGTTAGCAGTTGTTTTAACTTGATTTCTTCCACTCCTAGCTATCTAAATCAAGATTAAACACACAGTTTAGTCTGTACCTACCTACAACCGCATACAACACTGAGCTCACTACCATCTTTGAGTAAGTTTTCAACTTATTTTGGTGATTCAAATTACCTGACCCAAGGGAACATGAATCATTACAATATTGTTAAATTTACAAATTTTAGATACCATTTTTAATATTCCAGTTATTTGTAACAAAATTGATTGGTGAAGTAGGAGTTTACTAATTGTCTAGAGACTAGTATAATTATTATCTTATTGGCTCAAATTCCATTCCATGTTAATTTTATAGTTTTTGTTATTTTTGCTTTAGTTTTAACATTTTTATATGCTAATAAAATTAAAGGATATATTAAGTTTGGCATTCCGTTTGTAACGTATGGAAATAATGATAGAGGCATTTTGGACACTTACGCATAATTTTAAAAGTTAGGTTCGTCTGTCTGTCCTCACGATAACTCGAAAAAATTTTGTACACGGACTTTAAAAAAATAAATTAAACTTAAACTCGCAAATGGGACCAATCAGGCACTTCTTCGTAGGGTTGCCTTACCAAAATTTCGTTTTTCATTATATATTTGGGCACTGCCTGAGAATAAGTCGACGTAGAGAGCAGAAATTTGGTACATGGTGTTTTCATAGCAATAGTAAATAAAATTTCAAAGATGGACTAAATCGGGCAACTTCTTCTTGGTGTTGCCATACACAAATTTAGAGTTTCACTCATTATATATTTGCGCACTGTCAGAGAACGCGTCGACGAAGAGAGCTAAAATTTTGTACACAGATTTTTCATAAAAATCATAAATCAAATTTCAAAAATTAACTAAATCGGGCAACCACTTATTGGTGTTGCCATACATAACTTTTGTTTTTCACTTTATTTAACTTTTATTTTCATCTAGGGTATAATATTTTTGGTCTTAGACCAATTATAACCATTTCTCTTATTTAATTGCGCTTCTCGTTTTTGGCGGAGTTATGTATTATAGTACAAAAAAAAAATTCTCCATAAACTGTAGTGAGAGATACACATGTAACCTTGTTCCAAAGGAATTTGGAATTTTTTTATGCCTGTAATTCGGTAATAAAATTATATTTATATGCATTTATAGTGGCAAAAAAAAATATTAATTCAAATATCCCTTTTTTAGGATATTATTGATTTTTCAAAATTTTGAGAGACTAGCAACTGTCATATAATCACACAGAAACACAAACACGCACGATAAATGACATTTGAAAGCAAATTGTGAGCATGTGTATTAACAAGATGCCAACCCTATACTTTCCTGAAATAATAAAAAGCTTCGAAGAAAAATGAAAGCTATAGTTTGTGGTGCACACTTGCAGATAACGATAACATCAGAATCACAATGTCCTCACAGCATCACCTCAGGGAGGTGTCTGCTATGTACCATGAAGTATTATTAACGTCTTGCCAAACTTAGTGATGAGGGTGGATTTATAGATTTTTCTCTTGGTTGTTGATGCGAGTTTACTGATGAAGACATTAAAACAATAGGTGAATAGGCAACAACAAATGAAAATTGAAGGCGCGGCGACGGTGAAGTGTTTTCGTTTTCAGTGCTTTAACCAGGTTACTGTGTGATATATATTCATTAGCAACAAACCTCAGCATAGTGTTGATGACTTTCTGGTATTCTGCATATAGAGTGCCTGCAAGTATGAGGTTTTCATCAATAGAAGGAGGAGTAAGCACCGGTTGATGGCGGTATCAAAATAAATTGGCAAAAGAGTTGAAAATGGCTGTTAGTTTTTAAAAACGCATTGTGGACAAAGTGAAATTATTCAATATTTTCGCGATAACGTGAAAAAGTTTTGTGATAATTGTTTTTTTTTATAAATGTATAAACTTTTCTGTGCTGAAGGTTACATTTGAAGGATGTCTCATTGGTTGCTAATTGCTAATCTTGTGGTGGCATATTTTGTGGACCACTCACATTCTAGAGGTAAGTAGAGTAAAACGTTTTTTTCTTATTTTCTTATTTTTTCAAAAGATTTCTCTTATCAAGTTCTTAAGATTTATCTCGACGATAGTTTATTTTATATTCATATACATATGTATGTAGGTATGTCAACATATCCAAAACTTTAGTATTTATGTTGAAGGACTGTCGTTCCATTCACCCATACAAAACACAATTTATTCTTTTGTGATAAGAAAAAAAATGAAAAAATGTGAAGTGGCTTTTTTCTGTCCCACTTTTCTGAAAGACGTATATTGTTCGAAAAATTTGCTCCGAGGTTTTTTTATTTTTTTTTTTACAAAACTTTAAAAAAGAATGAATTTCTTAACTAAAACCGCTTCAACAAAAACTTCCTTCATCTGCTTTAATCTCCCATTACATACTTTTTGCTTCCTAGTAGATAAGGCATATATGGAGCTTAAGAGACATTGAGTCCTTCACGATCCGGATAGATTAGTATTTGCAAATAGTTCTTGTGTACGTACGTACTTATCTCTGTTTATATATAAAAACCAAAAACATAAACGAGATGAGTATTTAATATATATACATACATATGTACCTACATCAATTTCTTAGATTAAAAATTAAAGGGACTAATGATAGCAAACTTCTGTATAGTACATAATATCATAATCTTTCTATGCAGTTTTCATTTCATCCTATTTGGACTTCACTCAGCTTAATTAGACGGGCTGACATAGAGAACGAAATGAAAGAGTCGATATATCCTCATGGCCCAGAAGAATATTTGGAACAGGGCCAAAGTCTTTGTCATCTGTAGTGTAAATATTTCAAAGTTTGAGATGTTACCGTGTTTATAAAGCTACTTATGATCTTCTTGTCTCTAGTGCACCCTTGAAGTTTTAAATTTTTTTATGCTCTATCTAAACATCAGACTTTATGTTCATCTTACTTTGAAATTGTGTGTCCTTTAAATTTCTTTGGGACACAGAATTATGCATAAACTTGGGTCGTCGGAGGTTGTATTTATTATCCCAGCTGAGCAGCAACGTAATTGAAATTCTGCATAAAAATAATAAAGATATTGAGGGCGGGAAACGTGTTTGAAAAAATACTGATGAATATTAAAAGAATCGATATTTTTTGAATTTATCATTTTTATTATTTTTTTTTTTATATGAAGGAAAAGTGGATTGTTTCGAAAATATATTATGATTGCAGAGGAAAAACATTTATTCACAAATTTGTGTAGGCAAAATTTTTCTTTTATGTATACTTGACGTACTTTTTATCTTCTAATAAAAAAACCTATTAAATATCCAAGATTCGAGGCTATGTTGCTTGGTTCCACCAATGATATGGTCGTTCTCATAAGCTTTTATACCCTAAATGAAATCATTGGATTGGACACTCACGCATAATATTAAAAGTTGCTTTGATTTTTGTATGTCCGTCCTCTCGATAACTCGAGCACTCGTTCACTTGGAGTGCTGAAATCTTGCACACGGGTTTAAAAAAGAGTAAGTTTAAATTCGAAAATGGGACAAATCGAGTAACTTCTTCGTGGGGTTGCCATACAAAATTTCGTTTTTCATTATTTATTTGGATACTGCCTAAGAACGCGTCAAGATAGAGAGCTGAAATTTGGTACACGGTGTTTTCATGAAAATAGTAAATATAATTTCAGAAATGGTGTAAATCGGGCAACCCCTATTTGATGTTGTCATACAAAACTTTGGTTTTTCACTATATATTTGGACACTGCTTGAGAACGCGTCAACATAGTGAGCTGAAATTTGTTCACTATATATTTAGACACTGCTTGAGAACGCGTCAACGTAGTGAGCTGAAATTTTGTACAGAGTGTTTTCGTAAATATAGTAAATAAAATTTCTAAAATGAACCAAATCGGGCAACCCATTCTTGATGGTGCCATACAATATCTTAGGGTTTCGCTTTATTTAACTTTTGTTTTCATCTAGGGTATAATATTATTGGTTCTAGACCAATTATAACTTTTTTTCTTGTTTTTTAATTTGGGTTTGTTGCCTTTTGCTTACTTCCGTGCATCTGTTCACTGTCTTTAGCTGAGACATAACAAATGAGAACAGATACAGAGCCATTTTGGATGCTGTAATGTACAAATGATATTCCTCTCGATGGTTCAGAGATCAGTGAAATGTGTAGCCTTAATAATCGAATTTTCCCAACTGAACCATGTCCCTCGAAGAATTTAAGGGAGTAGAAGAAGAAAAATAAAATGAATGTGATTTTTTCCGTTGAGTCGCTAAGATTGCCCATTCGCAGTTGGATTCATGATTAGGTTGGTTAATCTGAAATGTCATGCTTAAACGAAATTTAAATATCGGTAGGCAAATATATATATTTTATTGACGACTTTTATTATTCATATTGTCCTATGGCTAGAATACTTTGTCGCTAATGAGATTAAACCGTCGGAGTTCTAGATGCGATAAATTATTTGAAAGCTTGGAAGGCGTTTCTAATAGATGTGACACTTTTAGATTTAGACTTTTAATCTGATTAAGTATAAGTTTCAACCAGAAAGAAGTATATTCCATTCAATATTCTCGAACGTGACATAAAAGTCGTAATGTAATACCTAACTCGTCGTTATGTAGACGACTCATTGCTTGTGAACAGATGAGAAAAAATTCCTCATCTTTGTCCGAAGAGGGCTTTTCTACGCTTGCACACAATAACAGGTGGCCAACGCTGACACACACATATGTTACAGGACTGAACTTTCCCCTTGGTTTGTTTTGTTTTCAAGCTTGAACCAAACAACACATTTACCTTGACCGCTGTATGTTTTCGCTTTACTTTTTAATCATAATCAAACTATGTTTGTAAACTGAGTGCACAACACATGCTTTGCTTTCACGTTCAAAATCTGCAATGTCTCGAAAGGTTGCTGTCACTGAGAGAAGTTTTGCCGCGCTCACTTATTGGTGTCGCTAGTGGTCAAAACTAAAAAATCGCAGTAGGTCGACCAACACAAAGGGCCACCCCTGACGACATTTCCCTATATATATATATAATTATTAATATTCACGCCTGGAGAGAGTATGAAATTGTGTCTTTCATATTTATTTTGCAACATGCAAACCTCGCTCGGATAGATGAATTGGGAAGAGGTTGAGAACACTAAGAATTCTCTTTTACTTAGGCCACTACAGGACCTATTGTTCACTCTCCAGAATTATGCGCAATTGCTCATAAATCCCAGCCGAAAGCTCTCACAAAATTTAGTATTGCCCCCCAAACCTCCCTACCCGCTTCATTCAATTCAGCTAGGAGATGTGAGTCAAGGAATTTGTAACGTCTACCGGAGAGGGCCAGACAGTGATAGAGAAAATGAGTCATGGTTTTAAATTAATCTCTGCATCCTTTGCATAGGTAGCAAGGTTGTCAAAAAGTGCCATTCGATTCTATGTAGGTGAGCCCTGAGTAGAAATGAGTCTCCAGTAAGAATTGACATGAGAGCCCCCAGAGTTGGTTTGTTAAGTTCCAGTAGCTTTCTCGTTGAGTTTGAGTCAAATTTCCCCAACAGTTCTTTTGTAGTTTTACCCGAAGGGGTCATTTAACCAAAGACAACTGTGTTAATAAATATTACAAGTGAGGTGTTTTGGTGCAAACCCGATTGTGGAGGGGGAAGCCTTCGAGAACGCTCCAAGACGCGTGAGCTCGTCCACTTTTATTGCTGTAACCTGGAATAGGACGAGTACTTCTATACATCGAGAAATTGTAGTTTCACACTCCAGTATCTACCAGTTTGCAGGTTGTGAAGGGCTATACCAAGCCTATATGACAGCTGCTTGGCTATCCAAGCAGTTGGCTATCTCTTTGTTCTTAGTAACTGGATTTAGAAGATACCTTTCAGGATGGCCTTGATTTCCGCTTGGAAAGCTAACTCTCTTATATTGTGCACGAAAAATTCTAGTGCCGGTCGATGTCTATTCCTGTTGGCATCATTTCGTGCCTTATCGGTGAAGTTTGCAACATCTTTTTAGTAATGATTGTGTGCGTACTTAAATTTTACAATTTTGTATATTAAAAAAAAAAAAAAAACTAAAAAAAAACTTTTTTCACAGAAAATTTTTCAATGGTACTGCACAACACCGATTTAGACAGTACGTTTTTAAGCAATATAATAAACGCATCCAATTCAGCACCAGAACTAATCGAATACTATGAATTAGATGAAGAGGTTGCATCATCGACTACACCCCTTCCGGATATATATCCAGATCCAGAAGAAGTCAACCGCAAAATAAAAATTCTGAATGTCAATCACATAATTCATAAGTCTTCTTCAAGCCTACGAGAAACGGATTCAAGAGGCGATGTAGATTTTAAAGGACATGATCTTATAGATAACATCATGTATATCTACTATGGCTCAAATAGTAATCTGAAAAACAGTATTGGCAGCAGTATTGTAATTGGAGGATCAGTTCTTGCATTAGCTGCACAAATTTTATGCTGTGTGTTGATGATCCTAAGAAACCGGTAAGATTATATTGTATATTTCCCAAAAATAGTCTTAAAATTTTATTTCAATTTCATTAACAGAAGGCTTCGGCGACAAAATGCGCTTTTCACGATATTCTTCAATTTTGTCGTGATCCTTTTGATGTCAAATTTGATATTCGTATTGGGTGTTCAGGCGAACAAAAGTGAATTTCGTTGCGGAATGGTAGCAATTCTTCTACACTACTGTCATTTAAGTACAGCCGTTTGGGGATTAATCTATATTTACATTATTTATGATTATATCGTAAATGATTGCGGTATTAATTTGAAATACGATTATTTTATGGCTTATGGAGCACCAGCTATCTACGTTTTGGTGAGAATTATTTTTATTATTATTTATATTACTAATGTAGTGCGCAGCAGTAATAAATTTATATATATTTCAGTTTTCTTGTGCCATATCTAGTACAAGTTACGAAATTATTGAATACTGTTGGATGTCTGTACATCGTGGAATGATAGTGAACTTCATGATTCCAGTTTCAGGCATTATAGTTGCATCTACAGTTCTTGGCACATTATGCTTGCGTGAAATCGCTACCAAACAAAGAGAAGTAATCGCCGAAAGTATTGAGAATATTTTAGAAAATGCCGCAAAATGTCATGAAATTAATTCTGGTACAGTTATTGAAACAGATAAATGTTGCGAAATGGATGAAAAGGTAATTATTTTTTCTTTAAGATTTTGATCTATTTTATTCTTAAATTTAATTATTATAAAATTTGCAAATTGCATTACAATTGCGATCCTATGAAAGGTTTGATCGATACAATTTAGGTGAAATTATTATTTTAAGCTTAAAAAATATATACAGGGTGTCCCTCGATATTAGAATTGTAAGATTGAAAGAGGTGATCTTGTGGAAAATCAAAAAAGATATTTGCGTTGAGGGATTGAGCCAATCTTTGCTAACTTGAGATATGATTGTTTTTGAATTTTGTTTTTCAGTATTAAAGTGAACAATTTTTCCAAAAATTTTAAATCGTTAACATACAAATTTTGAGTCCGCAAGCATTTTTTTGTACGATGGAAATTTCTCAGTTTTCATTTAAATCAGAGCTCAGAAATATATTATTCTTCTAAATTTATAACGTAAAATTTATAGGGCTTGCCTGAATCCCATAACACAAATTTATGTAGGTCTGGTGCACTTATACCCGCTTTTAGATCTGCCCAACATTGGCAGGCTCTGGTTCGAGAAATGGAATGTTTAACCAAACCTTTCTAGTAGGTCACCTATTTTATTCTTTATAATTTCTTGGTGATCTCCTACAACATCAAATATTTTTTTAAATTGATTTTTCAAGAAATAAATTTAAGCAATTTTTGTCTCCCTGTCCCTAAAAGTAGGTATAGAGGAGAGACAGAGAGAGGATAACAAATATTGTATTGCCATCATCTATTTCTATTCTGGACTATGATGGTAATTCCATAATAATGTTAAGTAATATAAGCAATTTCAGTAGTGTCAGCAGTCCATTTTAGATATGTCTGTGAGCTCACTGACTTTGTGAGAAAAGTAGCACTCCAGCCCCTGTGCCCGCACTTGTCTTGGATCCATCCGTAAAGATAGAAATATCGGATGTTACCATCATCTCTTTCCCATCCCAATCACTCCTGCTTAGCAAGTTAGGAGAGGTAGTCTGTTTCTTCCCTGCGTTCTTCCGTATTAGCCTTTGCTCATCTTGGAATCGAGTATGACTCCCAGATACTTTACTTCATTGGAGAGGGTAAGATCAACTCCACTCAGCATTGGAAGTTTGAAACTTTGCACCTGCCTTTTTCTTGTAAAACCACTAGCTTTGTTTTCGGTGGTTTATCCTCAATTCACTATTATTGGCCTAGTTATTCAGTTTAAGCAGCGCAATTCGAGCCTTTCATTAATAGTAAAAGTTGCCAGGATGCATATGTCATCCGCATAGGACACCGCTTTAGAGCCCTTCTCTCTAACTTGATGAGGATTTCATCCAATACCAGTAGCCACAGGAGTGGTGATAGCACCCGTCCCCTGCGATGTACCTCTGTAGACTCCTCCTCTTCTCACAACCACGTCCCGTGAGCAGGAGTTAATCTTTCTACTGAGAAACATTGAGATGATCTAGTCCCATAGACCCTTATCAACGTCCATTATACATAGTCTCAGTCTTCATGAAGCCCCCTCAATATCCAGAAATGCGCCAGAGTGTGGGCCTTGAAAATTATGGAAAAATCACCAATCAAACTGGAAAAATTAGAAATACACAAAACAAACGAGCTTTTAACTTAATAGAATCTCACTTAAATTTCATGTGCACAACTCAGCTGAATTCTTTTGTGTCCATACATACATATATACATTTTCATAGAAAGATTTAAATAAAGCGAACAGTACAAATAGTTCGATTCAATCGACAGAACAATTTGTTCTCTCCAGTATATGGGAGTTCTAGAACAAGGTATACAAAAGAATACAGCTTTCTTCTTTCTTTGAAAGGTAAGATTGCTGTGATGGGCTCATGTATGTTATTTATTGTTCAAGATCACATTTTTATTAGAAAATGTCGTCCGATGTGCGTTGCGAAATTGAAAAAAAAAATTTAATTAATTCCTACAAGGTGCTCAGAGCTACTAATTTTTTTAGTTTCACGAGGTTTTGAGTTATTTCAAGTCTACAGAGAAAAGCTCCTATAGACTAAGCGCTAAAACTAACTTGAACATTAAGTCACAAGATTATAAATATATACAATAAGAAAAAGAAATGTAAAGGATATCTAAAGGGATGATTATCAATAAACACAGGACAATATTTCTCCAAGTACTATGTTCTTGAGTAAGATTTATGAAAGTACAGACTACCTTATAATTTCTAGACTAGATGGGTTCATTCTGCCCGTTACAAACTCTATAATAAGGAGTGTATAATAAGTCTTTGGATCGAATAGAGAAATCAGACATATAAATTTTGAATAAGGCGATTAATTCGGATGAGCAAATTATGTAGCAGAAAACATCTCTGACAAACATAATGCTAAAAACGCTTCTACGAGTATCTAAAGTTTGGAGCCCAAGTAACTGGCACCTGGCCTCATATGAAGGAAGACCAATTTCCTAGTTAAGCCCGCGCATGTTATAACGAGTAAATGATCTTTGTATAGATTCAATGTGTTTAATATGTAAAGCTGTTTGTCTAAAGGCATATGTATAGTATATAAAGGCCTGACTTAATGCATCTTCTAATCACGAAAACTATTGCTCTTACCTAAGTAATATCATAAATTTATTCTTTTTTATTTTCCTAAAATTATATTTGTAAAAAAAAAAAAATACTTGGATGAGTAATTTAATTTTTAATTGATGTTTTTTTTTGTCTTTCAACAGATTAATGACAATTACAAGAAAAATGATTTTTACGACTCAAAATTTGATTTGGGTGTGCTTTCTATTGTGGATTTATCACTTCAAAGCTCAGCAGATAGTCAGGATTTCACAGATTTCAAGAGAGCAGTAAAATTTTGGCTATTCTTTCAGCCGATGTTTGCAATTTGCTGGTTTTTTGGAGCCGTTGCCTTAGAAAACAGACAATCCTGTGCTATGCCGATCATATTCATTATCTGCTACAACATAATGGTAAAAACTAAAATTTTCGAAAATACTATCTTAGTGAAATTTCAACTATAATTGAGAAAAATAATTTACTTTATAGAATTGGTATTTATTGGTACGATCACCATATATATGCCCAATTATTCAAGACCAACATCATACAGATAAATTTCAATCAACTGATAATAATGAAGAAAACAATCAACAATCCATATGCACGGATACTATACCATTGCTCTGTGCTCCATCAAGTCTACAAATCAATCAAAAGGCGGCAGTCGTCGAAGATAGCATGAATGACATACACATTGGTACCAATTGGGCTGATTCTTTAGGAGATGTGTCTTGTAATCTTGACTCAATTAGCACCATAAGCAATTAATATATTATTTATGTGATTTTTAAACGGAAGCTTAACGAGTTGAATGGTTTTTATAAGACCTAGAAATTAAGCCGTTTCAGGAATGTAATCTCGAGGAACTTTGGAATTGTTACCCGAAGTACTTTAGAGTACGGGTTAGATACATTTTAATATTGACTGACATACTATATATGATACACTTTCATTAGACTAAACTCGTATGTTATCCTTCTGCACGAGATTCTGTGAATAAGGATTTATTTTCTAATTGCAGAAAGTAATATACTTACATTATAGTACAAGTAGCAAAACATTGTTATGATTGCTCATTTCTTTTAAGAATATTTTTTATGGTGTATAACCAAAGTTTAGGGTGTATTACACTTTATTTATCACATTGCATTTATTTTGATACAATGCATATCTCCGGCCTGAAATGAATAAAATAAAGTTTCGTATTTCTGGCATTATTAGTGGTAATCCATGTTGATCAGTATTACTACTCAATATCAATATTGATTTAAGAAAGTTGAACTGATTGCTGCGTAACCAAGTAACGTTAAGTTATTTTTTTTATCTTAAATTACAATTGCGCCTAAGAGCCACAGAGTCAATAATTTTTACCCGAATAATAACCAGAAATTACCGCAAGATTATCGAAATTCTGTTGATATAGTAACTGGAAAGACGTTTTGAAAGTGGCAAAAGTATGTTTTGTTTGGTAGTTAGTTTTGGAAAGTCTTTGAACCGCTTAATCTCTGATATATCAATAAATTTGGCAATAAGTTACTGAAATTGTCTGTACAATTAAAGTTTTTTTTTTATAAATTTTTACCATAATTAATTTCAATAACGCAAAAATATGTACTTTCAAGTTCAAGTGAAAATATATTGCGATGTAAACACCACTGTCTAAGGATGCGATTACGATTACGAACCCAGCCAATAATACTGGCGCCAGTTGGTACGATCAGTTGTAAGCGCGAGCTGCCTTGAGCTAGTTTTTGTTGGCGGTTACCATCAGCAATGTTGGGCTAGTATTTTTAAAGTTCAGTTGTTATGTCTATGTACCGTGAATAGATTTTCACTTCAGTAGTTTAGTAGCTTTGGAATTATGACAATGTACCGACCTATGGCACCTTCTGTTATCCGAAAATTTAATTAAGGAAACAGGTACTCCGTGCATCCATTTAATGCGAAACTGCAGAAATTGGGTGAATATCATCATCTAAACAATTAGTTGAAGGCAGATGAAAAATCTGTTTTCGAATATATACTACAGAATAATGCCGGAAACATTTAACTATTATATTTTGAGTAAAATAAGACAATTATACAGAAAGATCCAACGGTCCTTACCACGATTTTACCAGAAGAAAGGCGGAATCGTAATTTTTGAATATCACTCATTTTCTATATCTCATCCAACGTTTCCACATCTATATTTATACGAAAGCTTTATTGCATCTAAACAACTGGCGCTCGTAAATATAAATAACTCCACCAGAAAAAGGCTGCGGTTACGAGCCCCGCTAGTAATACTGGCGCCAGCTGGTATGATCGGCTGTAAGCGCGAGCTGGCTTGAGCTAGTTTTTGGTGGCGATTAGGCACCTAACCAGCAGCAAAAGCACCAGCTGGCATCACACTGTATATTCAAAGTGGCTTGAGCTAGTATTTTCAAAGTTCAGTTCTTATGTGTAGGTACCGCGAGTACTTTTCACTTTAGTAGCTTTGGAATTATAACAAGGTACCGTACTATCTTTGAGTGAAGAGTTTCTGTTATCCAAAAGCATAATTAAGGAAATATTCCGTTCATCCAATTAATGCGAAACGGCAGAAATTAGATTAATATCATCTACACAACATGTTGAAAGCAGATAAAGAAATTTTTTTCGAATGCTACAGAATTAGGGCGGCAATTTTTGAATATCACTGAAAGAAGTTATAGTCCCCATTCAGCTTCCACATTCATTTTTGTACGAAAACTTTATTGCATCTAACTGGCATCAACTGGCGCTCGTAAATATAAATAACGCCACCGCAAAAAGGTACTGACGCCAGCAAGCGTGCTTGCCGCTAGTAAGATTTTTATCTCGTAGCCACACCATTTACTATAAAAGCACTCTAGATGTTGGCGACAGCTGGCGTTAGTATAACTGGCGAGGTGCGTAACCGCAGCCAAAAGCATTGGCACCAGTAGCTGCAAGCAAGCGTGCTTGGCGCTTGTAAAATGTTTACCTCGCAACCACACCATTTACTATAAAAGAATTCTAATTGCTGGTGATATCTGGCGAGGTACGTAAACGCAGCCTAAGACAAGACTCCCTCCTGGCGGTGATAAGTGCTATATTTATACTCTACAAATTCTCCTAGAACCTACGCGAATATTCCATTTCAGAAATATCGATTCACCAAACCTAGAGTTGTTTACTGTCCACACCTTATTACTCATCTTACGCTTAAGTTTCCATTTCACTTGTCTCATTTTGTTGCACGTAAAAATACGTTTTTTATGTCATAAATGTATTAATATCATAATTATTAGTAGCAGTAGAATATTTAATTAATATATGATTAAACTTATCGTTTTCTTTTTCGATTTACTGCATTTAAATAAGTTTCCATTGTTATACAATAAAATGCAGTACAAATAATCAGAACGTCGTACCTATGGCAGGTGATTTCACTTATCAGAGAATGCTTACTTATGTCATAACAACTTACCAAACTAGTCATCGTCAGGTATTTGCACCCACTTTTAATTCAAATACGCAGATATGAAAATGTTCAACATTCAAATTGTTTTAAAATACACATTTTATACTGGCTGCATTCACCATTCAAGCTCGAAGACCCCTTCCCCGATGGTTTCTGAACTGGTTACTTTACATGACCAATTCTCAAGTGTTACGAAAGGATAGGAAAGGAAGGCAAGGAGTCTTTGTTCTTGGATGCCGAATGTATTCAATATAAAATGTGTATTTTAAAACAATTTGAATTTTGAACACTTCATCTATCTTTTGAATTTTTTAAGTATATATGTATGTAGGTATCATGAATTTGAGGATTATGTGATGTTCCATAATGAAATCATTGTTTAATTGAACCTGAAAAAGATTCAATTTGTTTTATAAAATCAATTGCACTACTCATTTTATTTATAGAGGAGAGGCACATATCATCACCTACCGGTTTCAAACAGTTCAAACTAATTTCAGTAGTTATAGAAATTTTCTATATTTCTGTCATCTCGATAATGCTGCAAATAATTTAAACAAACAAGATTAAGTGGATAAATTTTACCTGTATGGACTTTTAATATTAAACTTAAAACGAATTCAAAAATTCCAATGAAAATTAATTAACTAACAGCATATTATTTCTGTTTAAAGGTAATGTAGTGTAACTGTGATTTTTAAGAACAATTTGAGGGCTTATATATGTATTACGATTACTGTTACTACTATTGTGAGTACAATTTGAAAAAATTTCTAACTTAATATTGTTCATCTTTTGTTTCGTTTCGATTTCTCCTCGGAACTGTGAAAAGTTTAGAAAAAAAATAGCATAATTAAATTTTTTAGTACAAATTGAAATTTGTTTATTATAAGGAATAAGAAAAAGGTCTGCATTTTGTAAAAAATAAAAATTAGGTACGTCGTACCTTAAGTTTAAATTGTGTATAGCTGTAATAGCTTATTGTTAAAACTCAAATTAAACTTTGTTTTGTTACGACAGTAAGAGTGAATTTAAAATGCATCACTGTAGAATTGATTCTAAATTGGGCTTTTATAGTGAGTGAGCCTCACTTAGCCCAATAGCATAAATTTGACTCTTGCATCGATGCGCGGCAGTGGTGTATTTTTAAATATTATAAAATTTGCGTTGCAAATAGTTAAATGAATATTAACTAAAATAATATCAAATTGTTTAGAGTAATTCGAGTATAATTATGAGGAAATAGAAAATAGAATTTTAAAAAATCTTCGTCATTTTACTTTTTTTACTTTGTATACACTTTTTCTATTTGTTTTTCTTATTATACCTATACCATAAATGAAATCTCTATATTAAAAGTTTGTCATTCCATTTGTAGTGCATAGAAATAATGCTGGTACGGCAAAATGGAATGGACACTATCGCATAATATTAATAGTTACATATTTTTATTTTTACACATGCCTGTCCTCCCAATAGCTCGAGAACGAATGCGTTTACTTAGAGAGCTGAAATTTCGCGCGACGACCTTCCTAAAAAAAACTTTTAGGTCTATGTTTGAAAATGGGACAAATCAGATAACTACTTTGGAGGGTTGTCATACATAAATCTCCTTTTTCACTATAATATACATATATTTGGACAATGCATGAGAACGCGTCGACGTAGAGATCTGTAATTTTGTACACGGTGTTTTTATAAAAAGTAAATACAATTTCAAAAATGGACCAAATCGGGAAACCCATTGTGTTGCCATACAAAAATTGAGGTTTTGTACGTTTATTGTGAAAACTATCAGTCCTAGGTATTTTTATTGTACTGGAAAATCCTATGAAATTCGGTATAATCATTTTTACTGTCCGTCGAACAGTTCCAGAAATAGATGAGAAAAACAATATTTTTTGAAGTTTGTACTGCTTTTTCTGCTAGTCCATTTCCTCTTGGATGGTATGGCGAGCTAGTTTGATGATTAAATTTCCACATTTTCGAAAAATGTTTAAACCCAAGTGATGAGTATTGCGGACCGTTGTCTGATTCTAACACTCTTGGTATACCTTGAAGTGAGAATATGTTTTTAAGAAATTTTATAATATATCCTGTAGTTATTTCATTAAGACTTTCAAACTAAATGAATCCTGAGTAACTGTCCATTATAACGATATAATCTTTTCCTTTAAAATGGAATAGATCAGTTGCTACAATTTCGAATGGATATGTCGGTATTTCTTTTCGACCAAGAGGCTCTTTAATGTCACTTTTCTGATTTGCTTGACATGATGCACATCTTTGAATATAGTCATATATGTCCCTATTCATTTTTGTCCGTCCATTTTTGCTCGTCGAACACATTTTTCGTAGTTGAAATGTTCGCTATGAATATATTTCAGCAAGTCTGCTCTCATTTTGGCTGGAATTAATGCTTTATGCGATTTATAGATGATCCCATCATATACAGACAGTTCATCCCTGAAGTTCCAGTAAGGACGTACTACATTAGGTATGGATTTGATATTGTCCGGCCATCCTTTTAGAATCAATGATTTAAGGATTTGGCATGTTTCATAATTTTTTGTCAAGTTTGTCAGTCTAGTTAATTCCTCATCAGAAATTGAAAGCAGCATTTGTACTTAAAATTCCTCATCCGGGCTTGGATTGTCACAGTCTCTGCTTAAAGGATCTGCGAGGTACATCTTAATCTCTTGTTTATAGATGACTTCTGGATTGTAGGTCAATACACTTAATCTGATTCTTTGAAGTATGGCTGCCGAAGATTGTATAGGCTTTCGAAAAATTGTTTCCAAAGGTTTGTGGTCTGATTCGACTACAACCTTTTTACCCCATACATATTCATGGAATTTTTCACATACAAATTTCACTGATAAGGCTTCTTTTTCTAACTGTGAATACCTTTGTTGACATTCAGTTAGGGCTTTTGATGCGTATGCGATGGGCTGTTCTTTTTGGAGAAGAACTGCTCCTAGTGTCCTAGAGAAGCGTGTAAAACTTTGAACCTTGTAACCTAACTGCGATTTCATCAATAGTTCGCATTGGATAGTGACGCCGTAAAATGTTGACATTAACATCCGTTGGGTCTATACAGACTCGAATTTCGTTCTGCTTTTTTCACTTCTACTATTGGTGAAACTGAAGGAGTAGGCTCCTTTATTGGTTCGATTACGTCCATTTCTATCATTTTTTCCAACTCTTTTTTGACTTCATCCCTGATTTTATACGGAATTTATACGGATCCTGAACTGTGGATTTGAAATTAAGTCCATGTCATATACAAATCCTTTTAAACATCCAAGACCTTCAAAAATATCGTCCATTTTCACTGTGTGAACTCTTTGAACGAGACCTAGTTGTTCACATGCATTGTCACCTAGAACTGGTTTTATGTTTTCAGCTACGACTTTAAACATAACTTTACATATTTGATTTGCAATGAAGCATTTTATTTTTGATTGTCCCAGATTGCTGAAAGACATTAGCGTTTTGACATTACACTTATCGATTTTAGCATTCACAACATCAATTGCACTTTTCGGTAGTACATTGCATTGGCCACCTGTATCTAATTTTATGTCGAATTTGTGATTTGCGATTGTGATATATTCTGTCAAATTGTCAGATTTCGCTATACCATTCGAGAATAAACCTACTTGTATGATGCTGTCATCTAGTATGTTAACATTTATTGCCAACCGTTTGCCTTTTTGTTTGTTTGTTTGACTGTTTCTACACATTGATTCAAAATGATTTTTATCACTGCACTTTTTGCCGGTGTGTTTAAATGCTGGACATTTACGTACTTAATGTCACTTACGACAGTCAAATGTACGATTATTACGATTTGATTTGTAAATCAATTCGATGGAACGCTCATTTTCTCTTGAGATTTCTTCTACTTGTTGTTGACAAATCGGTAGCTTGACACAATTGTATTGCTTGTGTTAATGTTATGTCTTGGACTAGCAATTTGGGACGAAGTTCTTCGCTTTTTACTCCAAGAATTAACTGATCTCTCATAATGTTTTCGGTTAAATGCTCATATGCGTAATTCTGTGATTGTAAGCGTATTCTTGCAATTAACTCGTTTACGGATTCGCCGTCCTTTTGAGAAATTTTGTGAAATTTATAACGCTCAAATGTTACGTTTATTTTTGGTTGAAAGAAATTTTCAAAAGTACTTTTTATCTGCTCTAAAGTTACCTCTTCACCTATTGCTGGAAGTGGCTGTTGCAGCGTGTTGTATAATTGTATATATTTGGATATATGGATATTTTGTGGCTTCGTTGTAATCTGCGTTGCGATTTCGAAATAACCATACTGTTGTTTCCATAGTTTCCATTCCTTTCACATGTCCTTATTATGCTCAATTATGAGTGGTTTTGGCGGTCGAAGAAGATTGGTTCCAACGTTTCCCGTAATTTTTATGAAAATATCCTTCTGATATCACTAAACTATTTGTTTTGTTAGCTAACGTTTATTTATAAGTTTAGTCGGGTTTCGGCACCATGTAAATATAAGATTAGCTTTTAGATTTCTATTTATTAAAGTTATACTAGCTACGATACGTGTTTATAGCACGAGATGACAATACAAAGTGTGTACATCGATATATATCATATATTATGTATATAGTACTAAACTAAGTATGAGCATAGATGGCAGAAGAACTAGATGTCGCATGCAGTACCAAAAAAGTATACAAAATTTATATGGCTGGGTGGTCTATTCCGGAATGGACCACAACATTTGAACTGATGTGTATGTCGAGTGATTCATATTTTTTCGTATCTGAAGTGTTGAGGAGGTCGATCAAACGAATACAAAACTGCTGTTAAAAAAACATTTGCTCTCGGCATTCTCTTAACCATGTTGGTGCCCATTCCAGAAAGCACTACCCATTTCACAATTTGTATACTCTGCTCTAGTATGCCATGCGACATCTAGTTCTTGTGCCATCTATGGTATGAGGCAAGGTATATAGAAGACTAGAACTGTGACGTGTTTCGTCCTATAACGTATATACATTTCTATTGAAAAGACAGAGAGATGTGTGTACTGTACTTTCCTATACGTTCGGACACAAATGGCGGAACGTGGTTCGTAATGGGAATACCTTGTATTCTATATACCTTGAGTATGAGGTAAGTACAAGACTGGTCTACCTTGCACTGACAGATAAAAATATTTTGATGGTTTGCAAAATAATTGGCATGTTTTGCCAAATGACTTTAGTCTCCCTGTGACATTGCAACACAAAAATTTCCTCTCGAATCGGCCATATCTTGTTATCTTTGTATCATGGTACATATGTATATTATAAGGATTTATCAAAGTCACAGCAGCAAAATACTTATACGCTGTAGTATGCTTTTTTTCGTTGATGAGCGTTAAGTGGGAAACAGAATGTGGCGCTGGTGCTGTAGCGCAAACTGTCAAAATATAAAAGCACGCTTTTCGTATGATGGCGACACAATGCGTAGCTGGCGCTGTAGCGCACTTTTGGTGTGCGCCAAGATTGACATTTGTGATTTTGAAGCGGTTTGTTCGAGTGAAACAAATTGGAAAATTTTGATACAGAAAAAATCATCGAAATAATGAAAAGGAAAGATATAAAAATCCCTTATATAAAAATTTAAAAAGAAAAGCGGAAATATGGAATGAAATATAAAATATCAAACTAGTTTTCACAGAACTAAGCTGCAGCATTGTGTTCATACTCAGCTACAAGCCAGCACCAGAGCCAGCACCACATTCTGTTCCAGCCTTTACTCGGAAAAAAGTGAAGTATGCTGGAAAGTGTAAGTAGGCCAATAATGAACGATCGTACCTAATCTTATCCAATTTGAATTGTGAAAGATTATTAATAAATCTGCGTCTAAATTAAATTGAATTGTGACCAACTTCATATATACAAATGACAATTATAATGCAACTTTGGTGATAGTAGGGAAAAATATTTTAAGTGAACAAAATTCTGTTGGGGATGTTTCTTTTGTAGTGATTGCCATTGTGCATAATATTAGAAATAATTAATGATAGTCCATTTGTCTAATTTATTCAATAAGTCGGTTGTTTTTGAAAGTATATCGTGTAAATTAATGGAGTTGGGTTTAGTGAAAATCAAAAAAAGTGACAAAAGGAAGTACGGTAGTAGATGGCTTCTGGTGAAAATTTTACAATTTTCATGTTTTTCGGATTGTGAGTGACAAGCATAATTAAATTAGTTCAAATAATTTCTATTGTGTAAAGTAACAATTTGTGATTTTTTTCCAAAAGTATTTATGTGTTATGATTGTTTAATATTTGCCAATTTCTTCTATAAAAAAAATAAGAAATTGAAATAAAACCAAGATGTCTTTGGGATTATGCTGATGTGCTGCTCTTTAAGAAAGAAGATACATAATAAATAAATGTGAAAAGAAATTTCTTTGTGATTTTGTGAATTTCCATGTTAATTAAGTTATTCGTGTAAAATCAATTGTGAAAATTTTTATACTATTAGCAAACTTCTAGCCAGAATTATTATCACTTTCCAGTACGGCAGATTTAATCCAACCAACATGTCACGGAATCATAGCAGATGTCCGCACATGGAGAATGTTATTCAACTTTCTCTACCGGAACTGTGCAAATTGAAGCAGGTAGGTAACAAAATTGAAAAAAAGAAAAAATAAAAAAATTTATTGCATTTCTTCAATCGATTCACCTGCACAAATAGGTCAATGATTTTTATCAAGAGAAGTTACAACAATGTGAATTCTTGTAGTGTAAGCGAGAGCAGAAAAGCGAAATTAATTTCACAACATTTTTAGAATAATTATTTATGTGATAATATTGTTAAATAATGCAAAATCATGTTTTATACGTGTTATAAATTAAAACCATGAGTGGTGATACTACGTTTTTATTAATATATATTTTAATTATAAGGTAATGTTCAATGTACCTGCGTTAAATAGATTTATATAAAAATTTATTTTGTATTTTATACTTCTTTGAATCTTCATCTAGGTCTATCTAGGCAAAGCTAGGTGTTCATTTCCTTAAGTATAGCTTTCATTATCAAGTTGGGTACTTGTGTATATATGCTCCTATTATATAGCTTCTATTCAAAGTGAGAATGTATTTTTGTTTATTTTACGCAATTTTTTAATTTATTTCTATCGCTTTTAAAAATTATTCACAGAAATTTGCGTAATTCTACCGTGAATTAACACGTTTTCAGCAAGTGCCAACAGTTGGTGACGTCTGCTATATTTACTTTACAAAAACCTGCAATGCAATCCCCGTGTTCATACACGACAATATTTCGAATACTTAATCTGACAACAAAAAGGCAATTCATGGAGTTGAATGGGGCGCATAGTCTGACTTAGAGGTGGATATTGTTCATTGTTGATCGCAATAAAACTTAATAAAAATATCTACGTAGTGCTATACTTCCAGTTGTTGATAATATATATATTCCTACAAGTATATCTAACAATATTGTTGGTTATGAAAAATTCCTAAACACAAACGATTGTTCAGCAGTTTTCTTTTCAATTATATGCGATTCTTTTCTTTCGTAATTGTTTACATTCAAAGATATATATGTACCGGTGACAACATTTTGTGAACATGTATGTAACCTATAAAGAGAACTGTTCACAAATGTTTTGCAAATTTTCTTTGATCTTAAGGAATGTGCCAAGGTGCATTAAGAATATAAAACACCTTTATAAAAAAATAATGCAAGTGAACCTAAAAGATACTAATATAGTTAACATTTTGGTAAATAGTAAATGTAAAATTAAGCAAGTAAGTAGACAAAAGCAGTCAACATGGTGCGACATCTATCGGAGGTTGTTATTAATAACTGAGCTGAGTTAACGGGACATGTTTTCCCCTCTTCTGTTTCATAATTTTATCTAGCTTATTAAGCCACAGTTGCTTTCAGCTAGCATTAACCAAATAAAGGAAGTAACTGCTATCAAGAATAAGCGCCGGGAGAAGAAAATGTAGCAAGAATTCTTCCCCTGTGAATCGGTAAGAAATTACGTCAAGCCAGGTATGACTTTTTTGCAAATACTAAGCAATAATAAGCCGCTAACAAGGGACACACAAAACGAGTCAGACAACTTCTACACTCAGGAGGACGCAAAAGCCTTTTCGGGTGTGATCTTTTCACACTCATGAGGAAAATCAAGAACTTTATTTGTCAATACAGGAAGGTCACTACTCTAGCAGAACGCCAAAGTGCTTATCTTTAATTTGCTTTGGGCTTATGTCTGCGGAAAAAAGCAGATTGAAGATAATTGCATTAAATTACAAGTTACTTAAGCGGCGTTGCAAAAGAATATCCCTTAATTCGTTCCGCGAAACACACACTTAACCTTGACCTCCTATCAGAGACACACCTTAATCCTCGCCACAAACTAGTTCTTCAGAAATTGTTAACTACACGGTCTGATAAAACCGACTCAGTCTTGGGTACAGCCATTCTATTCGGAATGGGCTTGAATTCGAAGAAATTAAGTTTAGAGCCCCCAGTAACATTGAATGCACGACAGGAAAGGCTTCCA
The DNA here is from genome assembly GCA_963930735.1 of Dioctria linearis. Lineage (NCBI taxonomy): Eukaryota > Metazoa > Arthropoda > Insecta > Diptera > Asilidae > Dioctria > Dioctria linearis. Next base: position 16,503,796 of record OZ005740.1, on the reverse strand, counting down.
CGTCTCTCAAGAAGCTCTTTTTCTCATCTCCCTGTACAAAAGAATCAGAAGGAATCTCGAGATCCTAAAATATGTTTCAAAGGATCAACAACATCCCATGTGGAATGATCCAATTGAAAACGCAGCTGGCAAAACCATTGCCAACTGGTTGGGCCGAAACCAAGAGAGCCGCGACTTCATTGTGGTCTCACCAACCATACCAACTTTTCCGCGTTCAAGATCACACGTCGTCTCCTCAAGTATGGTAAGCTTATACTGCCCCAAATCGCAAATACCAACTGCGATATTCACCACGCCCCTTCAGACCACCTTTCCATGGAATTATCTATAAAACTGATCTTAATTGAATATACTCACCACACACTACCAATCTCTTCCACTCTAATTGACGTATATTGGAATGAATTCCAAGACAGACTGACATCACTCTACCAAGGGAATCTCCTAAATTTGGAGATAGACTCAAAAATTAAGCTATTTACCAGCTGCATACAAAGGCAGATATTACCAATTCAAGAATCTTGCCCCAAGTCTTCAGAGTATATATACAGGGTGATTCTGATCAAGATACCTTCCGGTATACCACGCGATTCCTTGAGGTAATCTGATCAAAAAATTGTTCCACATACCCCCCCCGCGCAACCGCATTTACCACAGAACCCTCAATATCCAAAAGGTTGCTTATCAGTTGCAATAGGCGGTAAGAACATGGTGTTTTTAAAAGAAAGTAATTAATGAGTAATAAAGAAATTATTGAGATTAATTCGGCTGTTTGAAGAAAATCTCCCTCTAGTGTTCATGTGCTTATCAGTGATAATATCAGCAAACTAAACTGTTTTGCGATGAACAGTTTAGAAAGAGACTCGAAAATAAAACCAAGACAGTCTGTGTCTGTGGTTTCGAAAATATTAACAAAGTCTGTTCTAGGAAGCCGAAACCCCCCAAAATCATAACCAACAGCGCAGAAACTCTCACTTCCACAGGAAAAGCGCAACATATTTCCAAAACACCTTTCAAAGACAACTCCAGCCTCAGAGACCTAGCCTTTTCTTTTAAAGTAAATAGGTGTGTTAGCAGCTTTCGAACGGATCCATATCAGAAACCTTTTTCTTAACAAAGACAATAATTAGAAAAAAAAAGAACGGCCCCGATAGCGTTTCAAATTCAGTCGTCAAAAAGCTACCATTAAAAAAAAGAAAAAATTGAAAAATGAAAAAAATTGTATATAAACTATACTATATATCTTCGTCGACGCATTCTCAGGCAGTGTCCAAATATATAGTGAAAAGCGATTTTTTATAACATCCTTAAGAAGGAGTTACCTGAACTTAAATCTACAATTACAATATGTCAGTACAAGTAAATGTATTTTCGAATTGTCGGAAGGACAGTGCGTCGATGTCCAATCCGTTTTACTCTACCAGAATTACAAACAGAATAAAAAACTTCGTATACCCTATAAATTTCAGGGTATAAAAAGTGGTAGAACGGGACGAACGGTTACTAAAAGACCTTAGCAACTAGAAAATCCCGATTGTTGTTGCAATCGAACGTTTAGCATCTACTTCTCCGTAAAGAGCTAACGAAAAATGTATGAGTGAGAATGCACAGTTCCAGATTGTTTGAAGGGTAGCTTCCGGTTCCTTCCTGAATTGGCAACCGAAGCCTTGGAATCTGACAGATAACACTGTGAAAACCTATACTTCTGGACAAGATGACAGGCTGAACGGTCGGATTAGGATCTAAAAAATATGTAATATTACGGTATGAGGGTTCGTATAACTGAATTTATTGCCATTCTCTGAACAGCTTGCAGTAGTAATCACTGTGATAGTTTAAATTATTTTTACAACTTGATGAACCTATTTTTCTGCAAACCTAAAGACTTGGTGATTGACGAAGCGGCTGTCTTAGAGTATATTTAAAACCTGATTCTGATGATTGTCCGTGTTGTCTCTAATGATTTGATATGCGATTATAAGATTTTAAATTCATATCTACAGGAATAAATGAACTTTTGCTCTGTCAACTATCTTCTCGTCAATATCTGTAAGCGCAAAGCACTTCTTGTTATACCCTAGATGAAATCTATAGGGTACCTATACTAAATTTGTCATTCCGTTTGTAACACCTCGAAATAATGATGGTAGAGCAAAATGGATTGGACACCCACGCATAATATTAAAAGTTATTTTGATTTTTGCGTGTCCGTCCGTCCGTCTGTGCGCACGATAACTCGAGAACGCTTATACTTATGGTAATTTGAATGGAAGATCTAGATTTTACCTTGCTCCGAGGCGTGCTTTAAGCTCTGCTCTAGATTGCTTTGTTTTCTGCTCTCCGATCGGGGAAAATATAAATATGTTCGATTGTGATTGCATGCACTCTTGAAGTCTACATGTGCTTTTGACAGAAGGGAGTAAGAAGAAGATTATTGTTGGAAAAATATTTGTAATTGCAAAAATGGGAAGTGAAGATATTGATGGTAAGAAATTAATACACAACTACTTATTTGCAAAACATTGAAGGTAATTCTTTTGTAGATTTTTGTGAGTACTCCTTTCTGGCGGAAAGTCATCCGATAAAAATAAGTAAATTTATAATATGAACTTTTGGCAATCGAGCATAACATTTCTAAATATCCTTGTTTGTTTGTAGCCTGGAATGATGTGGAAACAAAAGCGCTCCTTGATAAATACTACAACAATATACATATTGTATAAAAAGTCCATTACTTTATTAATATATTTATGACATGATGATTCCGAGGTGTTGAATAAATTAGCAACTTCTGTTATTGTTGACTTGTTGCCTGCAAACCTATACTTACACATTTTTTATTTTTAGTATACTCGAACTGAATTTCGCGTAACGCTTTGCGAGAAAATCTATACTTGTTTTTGAAACTCGAAAATGTTTTCGGAACTAAAAGAATGCAGAAACATTAACATAAATAATAGTTCAAAAAACCGTGTACAAGATTGTACCTCTTCATTGGTGTACGAAGAAATTGTCGCTCCAAAATTACACACTTTAATTCTTTTGGTGGAGCTATTGTGCCAAAGCTATCACGGAAAATACTTCTTCATCATCACTTGATGCAGATGATCTTAATAGCTCGGCCAACCTTAGTGCATTCATAACTACAAAACCAGAAATAGTATTTCACAAGCAATTTTAATCATTCGATTTAACAACAAGGAATATGTACGTAATACTTGTCAAATGTTTTATAACCTAATAGAGCAACCTCAAATCTCACTTCACTTTACAGAGTTGAAAAAGTGCTCTTTCGCTCTCTCTGCGAGCAATTTATTTTCCATTCGAACCCGAAATCTGGCAGAGAGCAAATTGAAAATGTCATTCGAACAAAAGTTCTAAGGTCGAGCAATTCTAGAGCAAATAGAGTAGCCCATTCGAATTCGCTATTAGAGAGCTGACATTTTGTACAGGGACTTTAAAAAAAAAGTAAAATTAAGCTCGAAAATGAGACAAATCGGGCAACTCCTTCGTGGGATTGCCATACAAAACTTTCGTTTTCCACTATATATTTGGACACTGCCTAAGAACGCATCGAAATAGAGAGCTGAAATTTCGTACATGGTGTTTTCATTGTACTAGCAAATAAAATTTCAAAAATGGACTAAATCGGGGAACTCCTTCTTGGTGTTGCCATATACAAATTTTGGTTTTTTACGTATACTGTGAAAACGATCAGTCCAAGACATTTTTATTGTACTAAAAACTTCTTCAAAATACGAAATCCTATAAAATTAGTTATAATCATTTTTTCTGTCCGACAAACCGTTCTAGAAATATATGCGAAAAACCACTTCAAAAATCAAACTTGAACAGAAGGGTGACAATTCGAAATTTCATACGGGCATTCATCTAGGCCCTAGATTCTAGGGTATCATAAGAATTGGTCTTAGACCAATTCTAGCTTTTGTACTTGTCTTTCTTATATTACGCTCGACAAAACTAAGGACTTTGCAGTGTTCTACTTAACAGCCCTCTCTCATTTGAATATCAGTTTGATATCGTATGGGATCGATGGGCTTTGTGAAGGAATCATCAAAAGAATTTAATAAAAAAAAACTCATTTGTGTGGGTTTTAAGGCACTTTCACATCAAAAACAAAAACGAAAAAAAGTAAGCCGGAAAAGTCAATTTATTCCACTTTAAAACAAGATTCTTGTTCCAATGATTAATAAACTCATTGCATATAGGATTAACTAATAATTTTACTAATAAAATATTTTTATCTCAGATTTTTAAGAAAAACACAATTTTCATGTTTAATCGACTGAATTCTTCGGGCGAAAAAGTTTTTCGTCCGATAAAACATAAAAGTTTTTTTTTTTTTTTACAAATCTTGTTTTTGATGTGAAAGTGTTTTTAATATTTTTGTTAGGAGTAGTAACCCAGTCCAGAGTTAGGCTTTTATTTTTCGCGATCAATATAAATTGACGCCGTTCAACGAATACTTATTTGTCTTCTTCAGACTTCCACTGTATAAAGGTAGGCTTAAACAATGATAAAAGAATTCCAGGGTGGCAGGATTTTGACATATTGCCATTCAATTAACTCGAATTGAACTAGTTTAGATGGCGTAGTTTTTGCACGCCTCCAACGGGTGCAGGATAAGATGCGCGGAGAATGGGGGGTCTTGCACAGCACTGCGGTCGAACATCACGCACGAACATGAAGTTTTTCTTAATATCTCTTTCACTTGTTTACTATACATTTGAGGGAGCTCAGATTTTTTTTTAATTCTTAATAAACATTTAAGAAATAAATCATCTTCACATGAGTAAGCATTTTCTGAACTCAAAGCCATTTAAATATCTTCTTCACTGGTAGAACTGGTATTCATGTATAAAATAGACTTGATATATATGTATGTAGCTTCGAAAATAGTGATCTTCTGACCTCTATTCAGAGTAGGAACAAAAAAATTACAAAAAAAAAAGTATTTTATTCCAGTTGGAGCAAAAAAATCTTGTAAGTTGAAGGTAGGACTGGAACCGAGCTTTTCCGAAGAGCAAAATATTTTTTAGACCCTCTAAGAGGCTCCAGATTTTCAATAAATATTTGGTTCAATACATGTCCACTTACTGGCCACTTTTGTAGTATTTATTTTAATTGCTTTTCAAAGAGCTATATTATTTGTGAGGAAAAATTCTGGATCCAAATGGAGCTTTGAGTTTGATGGGACATGTCCAAAAATTAGATGGAACTTTGCTCAATAATGAGCTAATCAATATCGAGCTCCGGAAGGAGCTATATTTTTAGAGGTGTTGTCCGTACTTGTGATATTTCAATCCCTGTATTACACAGGAATAATAACAGTCCAAATAACTTTTATTCAACAACTACAACACTACCAATTCTTCTCATAAACGGTGAAAGATGCGTTTAAAAATGATACGTCCATTTTAGCGCACAATCAAAAAAATTTGCATAAAAGACAATATGCGATCACGCATTACAAAAACTACAACGTCTAAACTGGCCCATAGCAACCAGATGAGCTGGTAAAATTTCTGCGCATATCCAACTTGGTAATGTTTGCGCATAAATTTGAAACTGCATTTCGTAGAAGATTTTAGTGCGCACAATCCCAAAATTCTGCGTAATGCATACAAGATTTTGATTTTAAGTCAAGCGAACGCTATAGTGTAGCAGATACCAGAGTTCAGTCTCAAAATAATTTTTACTTTCGATTGTACAAAAAACGTAAATTCCGCGGAGCTTTGAAAATAGTTAAAATAAAAAAAAAGATATTCAGTCTAGCACGGTGTTTAAAAACGCAAGATTTCGAATATGTAGGTAGGGGCATGAGCCCATTTCATCAATGTTTAGTCTTTTCTACAACCAGTTTGATTGCATAGATTTCCATATTTGTTTAAAAATTAAATTAAAAATCACCTTGGCATTGTGTGTTTCCTTTTTATTCACTTTTTCATTTCCGAATTATAGTGGAGTCGGGCAGATTGATACACATATGTATGTAGGGTATACATTGATACAGAAAAAAAAAACAATTCTTAAAATGTTGAAAAAATTTGTTAACGCCATTTTTACAGATTTCTTCAAATTGTATGACACTCTCTTTAGTTTTTTGTTTTGTTCTATAATCAATTGTTTGTGGCTGCGCTCAAGAAATTTTTTGTGTCTATCTAAAAATAATTGGTTTTTTTTAGGGGTGGAGTGAAATAAATGAATTTATTAATTTTTTTTTGTTTTATTTAGGGTATGAAAGTGCTTTTACTGTAAAAATGTAGAAAGCAATGCAAATTTATACTAATTTAATCGTAAGTTAGTGCCTAGTAACCCAATTTAGATTGCATCAATTTTCTTCAAAAATTATCAAAAATGGTTTCTTATTTCTTTACAACTGAACTAACATTTTTGTTTACATGCACTTAAGAAAAAATAAGAAATTCTAAAATAAAATTCGATAGAAGGAATTTTTCTAAAGAAACTATTGAAGCTGATGCCAAAAAAATAATAATTTCAATTTGTGCCTAGTTTCAGTCTCCACGTTCTGTTCTTAGCAGCTTAGCTTAGCTAGCTTACCCGGGGATTACTCGACACAGATTCGTGTGAGCCCCAACTGACTGGTCCTTTCTACTGACTAGATTTCTGGCCAGTCAGTAAATTGTCAAACGTAATATGTGCTGAAATAGCAGAAACTGAAAATAAAAGGTAGATTCTAGTGGGAATTTGTGTTTATATTTCTAGTCTTCTCTTTTTTGAGTGAGAAGTGACTGAAAAGAGTTTAATATACATTAATCTTTATTTTTTAGAGAAAAATGACGGAATAAGGAAAAAATCATAGAAATGCACCACTTGACGACATTTTTATTGAATTGACTAATGAGTGGATCGAACGCAAAGCGTTTGTAATCAGTAAAATTGACAGATGATGTGAGTACTGATCGTCAGTTCTACTGACTCGTGTATTCGTGGTGTTCCTCAGAAATGCTTTAGCCTTGGGCACTAACTGAATTTTTTCTGAATGTGTTTAACAAAAAATGAAAAAATGCAGAGATAGTTGCATCTTGCGTACAGAGTGTGATAGGTCCTTTAAACTAAAGATGTTGATGACGTGTTTTTGATAAAAATAGTATAGTTATATAGATGAAAAAAAAATTAGTTAAAATTTGGTAATTTTGAACTCCGATACCCAGTGCGAGCGCTCTCGGCGTCTGACAGTTCATGTATAATATATGAGAAGAAATTGGGAAAAGGGTGTTGTTTAAGTCGGCTGATCCGACTACTCTGAGGCCAGGCTGAGGTAAATCTAATTTCTATTCCATCGCAACTTTTGACATTTAAGAAGTGATTCAGAATAAAAAACCGACCGCCTATCCCCTCCCATTACTCAATCCCAAGTAAACAATATTAGGGAATTCTTGCATCTATAAAAGGGTGTGCACTTATATTTGCAAGCCATTATATGCAAAGTTTTTTGTGTGGTGAAAATGGAAGTCAGGTAGGAAGCACGGCGTAAATTAATTAACTCCACACATATGGAAAATACGAATATGTCTCAAGCTAAAAAGTGAAAATTCCGAAGACGACCTTCTAAAATGTTTCGAGTAAATTTCGGAAATCTTGTAGGACTCAGAGAAAGTCCGGGTCAGGAAGGAAATAAGGTTCGGTAGTCCAACTTTAAACGAAATCCCAACATGTCGTTAAGACATATCGCTGATAAAGCTGGAGAAACATCATCTGCCTACGGTCTATCGAAGGGAAGGGCTACACAATTTTCATGTTCAAAAAACAAACCGGACAAAACACCAGAAAAGTCGGATTTTGTATGAAAATTTCCTAATGAAATTCGACATTATGGAAGATGACAGGAATTTTATGTAGCGCAAAGGAGATGTTACGCAGATTTCAAGTTTAGCAATCGTCAGTCCTCCAAATTTCCCGTAAAATATTTAATTTGGCAAGCAATATGAACGTGTGGCCCAAAATCATCACCTTTCGTGAAACAGGCTCAATTAACACGGATGTATACGTTTAGGAGTATCCTCAGAAGCGTCTACTTCCATTCTTTAGAAAGCATTATGTTTCAGCTTTCCTTTGACTGGATTTAGTAACTTGCCACTACGGCAGAAAGCGTAAGATTTCCACGATGCCTAATGCATTCGTGTGTATCGAAAGAAGCGAATCCACCACATTTTCCGCAACTAAGGCCAATCGAAAAATATTGGACCAATTTTAAAAGAAACCTAAAAAAAAAAAAAAACTTCCCTTAAAAGAGCGTCCGATACGTTCAATACTGTCTCTGTACTTAACTCCCCACTCGGAATTCTGTAGCTCGGGGAATTCATATTGAGAATTATCAAAATCTCTATTCAACTCGACAAAACTCCCGGTTGATTTAGTTTGTAATATTTACAGAGAAATATCGATTTTGGTGTCTCAAGGTACTCGTTAAAAATTTTAAATCACGCGAAAATGGTCAATTTTGGTTACCTTCCAGTACAGAAGCAATGCTATAAAAAAATTAAATATGTACGTTAAAGCATATGTTCAGGATGAAATTGCATCAACATTTTGTCCCCTGATTAGATATGTAATTAGTTTTTGAGTCGGATAAATTGTTTTGGAGATAACTGCAAAAGAAGTGAATCAGTCCTTCTTAAGATGAAAAAATTTCAACTCATCATTATGAAGAACTGGTTAGTCGTGGAAATTCGCTTTCCATGAGAAAAATGTTCACAGCAGAGAAAAAAAGAACGGAGCAAATATATGTAAAATATAGGAACTGGGGTGTATAAGACCCAAGTGCAACTAATCCGTCTTTCATCGGTAAAAAGTCAGTTATAACGTTAAAATGATCAAAAAAACCACACCATTCGACTCCTCCCTCTGTAATTTAATACCAAACATGACGTAATTTGGACACCCCCCCCCCCACCATCATTCCTAAAAGCCCCTCCCCAGAAATTGTTCACCTAAATTTTTGTACTTAAACTCTAAGTTTATAGGAAAAACCCCTAATGTTCTACGAAGAAGTTAGCTGTCCTTTAATATTGCGACACTTCTCACGTTTTCCGAAGTATGTTAGAGAATCGCGAATGGAGAGTTAGAGAATTTTAATCGGGGAAAACGAAAATTCTCATCCCCAAAACTCCCAAACTCTCCCTGTTACAGAATCCGGCCTCTGGTCGCTTTTTTTCTTTGATCAGACTTTAGTAGCATGATTTCCGGTGTTTACAGCCAGCAACTGATTTTTTTTTAGTGAATTCGGAAATGTCTTCTCAAGAAAAGTTGATTATTTTGGTGCGAAATGTGGAGTTAATTTAAAATTCCGGGATAATAGAAATCTAAAAATCAAATGATATCATAAGTTAGAAAATAAAAGTTTTCAACGCTCGCACTGTCACACAGAGTTCACCACACCGAAGTTATCAAAAGTCTACTGAGTCGAAGTCGTGAAAACTTACACTTTGTTTCGGCCTTGATTTTCTTTGAGCCATAATATCGAAACCAAGAGGAAACAAATATAGACCATGTGAAACCTCCAAGGATTATTTAACAGTTTTTTAATCATCATCCTAGAGCAAGGTATATATAGAATACATACATTGGTATAGTGTTAAATTATCGTGATACAGACAGAGAACACAATACTCTCTCTCCTCTCTCTGTTCTTCCTATAAAAATGTATGTACATTAGTCACAGAATTACGTCACAGGCTATCAACTGCAATGTGTCAAAATTTTAATGGGAATACCTTGTCTTCTATATACTTTGATCCTAGAGTATAGTCGTTCAGGAGTTATAGTGTGCAGCTTTTAACCCCTCCTGCCACAAACCCACTTCCCATATAATACAAATTTGTTACAGATCACCCTGTATGCATTATAGGTATAATTTATTTTGTGTGTGTTTTTTTCTATATTTTTTTTCATTCATTCCAGGTTATCTTGCGACATGCTTGGCCTCGCGTCTATATGTTTTAACTATACATCAAGCTACTACATATACATGTGGAGTATATGTAGGTGTTTTCAATTAAAACAAATATTTATCTATCTGCTTTACTTGAATGTGTTCTATACTGCTTGAAGCTTCTCTGAAAAAACAACCACTCTCATGTACATAAATGAATGGTAAACATGATTCGAGTCAAACTCGAAAATATATTTATTGCTTCATCAAAGGGCAAGGGGTTAATTCTTCGAAATTAAATTGAAAACATCTAGGAGGTACTTTGGATGTATACATACCTATATCTAATTCCACGTGCTGGGTGAAATAATTATCAATGTATGGCTACTACACTTGAATACTAAATTTCAAACCACTAAAAATAAATAAAATTTTAGTTTAAGTTTTTATGACGCCAATGAACACAAAAAGACCTATCCCAAAATCCCCACATTCGCAGACACTAATTAATTTTTTTAATTTTTAACAATCTATCTAAAATACTACTTTTTTTTTCTTCTATAATGTATGTACGTACATTGTACATATGAATGTAGCTATATAAAAGAGATTTAATATATTTAAATTAATTATTACAAATCGATCACTAAAATATTGGAATCCGTCCTTCAATTTTGTTCCAGGCATTCTTCTTTTCTCCCACTAAGATAGTTTTGGTGATTAGAAAAACTTTAAATAATTCTTTCTACATTTACGTATATGTATGTACCCCTGTGTATATGTCCATAATATAATAATTAAAGATACCCTAGAGGTTATCGAACGTTTAAAGTCGGCTTTAGACGAGGTTAAATGTGTTGTGCCGGCACTTAGTGATATCTGATGAGTATTAAAGTTCGAGAAAAAGAAAAGTGTAAGAAAAAATTCAAAGTTAAAAATTTTATTATCTTAACCGGAATATTGATTTTATGTTGCTTAATGACATTCAATCACCGTACTCCATATATAATTCATTTATATGTATGTATATAGCTCTTGTGTAATTGATAAAAAAAACTATTTAAAACTAAATTAAACAAAAATGACAAATAACAAAAAAAAACGGATCTTAGGATTTGTACAACTTGTATTTTGTAATATAGCACACGTTTATACCATATGGCATGGTATCATATAGTACAAAGATTAACAAGGAGTAGCGCAATTTTTTGTTGTTCATCACTTCGTGGACATTTTTTAAGTGGGTATCTTTCTTTTAATTTTTTTTTTGTGCTTTAAATTGACTGAAAGACAGTCCTGTGCCGTTTGAAGAATATTTAGACGGAGAGCTGGCGACCAAAATTCTTATGTCATTTCATAAACAAAGTTTTCAATCTTATCGTAGTCTCTTAACATCATTGATAACTCATTCGGAAGTCTGTCTGACTTCTAGTAATGGAGGGCGCTACGGGGCGGCCGCGAAGGCTTAAAAAAAATCAGTTGTAAAATGTCATATCATAAAGATGGCAGACGGCAATAAAGACGCGCGAGAATGTGTATAACCAAGAACATCTAACAGAAAGAATACGCATCTTGTTTATTGAAAAGTTTTAAATGGCGGGTCGTAGTATTACGACCCGCTTGCACAAATTTTACAAATACTCCCTGCTTTTCGATGACCCGCCACTCACCGTCACCACCCAGTCACCTGTGGTGATATCATGACCCGCTCTCATGAATTGTACGAAAATTCTCTGCTTTTGGATGACCCCTGCCACTCACCGCAGTGGTAAGTGGCGGGTCATCAAAGCACCAGAACCAGCGCCTATACACTCCGCCTAATGCCCATGCATTGCATTGTGTGTTGTTTTTGTTTTTCTAGAAAACCGGTTTTATCAAGAATACTTTGCTTGAGAGAATTTTCATTTACATTGCATTGCAATGCAATGCAGTAGAACAGAGGGAGAATAGTAAGATGAGCGGATGGGATAGGAATTGGTGGCCGACAAGCAGTCAGGTAGCAGAGACTATGTGCAGGCCGGCATCATCGGGGCGGTGGCGGACAGAGAGAACACAGCAATGTTTACTCAGTGTCTCAGTCACAAATCATTGCATTTTTCGGTTTGTTACCTTCCATCCCGCCCGACCGAATCAATTAAGCATAAACTTATGCATATTTAGAGGCAAGATGAAGCTTCTTTGGAATAATTTAAGTCATACCACGATAACTCGAGAACGCGTCAGAAAGTTGAAATTTTGTAAGCTCAAAAATGGGCTAAGTCGGGCATCCCTTTTTTGGTGTTGTAATGGCAACACCAAGAAGGGGTTGCCCGATATTGACTATTTTTACGAAAACGCTGTATACAAAATTTCAGCCCTCTACGTCGAAGCGTTCCCGGCAGTGTTCAAATATGTAGTGAAAACCTAAGGTTTTGTATAACAAAATGAAGGCCCGATTTTGTCCATTTTTGAAATTATATTTGCAATTTTCATGAAAACGCAGTGTACAAAATTTGAGCTCTCCACGTTGACGCGTTCTCAGACAGTGCCCTATATAGTGAAAAACGAAATTTTTGTATGGCAAACCTACGAGGAAGTTGCCCGATCGACTCCATTTTCGAACTAAAATTTACTTTTTGTTTTTTTTTTTTTTTATAAAAATCTTCTGTGCAAAATTTTAACACTCACGCGTTCTCAAGTTATCGTGGTATGATGTAAGTTGTACACATTTTCGTGCGTCTTTATTTCGGTCTGCTACCACTTTCGCGACAGCCAACTTGTCTGCCATTTTTACCATTGAACTTGAAAAAATATTCCCTGCTGCCACACCAAAAAGCAGCCTTTATGATATCACGCTTTCAACTGATTTGTTTGAGGCTTCGCGTCCATCCCGTAGCGATCTGCATTACTGGACTTAACGATGTTAAGAAAGTATGATAGGATGGAAAATTTTGTTTATGAAATGACATTAGTATTTTGTGTTTTCTGTTTAGTTTATCCCTCAAAGCCAAATTCAAACTATTTTCTATGATCTTGTAAAAAAATAATAATTAAACATGTATTGTTTGAATATTGCTTCAAGTATGCCGGTATACTGTCAACGGAGTAACCCTAACCCTAACTAGGTTAGGTTAGACGGATGTTGCCAAGAAAAATTTAGCCTACTCTACTTAGATCACTATATCTAGTCCATTTTGTCCCATAGATTCATGTGTATCTATCCTTCTAAGAACATCCATAGATTCACTCTAAATAAATCTAACCTATGTATATACCTTTCACTTTTCAGCTCTCTCAGTTCCGAGAGAAGTGGCTAGAAAGTAGTTAGCTTCATTTGATCGCTAGAGTAGGATACTCACAGAATACATGTCGAACTTGTTCGATTTACAAAAAAAATAGAAATTGTTTAACTCTAGACTAGATCCAATCTCCTAATATGGATATCTATGGCCCAAAGCCCGTTAACACTCGTACTACAATAGTTTATTGGTGTCATCTCTGCTCCCGTCAAGAGCTGAATTGCTATCTTCCTATTGTACACAGATCGTAATTGCATCGCAATACAATAAGTGTCCCAATTGGCCCATCAATAATTAACCTCGATATTTCTTTTATCAGCATAGGGTCACCATGTGGTATCTGGAAATCTCTTTTAAGCTACCTTTGCATATTTCTACCACCATATTTTTACCACCACAGTATTCATCGGCATAATGGCCGCTTGGTTCTCAGTATACATATACGCAGATGTTCGACTCTCTACGCATAGATACCAACAGTATTCCTTGGTGAATCGCCACCAGTTTTGCTTGAAAAACACTACATTTATCAGACAATCTGTACACTCCCGTTCCTGTGCCTGTACGGACGTGTTTTGACTAATCTATAAAAATAGAGATGCCTGCTGTTACAAATCCCTCATTCTCCTCTCAGTCTAGTGGGTATCAATATATTGAACCCTCCTCTAAAGGTTAGGGCATAAACTTGGTAGTCTGTTAGTACATTGCCATCTATACAGTTCATTATCTGAAGGATATTAGCATCTTTATACACCTTTCCTCTAACCCATTGTTTTTAGCTTGATTGCGCTGGCAGCAGTCGCTATACCCCTACAGTAGACATCAAATGGCAACAGATCGAGCATTACCTCCAATGTAGCCCTCCTAATCCCAACTAAATAAAATATTCTTGCATAGATGGCTAAGTTGGCGTGGGTTCAATATATTACGATACTTAGGGCCTTAGGCTAGCACTAAAAAATGTACTTAATGTCAAAATAAATAAATATGTATAATAAAATCTTTGCAAACCTCTATGCCATTAAAAAAACACCATTAATGCTGGTCTGGTATGCTTGTATATATTCTGATACGAATAAGCTAGGGTCGATTTAAATCCACTATACTTGTGTAGAGTTAAAGAGGAATGCCCATTTTAGGCCCGACACCTCCAGGCATGAGAGATGTCTTAAACGATGCATTATTATACTATGAACACATTTTATGTTTACGTTTTTATGTTTATTTCAATTAAGCGGGAAGGCAAGGGATCTAGTACAGAATCGAGCCCCTTAGGTCCTGAGAAGAAGTTTGAGTACCCACACTCCTATACCCGGAGGCTTAAATAGTTATTTATAGCCATCACCCTACCTAGTTTTTTAGTATTTCTCTCCTTTTTTATTCGAACTGAGGTACCAGATTTTTCACACTTTAGATAGGATAAGTAGGGTTATGTCCGATCGGAAAGCGAGTTTCACTGTTCGCCCCAGCTCAGTACCAGTTACAATTCTTCGAAGAAATTTTTCTCTGTATACTTTTATAGGGCGGGGGGTCCAATACGGCATGTTGCATATCAAATTAAAGGTATAAGTTTCCGATTCAGAGAATTTTCTCGGACCGCTTTTGCAGCCGGAAAACCCATTTTCATGCAATTGGGTCACACACACCCCACCTACTACATTTCGCATATATGTTTGCAGTTCTTTCTTCCATGGCCATTAGTGCTATGTTGTGAATATTTTTGGAAGTCATTTTCCACGACGCACCAATTCCGCGCAATCACGAGAAGTAGACAAATCCACTTTTTCACCCAAGCTACATCCGATCGCCAAAGCTCCCCCCCTTAATTGAAATAAACATTGTTAATAAAATATGTTCAGAGTATAATAATGCGTCCTTTAAAACATCTCTCATGATGTCGGGCCTAAAGTTGTATGAAAAGTGGATATTCCCTGTGTAATTTTCATAGTTTCATACTTTGTTAGTATTTTCTCAGCGAGACAAAACTTTGAACAAATCTTTCTTAGATGTCAAAATCAATGTTAAAATCAATCATCAGTTTTTGACATTGCCTGAATGTTTTTTTGCGGAAGGCAAAACAAAAGTATGTTTTTACGGTTTAATTAACTTGAGAGTTGAAACAGTTTACCGAAAGTGCTGCCAACTCAGGAAATCTGAATTATATCACTCGACAAAGGCGAGTTTAACCGTAAAGTTCTCTTGGGATGTATCTTTTGTTGAGTAAGCAACAGCAAAACATTCAAGTTTTGTTGCTTTCTCGAGGTGTTGTCAAATTGTCTTTAAATAGAACAACACCGCTATTGTAGCTTCCGCTACATCAACACCCTCCATTTATTTTTTACTTCCCATGCGGAAGGATATTAAAAGTTTTTAAAAGCCTTGAGAAACTCGTCTCCAGCATAACTTTGATTTATTTGGCCATTTAGATTTAGAATAACTGATTTCTGATGCATCAGCACAATTTATTTTCTTCATTCCCTATTATCTTCCCCTTGAATAAGTTTTTAAAATAGAAAAAAATAATATTATCGTATTATGTCTTATCGTTTCCACTTTTGTTTCGGTTAAAAAAAAAATTATCAAATTTTTTAATTTACGTAGAATATTTACAACATTTTATATTTATATTTCAAAAAAATTATTACAGGGTCTACCGTGCTCAGAATGTAATACTTGTGGACCGAATCTATGGATTTGCTTGCATAAAAGTTGCCTTCATACAGGGTGTTCGGAGCAAGCGAACGATCACAGCACAGAACATTTCAAGGTAGCCATGGATTCATATATCAAAATTAATAAAAATGTCTTAGAGAAAAATAATAATTTAAAGAAATTATTTAAAAATTTACAGTTAAATCAGCAACATTGCATTCACATGAATTTATCTTCACAACGAATTTGGTGTTATCTGTGCGAAACGGAGGTATTTCTTACGCAACGACGCAGTTCGTTGGTTAGCAATGATTCAAGCGACGCCAGTAGATACTCTGAAAGGGGGGTTTATGAACGGACAGCAGGTGGGACAGGAGAATCTCCCGAGACCAGTTGCGATGAAGAAGACGGTGATCGAAGATTGATGGATGGTCTTGTAGGTCTTCAAAACATTGCAAACACTTGTTATATGAATGCAGCGCTACAAGCTCTTAGTAATTCACCACCACTAACGTTTTACTTTTTGGATTGTGGCGATATAATTGAAGCGACAAGTGAAATTGCTGGAAACCAAAGAAAACCTGGTCTTGCTAAAAGCTATCATAGATTAATAAAAGATATGTGGTGTAGAAATAAACGTAGTAACGGTAATGATTGAAATTGAATTCTGATTCTATTGTATTTTGTAATATTTTCTGGTTTATATTTAGGTTATGTGGTACCAAGGGGAATATTATATGGAATCCGAAACGTACATCCAATGTTTCGGGGCTTTCAACAGCATGATACCCAGGAATTCCTCCGTTGCTTCATGGATCAGTTGCATGAAGAATTAAAAGAAGTTACCCCACCTCCACCTGATATTCTCTTTAAAGGTGGCAAACGCTTGGATGATAGTGAAGATGCGAGATCAGAATGCTCTTCTCCATCTCCCTCTCAATCAGAGGCTGAATATGAGACCTGCGATAGTGGTGTATCAGAACAATCGAGCCTTTCTGAAGAAGGATCAATATCGAAAAAATGTAATCATCGCTATTCTCGATCGCCTAGTCCAAATTCAAACCAAAGAAATAGTTCAACTACCAAGCAAACTGCGTGTATTAATAATAGTCCTGGCGTAAATGCTTCCCAAAATTCTAGTAACTCGCAAAAAGATAAAGCCCCACCAAAGCCTCCACATCGTTCCATCATAAGTGATGTGTTCGATGGAAAGCTTTTATCTTCAGTACAATGTCTTACTTGTGACCGTGTATCAACAAGAGAGGAAACATTTCAAGATCTTTCTCTTCCAATTCCCGGAAAGGATCATTTGGCTGTACTACATCAATCGCAAGGAATTTCCACAAATATAAGTCAATCCCCAACAGGTGTAACTTGTTCGGATGCTGTCTATCAAGCTGCTCAAGACGGTTGGTTTTGGTGGATATGGAATTGGTTAAGATCATGGTTTTGGGGACCAGCTGTTTCGCTTCATGACTGTATGGCTGCATTTTTTAGTGCTGATGAGCTTAAGGGTGATAACATGTATAGGTAAGAGTTCAATGATATTTTAAGCAGGTTTAATCATATTTTAACTTTCTTTAAATTTCTTCCATAGCTGCGAAAAGTGCAATAAACTTCGTAATGGCATAAAATATTCTCGGGTTTTAGCTTTGCCGGAAATGCTTTGTATTCATTTAAAACGTTTCCGGCATGATTTGTCATATAGCTCAAAAATATCAAGTCCTGTCAATTTTCCACTTACAGGCTTAGACATGAGTTCTTACTTACACAAAGATTGCAAATCAGAAATATCAACATATGATCTGACTGCAGTGATTTGCCATCATGGAACTGTTGGCGGAGGACATTATACAAGTTTTGCTAAACATGAATTGACCGGAAAATGGTTTGAATTTGATGATCAGCTAGTGACTGAAGTAACACCAGAAGTGGTGCAAAATTGTCAGGCATACGTTCTTTTCTATCGTAAAAGTAATCCGCAGATGGCAATTATTAGAGCACAAGCACAAGAAATAGCCGATTCAAATCCACAACAAGCATCCGATATTCGTTTCTATGTCTCAAGACAGTGGATTAATCGCTTTAATACATTCTCGGAGCCAGGTCCGATAGATAATTGGGCGATATTATGTCCACATGGTGGATTACCTCCATGTAAGGCAGGACTTATAAGTAGACTTGCTGTACCGTTACCACAACCACTTTGGGATTTTCTTTATCAGAAATTCGGTGGTGGACCCGCTTGTAATAGACTTTTCGAATGTGATACTTGTCGTCGGGCAGCTGAATCACTTTCACGACGTCAAAAAGCGGAACTTGAAGCTTTTACAAAGTATAATGATGAATTCCAGTACCAGGAAGCACCATCTACGATCTATGCAATATCTATGGCATGGTTTCGGCAATGGCAACTTTTTGCACGTGGTGTTATAACTGAAGAGCCAGGTCCAATCAATAATACGTCAATTGCTGCTGTGTCGGATACTGTACCTATTAGGAATGTACGTCCTGGATCAGACTATGCACAATTGAATACTACTCTGTGGAAATTCTTTCATAGTATATATGGTGGAGGGCCAGATATTATCCTACGAGGAGGACCCATGGAAGATGCACAGCTTCAAAAGGTGAGAGATATTTAACTAGTATGATTACGTTTTGTGCTTGGAGTTTCAATGATTTAATGATTTTATTATTGATTTTTATTTATTCATCAAACTACATTTATTGTAAAAAAAAGGAAGTCAAGCAAACGATATGGACTCTTTTCAGCTGAATTTAAAGAGGAAAAAATTATTCCTGAGACTTCTCCCTGTTTGCTGCAGTCAGTCGACTGAATTTTCGAATCTATTACTACTGTTCTTACTCGCTGGTTCGTGGAGGCACTCAACTTTTGTGTTAAAGCCTATGTTCCTAAAGCTCAGTTTTCAGTTTGTGGCTAGCTATTTAAGGAGTTCATTGATTTCATGGATTAGAGATTTTTTTATCTGTTCGCCTAATACGGATTGTATTAGATGTGACATAATAACATTTGAACCACACGCTTTAAATGCCGGTGTACAACAGGGCGTTGTTATCTCTTTGTCTCTTCTCTTAATTTTTAGTAATGATCTGCTTTCGCTTACTTTCAATCACATCCATGATTTTGCCTTGATTTCGCTTGCTTCTTTGATACTCCAGATGAAATACCGCATGTGTCAATCATGAGTTTATGAATAACGACATTCATGAGATCCTTGCTTGGAACAGAATGTTGAATTTAATACGTCTAAAACTCAAAGCTGTTTCATTTCTTTAAAGCAAGATCATTATTTTACTCCCGTTTTTTTATGGAACACTCATTTCCGATACACAATTACTAAGAACTCTTGGCATTAATCTGTTGCTAAAGAAACATTTTGGATTTCTGAAAAGGTATAAGAAATATTCCAGCTGTCGAATCTAGCGTTCCTTTCTACAAGCCCTATATCAAACCTAGAATGGAATACAATTCCCACATCTGGAACGTGGCTTGTCTCACAGCCTTAGCTTCGTTAGATATTGGTCCTAAAGAGAGCCTTCTAGCTCATTGGCGATGTGGCATTAACCTGTTATATCCTTGGTGGCCCACGATATTAATTTAAGCATTTCAAAGACCTTATTGATTTTAACAATTGATTGAGATTTGAGGGACGATGTCAACCACTTTATCGAGTCTTTTGATTTCTGTAACTGTAAGAGCTCTATTTTGTCATCAATGTATTTAGGATTTTGGGCGATATAGCTTCGCTGGTGGATTTACTGTTTGGGTTCGGATTTTGTTGAATTTGGATTGACCAAAAACAGCCAGATGAGTGATTGTACGGAATACATAAAATAATACTCCCCTTGCCCCCTTGCCAAATCGTGTGAGTTTGGCTATGCTTGTTAAGTCAGAATGAATTTGCAAAAGTTAGGGTACGTCACGGCTATTTACTGTAACGTAGTAAACACAGTTCAGTTGGTATTTAATTTCTATCTAAATTTTTATAGGTTTTGAAGTTTTATACTGGCAGATTTATATATTTTTTATAATGTTCGTTCAGAACAATATTACATTTTTGGGTAATTGTACATTGGTAGGTTCTGATTTACAAATGGTCAAAGAGAGTTGACATTTGGTAGATTTGAACATTATAGTGTCCTAATTAATATTCCGAGTTTGCGACTGTGAACGACCGCCGGTCCCGCCGCCATATTGGAAAAACTGTAACGAAAACCAGTTTTTCGAGCATATATTCTCTCCAGTCCCAACTCTGCGCTGTTTTTACACGCGTCTCCATGGCAGCGGTTTTGCGTGCAATTTGTTGAGTTTGACTCCGCTGTAACTCGTGATCTATTCATCTGATTGAAAAATGTTTCCTACAAAATTTTTGTAATAGCCAGAAAAAAAAATGTTGTTCCGTAAAACATTCTTTGATGCCTTCACATACACAGTTCTCCTGCCCATATTTCATTATACCTCTGGTGATGTTTGTGAAGGTGTTGTTGGAAAGGCCGAAGATTTCTTATCGGCGGTAATCAGTTAATTTTGAAGATTTTTACACATTTCACCTAATTCTTAAATGTTGTTTTTCAGGGTCAAATATTCATTTAGTGTCGTTTTTATTTATTTATTTTTATTTTTTTGCCAAAACACAGCGAGTTCCGATTAAATGGAAGTCAATTTGAAAACTTTCTGATAAATAGGCGTTTTTTTCACGAAGCAATCAAAGTTATCGTAAAACGAATTTTAATCACCAAAATAAGAGCAGCAGCAAGAGAAACATGAATTCTTGTTTGTTTTGCTTTCAAATGGTTTCCATTTGATTGAATGTATAAAAAATAAATAAAAAACAAAAAAAAACAAAAAAAAACGATAAGGAAAGTATAAACTGAATCTCAGAAGTATTTCTTCCAAGACAATTTTTTATTGATTTTTTATTTTAATAGAATGAACGGCTAGGATACCTTAAAACTTTTAAAATTTGTCATTTTAGGAAAAAGATGTAGAAGTAATGGATGTTGATCAAGATCACATTACTACTACTGCTACTACCATTCCTAAAACTACATCACCTGCCAGAAAGGAAGTAATAGAACAACAACATATTATAATAAAGACTGATGCCGATATAAAACCAATAAGTAGCTCATCAACATCAAATCAGTTGAAAACATCGAAAAATGTATCATTCGAAGATGAAGCTGAGGAAATTTGTGTTGAAGTTTCAGCTCCAATTAGCGATTCAATAAATAAATTAACAAAACTAGCTGATGATGTTTCACAGACGTCAACTTCTTCGAATAGTACGGTACAGTCTAGTACAGGAAGGCAAACAAAACAACGAAACAAACATCATTCAATTAGTAATGGCGTAAATGGAGGTAGTCAGGGAATAAATGCAAATTCACATGAGATTATTAGCAAAAAAGATAAGAGATATCGGGGCGGAATGAAATCAAGCGGATTATTTGGTGTTGAAGGTAAGTTGATGATGATGGCTAGCGTCATACGCACAAGCGATTTTGACGTATGCTTTTTTTTTCATATTTAGGAAAGTATTATACACAATCAGACAACATTCCCGAGTCAACACAACAAAAAACACCAAACTACACAAATTCAACGATTCCCGTTAATTATGTCGATAGCGGTTATCCCAAACCTAATCCCATCCTAAATTCACAGATTACAGTGAAACCGACGACAATCGCAACCACCACCACCACCACCACAGCAACCATCACCACCACCACCGAAAATCCGACGCTTACGACCTTGTCTGCAAAGAGGACGACGACAGAAGAAGATACACCCTTATTACATCAGCCCTTTCAAACGACTGTTGTACAGACGAAGAAAACAGAATCAGCAGAAGTGATGAAAACAACACCATCTGCAGAGATATACAAGGAATCAGAGATTATTGCAGAGATTACTCCGAATGTTAATAGAAAATCCTCCCCAGTATCTACTAGGAAAGGAAATAATAAAGGATACCATAGGAAAAAATTTAAGAATAAAAACAACAGGAGAACAATACATGCACATTCTCCCGATCGTAATGCAAGTGATAGTTGTTAAAAATCATAGGTAATCCGGTTAAAAAAAAAGTATTTTTCACACAACATCCATGCTTAAATCGAATAAAGCAATAAATTTCATCGTCAGCAGCAACCACCACACTTTGATCAATAGCCAACGCCGTTCGATTTTGGGAATTTTCATTTTAGGGATTTCAGTAAATATGTATGTACACTTTACTTTAGAAATTTAAGACTAAAAAAACTATTTCTTTGCCTTCATTCGCTGGATATTCTTCTTCTTCTTCTTTTGTTATTGTTTAAAGAACTTATTTATTTCAACGGTCAACCAGTTAAGTAATAGAAACAAGCGCCAGGCATTTATCTATAAATAAGGGCAACTGTTTCATTTTGTTATTAGTGATAATATTGTTCTCACTTGTTACGTTTTTCGGGATATTGTAGTCAATTATTTTTGGGGGGGCTTTTTAAGTTTAAATTCAAATGAACGGTTCTCCTGTCGATTTTAATGTAATTATAATATGAAAATGTTTTCTTCTCACGGATAAAGTCATTTGGATAAAGTTCAAAATAAAATTAAATCCATGCAAATCGATTTGATTTTTTTTTTATATTTTTCGTTATTATGAAAATACAATATCTATAGTAAAATCAGCAAAGACGAAATTGACTGCATTCATGACCAGTGCCAATATCGCTTATGACACCAAAAAGATAATGCAAAAGGTGAACATGACTTGACTAAATAATATATTAGGAGAAACGTGAGATGAAAAGTATCTGGCAATTGTAAAAAAAAGTCAAAGCTAAAGTAATTTGACTGCGCGCAAAAATATCGTTACGTGAAAAGAAGCTCTTAGAAAGAAACACAGACCAGGAGAATCTTTGTGAATCAAATTCAATCATAATCATTACCAATAAGAAAGTCATTCAGCAAGTTACCTACCGAAGATATAAAGGTTTTAAGCAATTCAACCAAAGCAGTAAGATGAAGCAAAAACAACGAAAGATCTTCATTTTCAGGAAGCCGTCAGCCAGGTAGGTTCTTTACTTCAGTTATAACATATAACTAATCCACTCCCCCACATTAACACGAACAGTGAAACTTTCACCAAAGCCCATACTAAAATAAAAAAATCGGTTCCTAGGTCCCACTTGTTACTTGTCTTTTTTTATTTATTTTTTATTTCTCTGCATTTCCCCCCTCCGAGATATTATGAGGGGCTGTCGTCTTCACTTTCACTCTTGTACACGAGTTTTATATGATACCCTCAGGCCACATTTTCTCAACAACTCAAGTTTGAGTAGTCCCTCTTGCAGCGGTATAGTTTCCATCGATAATTTATAACGATAGTTAGTTTTTTTTTGGAAAATTGCAAGATCTCCAAAATAATTCCAATGCCAAAAGAGACTAAAAAAAATAAAGGTTTGCAGATCCAACTTTCATTTTCAACCTGGAGAAACTCTATTCATTCCTACATCCATTTCACATGGTCAGTCACTGATTTTCTGGTATTTGCCTAGTAAGGGTGTAGGAATTTCCTGTGACGAAAACCACCAAACTTTAATCACATACTTGATATCGCTGGCATATATGTATGTGTTACACCGTCAGATGGAATCGTTCTTCCATGCACGACTTATGTTAAGCACCCGGGTCAAAGATATCCTAATAAATTGTTAAGTTAACTTTGTCTGGGTCATCCAAACGAGGTCATAATTAAAGAGATGGTCAATAAAATCTATGATATTGAACGACTGTCGAATAAATACACGTAAGATAGCTAAGATGGTTAACATTTAAAACAAACGTGGTTTTCATATCCTGCTTAAACTTTGGGCAGAAGAAAGCTAAAGCAAGTTTTTGGGCGTTAAGTAAACGTTGATGAAACATGGATTCATCATCATCATCTCTAGAAATGAAAGAGCAGTTACTATCTACGAAAGGGAAAAGAGCCCATTTGGCAAAGCAAAAAAAAAATCTCCACTGACAATGCAATAGCACAATTACACGTTTGTAATTGTCATTGTCGAATTTTGTTAGGAACTCCTTTTTCATCCACTCCATTCTCTCGATTTCTCCCCATGAGACTTCTTTCTTTATCCAAACGTGTAAAAATGGCTCAGTGGAAAAAAGTTCGTATCGATCAAGAAAGCTATCGCTGAAACAAACGCGTATTTTGCAAGGATTGAGAAATCGTATTTTTTGAAAGGTCTAAACCTAGAAGCTAGAAAAACGTTGGCCCAAGCTTTATCGAGCTAAAAGGAGATTTTTGCACTTTTTCTAAGCATATCCAGCGAAAATGGCTGAAAAAGGTCATTTCCAAAAGATAATTACCTACTTTCTGGCACTTATTGACCTTTTTCAGCCATTTTCGCGATGCTTAGAGTGGAACTAGAGTGTTGAATTCTGTCTATACTCTTTAACGAAAACTGGACTGCGCTTTTGCAATATCGCAACTTACTTCAGAAGTCAAATATTCGAGGTCGCTTTAGACAATGTGCAGTGTTCACTGTGGCCATTAATTCCGCGATGTGCTAGGGAACGATTGGTCTTGTGCTGTGCTATGTAGGTGCGGTGCGGCATTGTTGCCATGCACTTACTAATCTGAGCCCATTGCACTTCGCATTTTCTGATTGCATATTTTAATATTTTCTAGGTTACTTGTTTAATTTTACTTGTAAACCCCTTAAAACATATAGGAAGCATAGGATTGCGGGTATCATATAAAATTTGTGTAGGCATATGAGTGAAGCTAAAATTACCTCTCTTTGGTCAAAAGGTAGTAACGAAGGGTGCAAAATGCAGAGATAAATCAGATAAAAAAACAGTAACAAGTGAAACCTTAAATGGTGAATGAATAGCAACGTATAGAAATGTCGATAGATTAGAATAAATTGACTGCTCCTTTATGAATTGCTAGTAAATTTAACCCAAACACAAATATTGGTCCGTCTTACCCACTGACATATATAAAATGGACTGCTGATACTACTGAACTTGCTTACATTATTTGACATTATTACGGGATCACTTTTCTACAGTTGTCTCCTTTTGGCTTAACTACTTTATTTCGCTGAACTTCAAATAACAAATTCTATACAAAATCCACCATATTCCAGTTTCAGTTCAGTGGGTTTTCCAATGAATATATAGAATAGAAGTAGATGGCAATACAATATTTGTAATCCTTTCTCTGTCCCCCATTCCTACTTTTAGGGACAGGCAGACAAAGATTGCTTAGTTTTATTTCTTTAAAAATCATTTTTAAGAAATATTTTATGTTATAGGAGATAAAGTTCCCAGAATAGAAATAATTTCGAATGCATCTGTAATTTGTTGAACTTTTAAATGAATATTAAAGCGAAAGTAAAACAAAAGTTGACCCATATGAAATAGAAAATCAGGCAGTCCATGTTATATACATATGTCAGTGGTCTTACCTAATTTAGCTTGTGTACATAATGGAACGCAAAAGTGCGTATCGCCTCTAACATCCCCTTTATCAATTGTGTAAAACCAAGTCGGAAAATCCCACAGACGTTTTATACCCTAGGTGAAATCTATAGGGAGTGCATTCCAAAACATAGCCACAGTTGACTACAGCTAACTTCATAACGCACAATAGTCAACTCAGCTAAACTATTTCAGTTGGCTAGTGGGTTTTGAAACGATTGAAGTCAGCTGTAGTCAACTGTGGCTATGTTTTGGAACGAACTCAGGTTATACTAAGTTTGTCATTCCGTTTGTAACGCACAGAAATAATGATTGTAGAGCAAAATGGATTGGACACCCACGCATAATATTAAAAGTTATTTTAATTTTTGCATTTTCGTCTGTCCGTCCGTCCGTGCGCACGATAACTCGAGAACGCGTGTACTTAGAAAACTGAAATTTTGTACGCCGACTTTAAAAAAAAGTAAAATTAAGTTCGAAAATGGACTAAATCGGTCAACCCTTCTTGGTGTTGGCATATAAAAATTTAGGTTTTTTACGAATATTGTGAAAACGATCAGTCCTAGACGTTTTTATTGTACAGAAAAGTTCTGCAGAATATGAAATCCTATGAAATTGGTTATAATCATTTTTACTGTCCGACGAATCGTTCTAGAAATATATGCAAAAAACCACTGCAATAAAAATTTCTCAAAAGGATGACCATATGAAATTTCATACGGGCATTTTTCTAGGGTAACATAAGAACTGGTCTCAGACCAATTCTAGCTTTTTTACTTGTTAGGTATAATTTCGGTTATTATTGTGTTTTGTTCTTAATTCTGACATCAGCTGGACTCTCAACATCTTTCCTTGAATTGAATTACGAAAGGAACAATTGACAATTAGATGATCCCTGCAAAAAATGATATTAAAAGATCAAAAATTCAAAAAAAAAAACTTGTAAAACATGAAAGAATGACCAAATTCCAATCTTTAAATATAATTTTAGTTGTAAATATTCGCGTTTGGCATTTGTATTTTTCCGTTATTTTGTCATTTGCTCCAATAACATCCAATCGAAATTTTTTTGCAAATTTTTAGTACATTCTTTCATACAGATTTATTCAATATCTAAATTCATATTCAAACCAACGACACTAGCGCCAATGACTCGTTAATAGCCTGGCGGCCCCTAAGTTACTTGCACTGTGTCACAAATTATGACAGAGTTCTGGAGAAGAAGTTTCCCTCGGCGATGCACGTTATTCGTGTCTTCTTCGAGGGAGTCCGAGAATTATACAAAGATATGAAACAATACCTGAAAATTAGTCGTATTGCGAGTACCTCAGCAAATGGACTACAGTCGCTCACTCGCAAGGAACTTGAATTGTACAATCGTATGCCTAGGGACATGGTGAAAGTGGCTCCAGCTTTATTATTTTCAGCGGCTGCCGAAAAGCGAAGCTGGCATTGGTTTCGGACAACGGTTTCTGTATGCGCCGGGCGGTGGAAAATCTATTGGTTACAGTTGGCGTGGCGAACTTTTTTGCTTTTCTAGTTCCCTCCCGGCTGCCGAAACGCGAAACTGACGGAAGTGACGCACTCGTTTCTACCAGAACTCCAAGCCTAGCCTGGCGCCCTCTTTCGGACAATTCGATTATCCAACTTATTAATCGGATGCACAAACCCAACGACCAGTTGCCCTAAATCTGTTCAATTTTCATTATAACGAGAAAAGTTCATTGACAACTGGACGTCGTCGCACTGCGAGTTCTTCGAGTATAGTATGTATTATAGTGAAGTGAGCCATCAGAAGACAGCTACTACTGCGAGTAGACTACAGCTTGTCTGTGAGTTTTGTCTCTACTTACACCGATCGCCGCATTGACTATTCGATAATTTTTTGCCAAATTTGCATTGTCTCTGTGGTCTTTTCCGTTGTTTTCTGTCGCGTGCATAGAAATCTTATCTTACACCGGGCGATGATTTTTCACCGGATTAAAATCACCGCCGCTGTTTTAAGACATCTTAATTGACCGTGAGTTTTGTGAAGAAAGGAAAAGAAATAAAAAAACATATCAGAAAAGTCGTGCTAGTGTCACTTTGATTTTCCGGAACTAATTACTACACTATTGCTGTGCAATTGAAGAACAGACATAGAAAATGTGTGAATTGTGACGAATTGTCTTCCCCCCGGCCTTTGGTGATTTTTTTTTATCGTTTTCTTTCAATCAAACATCCGAGTGGCGGTGGAGTGAGTGAATTTCCTAAATTGATTATTATCCCAGGCTCAAACACGTAAGTAAAATTATTTAATTAATTATTTCCCTTGTTGTTGTTCTTGGCGCTTTTTCTACTATATAAATCTTCACTTCAGCCCCCCACATATAAATATTGATTTTGAACAGAAAACACGCGGTCGTCCGAGTACGATGATGGACACAATTTTTTGTTGATATCATCACCTGCGAAATTCTCATAAAAATTTCTGCCCGCATGTCGGACCGGGCGGCGGCGGCCTGCAAGTAATCGTGCAGTAAATCCACCATTAGCGGCTGGCTTCATTCCGCCTGGAATATTCCATTTGAATGTTTTAGAAATTTTTCGTAACTGCGCCATTTTCCCAATCAGAACAAGATTTGTTCCTCATTTGCACTTTTGTGTGACCATTTTTGATGCTTTGCCTGTTTGTTGTATTTGCAGTTAGTATCTAGTGCCTGCCTGTACTATTTCTACTTATGGTGGTCATATGATCATAAACAGAACTACCTACCTAATCAACAAAAAGCGTGGTGAATCGTTTCGTCGTGATTGATAACGCAACGCATGGCAGAGGGGAGTGAGGTATACCACGGATCACAATTGAAAGCGATATCCATCCATACTCGTGATGGCGTGCTTTTTTTTTTTGTTTTATTTTATTGAAAGCGTGATTTCTACTGTCATTTGGCGGACGGAAGTAATGTCATCGTCATAAACAACAAGCAATTTTTTTCTAGCGCATTTCAATGTTCTCCAAGGAAATTCATTACAAGTATGCTTACTGCGATGCATGGAAAAGAACTCAAGGTCACAATACTCTACTGGTGGTGGCAGTGTGTAGATGTACATAAAGCTTTTTGGCTTCTGTGATGTTTGGCTAAGGGGAGTGCCCTACTTTAATGAATCGATGTCCATTCACCCCAATTTACGCCTTTTCTAGCTTGTTCCCGATTCAATGCAGATGGCATTGACATGGCGTTCTTTGAATGATTTCAGGTTCTTTGCATCTCTTTATCCTCGGGGAATTTTCCATAGAACAGAACCAGTTTTTTTTAAATGCTTCGATTCCCGAAAAATATGTGCATATGTAAGACCACGCCATTGAAGGGTTTTGCCTGATTATCGCGTCGTCTGTTCGATTTTTTTCTCTGTGGTATAGGTAATTGCCGTGTGAATTTAGAATATTACATAAATGTAGAAAAAGATGTTAACTATTTTCGAATAACGGGGGATTTTATTCAAAAGTTAGCAGGTATAGGTACCTAATGCTGATTTTTGTTCTAGCACCGCAACTAAACTCATATATGTATATATATATACTTCGCAATTCAATGATTGCTCAACAAAATTTGTCTCCCTTTCACTCGTATATTAGATGCACTAGACATACAGATCAGTATCCATAGCAATTTATTGATGAGCTGATAAATGGGTTGGTGAAGAAACTCATCGAGGCCCTCAGTAAAAAAGTTTCTTGTCGTACAAGCACATAATGCATACTCACTTGCCTAAAAAGTTATGTTAGTTAACATAAAAGCCCCTGCCCGCACCGCTACAAACATTTTGTAAACTGATGAGCGTTAACTACCAGGGAAAAAGCCAATTGAGTTTGTTCCTGCAGAAATTGGCTGTGGTACGGTGCGTTAGCATGCGTAGAATTCAAGAACAAAACTTCTCTAGGTAGATTAATTTTGTATGTACATCTAGGCTTAGTGGCAGTAGATTATGGGCCGTCCTACACCATATTGCATACTGCACGCTCATTTCACTCATCTCATCATCAAAAAGCACTGACATATACTTGATCTTCTGTTTCATGTGGCACCAGTTTTGATTTCAGAAAGTATGCTCTTACTGTCAATGCTACCAACTGTTGTAAACTGCCGCTATATTTAAATTATTTTGGAATTTAACGTATATGCATGTCAGTGGGATTTACCGAATTTACCACAAAAGTATTTGGGACTATTTGTATCGTTAAATTTTAATTATGAGTCGAAGGAAGTGTTTTTTACAAGGATTTTTACAAGAAATTTCTCGTTCCTAATCGTTACAGTTCAGTGGGAAAGTATGCTCTCACGGAAAGAGACAGGAATATGAAAGTGGTGCCATTTGCTTTCATGCATTTTTGGTTCAACAAGCAGTCCATTTA
Source organism: Dioctria linearis (assembly GCA_963930735.1). NCBI lineage: Eukaryota > Metazoa > Arthropoda > Insecta > Diptera > Asilidae > Dioctria > Dioctria linearis. The sequence continues at coordinate 16,474,049 of OZ005740.1, read as the reverse complement.
TATACATGTCAGTGCCAAATGCGCGTGCAGTATGCGATATGGTGTAGGACGGCCCTATAGCAGTGGTCGGCAAATCACGGCTCGCGAGTCGCATGGGGCTCTCTTTAGCGACCTGAGTGCGGCTTGGCCAGTCGCCACAAATCGGTTTTTTTTTTTGACTAGCAGACGCCGTCAAGCGGTTGTCCGTCGGGCTGAGGTAGAACGCTATTTCAAAACAACAATTTTTAATATGAGGGAAGCTTTTCTACGGAGATTTCAGGAATTTAGAAATAGCATATCGAGGTTTTTCTTTGTTAAAATCTAAAATCTACGTTCTTCAAGGTGGAGCATTCCCTATAATCTTATCGAAAAATACCTAAGCTTTGTAGCACAAATTGCTGCCACTCATTTTAGGGGAAATTTTTTTTATTGTGTATTCATGCGAATAATTATTTTCAAGCATGAACCTTATCAAAAGTAAATTGAGAATCTGTAATCCTACTTGAAATTAAAAACAACGACATACAACTAGACTTTCATGACAGGATCTTGAATAGAAATTTGGTTCTCAACAAATTTTAATCGTCCTGCTGCTGATTGCTTTGCTCTTTAGACTAATGAGTTTACCGACCACTGGCCTATAGACATGGACAAACTCAGTACTCACTCGTTCGAAAATTTGGTTTTTCAAAAATAGCTTTACCTTCAATTTTAATTTTGATTATATGAACTGTGATGTGTCAGCCATCTTCTAAATGTATTGTGACAATTGACGCACGAATATTAATTTTAATTTTTTTTAAAGAAATCTTGTTGATGAGATTTTTGAAAAATTATCATTGATTTTGTCTGTCATAGTTCTAATTTTTTTTTTCAAAGGGGCTCTTTCTGCCAAGAAAACAAAAAAGAGCTCTCAGAAACATGTGTATAATGGTATGTTGTCGGCGCAAGTGTTATGCATATTATATTAGGTATGGGAATTAGTTTCTGCCCTTTTTTAAACAAATTTTGTCGTTTATTTAAACAATGAAATACATAATTATTCTATGTGAACTATGCACCATCGGAAGTGACAACTTTTTCCATCTTTCAGGTAGTAAATTGATTCGTCGAAGAAAAAAATTCGGTTCTTTCGACTCGATTCATTCATCAAGCCATTTTTGATACTTTCGTAGGAAGCAAACCACTCTCCAGTAAGGGCTGATTGTATGGTTCGGAAAAATTAGAAATCGGAGGGAGCAATATCTGGGGAATACGCGGCGGGTGGGGCAAGATTTCCCAATTCACTCCTTCCAAATATTTCTTGACCGGTTGAGCAAAGTGTTGCCTAGCGTTGTCATGCAGAAAAATCGTGTCTATTGCCCCATTCCGGCCGTTTTTCCTTCAAAGCTCGACTCAAATGTATTAGCTGCAGTCGGTAACGATCCCCAATGTTAGTTTCGGACAGTTTGAGGAGTTCATGATAAATAACACCATTCTGATTCCACCAGATGCACAACATAGCGTCGATGGATCTGCTTCACCTGTCATCACCCGCACATAGAAAAACGTTAAAATGCAGAATTTATATTTCATTCTAATTTTTATTACAGATAAGTATTTAAGTGACAAGAGAAAGAGTATCAAAATGATGGATGATTATCCATTAATTAGGTAGATATTCTAAAAATCTAACCATCGCCTTCTTCAGCTCCAAGTGGAAAAAATGTTTTCGTTTGCAACAATGTTTAAACCTTGCACGTTATGGTAGCCATACCGTGTGATCCTCAAAGCAAACCATAATTATCATGATAAATAAACCCGGCAAATGCTATAAATCATATAATTTTTTTCAATGCGCGTCTTTTTTCTTTTATATATAGTGCGTTTTCACTGCACCGAAATTACGTAAATTCAATGTTCCAGCATGATTTCGACGAAATCACAAAAAACTTAATCAAAATCATCTCATTTTTGCGTAATTTCATTGAAATTACGAAAATGGGCGCCATTTTCGATTTCCACTTTTTGTCAAACTATCATTTGACATTTGCTGTTTACAATTGAAGGGTTGTAAGTCTAAAGGGTCTAAGTGCCAAAAAATCAAAAGTTACGATTTTTACAAAAATACCATCTAAGTGCAAAGCCTAATAATACCCAAATGGATTCAAATGCCTTTCTTTTAAAATTTTACCCACGCACATGTAAAGTTGTGGCGGGGTCTAAGTGTAAACGAGTTTTCGCTCAAAAGGGTCTGTGCCTGTTTGCCTGCGGGATGTGCTCAAAGATAACCTAATAAGAAGATAGGAAGCAGCCGAGCAGAATTGGAAATTTTTCGTGTTTTTTAGAAAGAAACAAATAATGTTATATATTTTCGTCTTTTGCACGAATGGAGTAAAAGAACTTGGCTATGCAGGTTTCAGTATAAAGCGGGGAGTAACTCCATCCTTAAATGAAGTGTATTAAATTATTTTAGAAAATTTAAAGTACTTAATCTTGTAAGTATAACAGGCGATTGCAGTGAATTTTTAGAGAAGTTATAGTCTGTATGAGTCTGTCAGTTGTATATGTCAGAAAAGAGAGATAAGTACAAGTCGTTTAGACTTAGCTTTAGCTCACTCGACCAGGTTTCGTCCCTGCCAAAGGACTCATCAGGAATGTCAGTTCTTGGATTAAGATAGCCGGAGTGCACTTAAGTGCAGTATTAGATGAGTATTGTTCTAGTTCGTCAGGTCAAGTAAGTACTTATGTATGTTCATCCCACATTTATACCTACTATCCTAACGTCTACACTTTCTCTTTACTGATCACCACAGTGCTGGGTGTTGGCTAGTATCGTTGTGTTTACCCTCCCGAGCACACTATCAGTGTTCAGCACGGTTTTGGGAGCTCCAGGTTTTACTTACAGTGTGGCCAATAGACACTGTATATTGATCTAGATCCCTTACATTTTTACCCGAACTCTAATACTGCTCTTTTGCAATGTTTTTAATACAACCTATGTGTTCATATTGCTGACAATCAACAAGCTTACATACATGTGCCTCTGTGATGAGTCATATGCGGGAAGAGGTGGTAACGAGGTCGGCTCTTCCATATTAAAGGTAACTAAACATGATGTCATCTAAAACTTTAAAAAAGCATGCAGTTATTTGGAGTGATAACTGCATAGGACAGAACAAGAACAGAATGGTCCTCTTTGCCTTGGTTTATTTAGTAGCTAATGGCATTTATGATACTATTGATCATAAATACTTGGTCAGTGGTCACTCTTTTATGCCCTGCGATCGAAATTTCGCTCAAATGGAAAAAAGAAAGAAAGTCATTAAATGTTTTGAACCAAAGGATGTGGAAAAAATGATACGAGTATCTTGTCACAAAAATCCATTTGAAGTGATTAATTTTGACCAAAATGATTTTAAAGACCTCAATAAGACTTCCAAGGACTTTTTAAATACTACAAAATTAAAAATATCAACTATTTCTTGAATCCGCATAGACAAAGATAAGTTACCTCGTGCTGATTTAATGGAATCGTACAATGACTCAATACCGTGGGACAGTGTCTCCAAACCAATTAAAAAACTAAACTTTGCCAGTATTAGAATCTCGAAATAATATATCAAAAGAAAAATTGAAAGATCTCAAGGACATGCTACCATACATACCCGTCGAAAATAAGGCATTCTACGAACATTTGATTAATCAAACCGAAACCTGAGAACTTTTTTAATATCTGTTATAAAGGCACTTAGCCCATTTTCAATATTTATTCATAAGGCACTTGAGACATTCTTAAATAATGAATGTTTAATTTTATATTACTTCCTTGGATTCCTATTCTTTTAGATTTTTAACGACTTCCTGTACTGTTTAATTGATTTAAGTAAAAATAAATAATCATTTCATTGAATTGTTTATTTTATTACGTTTTGTTGTTCTATATCTAAATAATAAAATTGGCACTTAGACCCTTTAGACTTTCAATCCTTCAATTGTCAAAAACTTTTTAAGGAAGAACTTTAAAATAAATCAAATATTATATTAATGTTGCTGATATTTTATGTGAAAATATATCCTTATAATTACAAAAGCCTCGTTTATGTAATTAATTATTTTACATGCCAATTTGGTATTTATGTAAGTGCATCATTAAATTTTGGTTTAAAAAATTACCGTAGAAACAAGAATTTGTGATTGAAATACGTTCTAACGCATTTATACGGCGACATACATACATAGAGAGTGTTTCAGATCAAGGTGTCTTCCGGTATAACACGCAATTCGTTGAGGTGAACTGATAAAAAAAATCATTCCACATTCCTCCCCCTTCGCTCGTGAATTACAGCTAGTTATCAAAGTAAAAAAAATGAGAAAAAATCGTAATTTTCTTCCGAGATTTGGAAACCTCAGAATGTCACATTTAATTTGATCCTACACATGCACCTACCTATATGAAATCGTTTTTGAGATAAACCTGTTTTTATGATGTATAATTTCATTAATTTACTGGATTTGGTACATCTCAAAAGGAAATCTCGTCATTTTTTCTACAAGAATCAACGAAAAATATCGTAATGATATCAATACTTCCAGGTTATCAATTTGCCCTTAAATTAAAAACAGCTACATGCACACATGTAGTAAAAATCTTCATATCATTAACGAAGACTGCTTACTTACTTTCGGATGATATCGTATTTACTAAACTGTCCGAAACATATAGAGCCCAGGTATATAAACACCTTATTATCTAAAAGCTTTGTAAAATTCGCATTTCAATTGTCAGATTTACTTACTTATGGCAATAAAAATAAAAAACGTAAACGAAAAAAAAAAAAATCTTACAAGGTCGAATCGGGCTTACGACGACAACGTGGCGCGGCTACCTTGTCTCAATATAAACATAACATTTTGAATTATTCGTGTGTGACTAAACAGTCGAAGAGATACCAAAGCACCATATAAATATAAACGTTACAAAAGCAATCGGGTGTACCGTGTAGGTGGTAAAATACCTGAGTATGAGTTATAAAGCTGGAAGGGCTTCGGTAAATATATTTTATTCTAGGAAATGAATTGGATTGTGAGTGACTCAAGTCCTTCAGGGGCCAGTGATTTTCTTGTCAAATTATCTCAAATTGAATTCATTTCGGAGGGATAATCCCAAACAGGTTTAGTAGGATGAAATTTACTGTGGGATTAGAAAATATGTGAAAATTGAAATTAACCAGCAGTCGTCCTTCAATTCAAGAGATGGACCAAAAATAGATTTCTATTTCTTGGTTGTTGATTATAGTGCTATACCAGCAGTGCAGCATCCCTTGGAAACAAATATTTTCGATTTTATTAAAGATGGGGTGGTATTCACAGGCTAATAATTATTTTTGACCATTTGTTAGTAATTGGAATCAGTATCAAGATGATTTTCATTTATTATATTTATATTTTTATTATATTATTTTAAAAATTTACAGGATGTCTCATATATAAAACCTAGACTAATATTTCACAGAGCGAGGAACCCATGTTAAGTGCGGTATGCTAGAGTCAAGGAATTCGGTCAAGGAATTTTTCCACTAATTTCTTAAAGTAAAATTGACATTAGGTCAAGGAATTTTTGACAGTTTGTATTTGTCAATTGTGTGATATTTCTGACAATAAAGAAATAATAATGAAAGTGAAGAAATGGATAATTCCCAATGAAAAATGAAGATACACGTAAAACAATTTTTATTCATCCATTTGTCATTTTAAAATTGATTCACCTCTTGCAAAATCGCCGTTCCCTCCATCAATTTTTCTATTATTCCACCAACGTCAAAATTCCTTACAGAAATATTGACATAAATGGATTTTTCGAAAAAGACCGACCTCTTTTTGTCAATCGAGAAGTAGAGTTTTTCTGTTCGAATTACTTTTCTCTAGCATATTGCTCCAAGGAATCGGCAAAGAAAAAAATTCCTTGAGCATTCCATGACTTTTTTTTTACATAGTTTTTGTATAGCAACAAAAATTCATTGGCTTTATAAGCTAGTGTTCCAGTTAGTGCTTAAAAGTGCCGTATTTTGTTGTCGCATATTGAAAAGTTCGTTGTTTGTATCAACCACTCTCTAAATATAACCAGCAGAATTTTAGAAGAGATCCATTAGATATTTCTTCAAGATTACCGATATCTTCCCATGAAAAGTGCCGGATATTTGGAAAGAAAATGAATCAGGTGAGGGTCGCTTTGCATTCTCATCGTTTCAGTTGTGGATTCTGTGGAATTCCATTATCCGCTTATTTCCCCACCAGCTAGTGGTCTGTGTTGATCACTACGATTTTGCCTATTTCACATCACCTACTTACAGGCTTTCCACTCTAAATTTCGCTTTTCATAGACAATGTTTACAATCAACGGGTTTTAAACCCCATTTCTTCCCGAAGATTTTTTTGCAGGCCTTCCTTCGTTCCACAATTCTCTGTTTCTAGTTTATCTTCGGGTGAAAAATTTCTACCCAGAAAATATGATTTGCTGATTTGGACATTATCTAAGCAAACTTTGAAGCATCCCTGGTATGTTTTCAATGGATTGTCAGCGCTCTCTCTCCTTTTGGCTATTTAGATTGATTTTTTGTAATTTCTTAAAGGCAGTCCTTATAAAGTCGCCAGTTTTTTTTATTTAGAGCAATTAAATCTTCCTATAAAGCTAGTAAATTCCTAATTTTACAACGAACTGAGGTTTTTGTTGATTTGGCATTTCATTGGACTTGAGATATTGTAAGCAGTATTTTTTGGCTCTATATTTTGATTCTAGGGTTTTTTATTTATTTATTAACAATATTACTATATGATTTTTTACCGGGGCAAACTTATATTTGTTCAAGAAGGCATATTTTTTTGGAATCTCCAGCATAATAGCAAAAGCGAAAATTTTTTTTATTTGTTTTTCCATCACATAATCAATTTGATTTTGGGTAACAAGTTTCAAGTCTTGGCTTTGACTCATCAACCAACCAATCAAATAACGAAATTTAGTGACTCGCAAAAACAAATGAAAAGTAGAACAAAGGAAAGAAATAAAAAAATGATAAAATTGAGAAAAATAGAAAACATTTTTTATTCAAACAATTTAAAAAATCAGATTTATTCGAAACAAATCAAATGGATTGTGTGATTGAATAACAAACAAATTTTTTTTCGCTTTTGGTATTATGCTGGAGAATTCAAAAAATGCCTTCTTGAACAAATATAATATGTAAGTTTACCTCGGTAAAAAAAATGATAGAGCAATCTTGTTTCTAACTCCTTGGTGGAATATAGGAATTTTGCCTCATACAATTCACACCCAGAATTTATTCTGAATTCATATGAGATGAGTTCAGTATGATCTGTTTCAAGCGTCTTCGGCAGGCAGAAATCAAGCCGTACTGAAGAGTATAAAGTTTTCTGCCGATACGAAACTCTTATTTCATTGTCTTCTTTTTTTCCATTTTCAGCGCACTGCGGGCTTACACAGGTTTGATTCATTTCGAATAAAACTGAGTCTAAAAAATTTTTTTATTAACATTTTTTTTCTATTCTCCATTTTTTTCATTTCTTTCTTTTGTTCTATTCTTCATTTGTTTTTTCGAGTCACTTAATTTCGTTATTCGGGACCTGTTGATGAGATGAGTCAAAACCAAAACTTGAAACTTGTCACAAAAAATTAAAATTGATTGTGTGATGAAATAACAAATAATAAAATAAGTAAAAAACGAGTTTTCAAACAAAACTGAGGCCAAGCCGCATGAAAAGTAGAAAATAAACTTTTCTTCACACACAGAGGTGCACTCAAATTTTTTGATTGGGACATTTCTCTGGAATATTCTTTCTCTTCATAAATCAAATCACTTATTACCTCTGATTGATCATACTGAAATATATCGGTGATTGTCAGCGAATAAAATCTGAGTCCACCTCTGTGTGTGAAGAAAACTTTATTTTCTACTTTTTCATGCGGCTTGGCCTCAGTTTTGTTTGAAAACTCGTTTTTTACTTATTTTATTTTCTGCCTTTTTCACGTTAACTAAATTGTTATTAGGTGCTGCATGGAGATATTTTAAAACAATTTTTAAGTTATGTTTGGTGCCGATCCGAAAACAAAAATTATTCGAGTATCAAATCGTTGAAGTACTGCAACGGTTTTCTGAAATTCAAATTATGTTTTAAACAGCGCATTTTAGCTGTATTCCAACTTGATCCCATATAACATGAATTTTCCCGATTTTCCATGTTTTCCACAGACTTTTCCTATTACTTTGAAATTTTTTTGAATTTTCGTCGATTTTTCATGCAAGTTTTCATGATTGTTGAAGAGAAAGTATTGATAAAAAAATGATTCCGCATAACTTATAAAACTTTTTTGTCGGAAAATTTTCCGGAAAAGTCGGAAAATTCCGGAAATTTTCCAGAAAAATTGGAAAATTCTGCATTTTTCCTGAAACAGATTTATCATAATCATATCGATGAAAAATTTTCCGATGAATTTCCCGCTTTTCCGGGTTTTCCATGGAGTTTTCCACAAAAGCAACTTTATGCAACTCATTTCGCTTTACAACTTTGACTTAGTCGGAAAAACTGCGGAAAAGCGTTTTACATGAATTTTCCTCGATTTTTTCTGCAAGTTTTCACCATTGTCGAAGAGAAAGTAAAAAAGCAGGAAAATTCCGGAATTTTTTTTTGGAAAAATCGGAAAACTGCATTTCTGCTGAAACGGATTTATCATTAATCAAATTTGTACCAAATTTTCAAATGATTTTTCCCGATTTTCCGGGTTTTCCATGGAAATTTCCGGTTCAAATTTTGATAGATTTAATTGTCACGCGACATGAACCTGTGTGCCAAATTTCAGCTCGCTGTGATGACGAAAAGTGGGTCTACGAGAGTGTCGAAAATAGTAAAAAAGAAATATACAGACAGACAAATTCGTGTACGAGTTAATGGGACGGGCGGGCTGGCCTCAAAAAGATTTTCGCTTTTGCTATTATGCTTGAGAATCCAAAAAATGCCTTCTTGAACAAATATTTATTTATTAAGGAAATTCTTTCTGACAATCGACTGAAAGATTTTTTCAGAATTCCTAGAAGTCTGTCCTTCAAGATTCAAATTGAAAAGTATCAAGCTATGATCAGTGAAGGATTTCAAACCGAACACTCTACAATAATTATTGTGAGCCCTATAAAGATTTTATTGTCTGGTACTAAAGTAATGACAAGCACTCATAGAAAGCCTTCCCGAGTTCTATTTCGCACTTTTTCTTAAGCATATACAAATTGTAGACCATCACCATAATAAGGTGTATCGTTCAGGAGTTATAAGGTGAATCTTAAAATATGATGGAAGAATCTTAAACTCTTTCTACTCTTCAAATGCTCCTCAAATACTCCTTAAATTTTTTTTTGGTTTCTATCTTGACATCCTCAATCACCTTCTGCATTAGTGCAGAATTAATACAGATCACCCTGTATAGTTACTATGAAAATGGCTTTTATAATTAATTTTTATAGCCATTTTCATTAGTGCAATTTGAAATTTACACAAAAATAACTTAAATTAAACATAATAAGCTCTGATATCGGGGAAAATTGTACTCTATTACTGACGCCATAATGTAACGCTTGCATATGTTCATTATAGTTTAATATTAAGGGCTAACAGTAATACTTATATATATGTACCTCTTACATGAATGGAAAAACCATAAAAGTAATTGCAACATGAAAAGTCTGACTCACGCCGACGCAATGGCTATAAAAATTGTTGTTATTAGAAGAATAAATTGGATCGCTATCGCGACTTTGTTTGTCAGTCTTTATATTGTCATAGTTAACATATTTAAAAGAATAACTGTGTCCTTGTCTGTCTTATTTGCCTATACCAACTGGTACCAAGGAAAATTTCCACTATCTCTCTGGTAATCTTCCTCACAAAATGTTATTCTCTAACGACTTTATTTCAGTTCATTTCGAACATTTCGATTAAGTTGAAACTGGAATTCATCGAATAATAATTGAAAATAAAACTTGCCACATATTTACGCAAGTGTGTTAGTGAAATATAAATTTAACTTCTCGTCAGCTTTCTGATAATGAGTCGTTCATGGTTTAATTTTCATGCACAGTTTTGTTTGCTGTATCGTTTTCATTGCCTTGAAATTAAAAAAAAAGTCTGCTTTGTTTTTTTACCTGAATACCTACAGCTTAGATTTCAGATTTTTGTTTTTTGATTTTTTTACATTTTAAATAGAAATTCTTTTTTATGGAAATTAAAGGAGTGTGATATATTTTTTCATTACAGGATTTGGGTAGTGATTTGAGGTTATCTATCACCTTAATATTAGAAAAATTTTCATATCCGCACAAAATTTTATTAAGTTGAGAAAATGCGTCCTAAAACAGATTGTTCCATTGGTGGTAAGTGTACATATTTGCATACAAGATATTTTAATATTTTTATATAAATTTTTAAAAGTTTTTTTGTCTATAGGTAATTAAAGCTTTATATCCCAAAAGCCCAAAAGGGCGGGGGTTCAAAGGGAGTGGTTAGAGATGCATAATATCTAGGCTATCATCTAACTCTATCGCGTGATTCCGTACTCTGTGTGTCCGTTTGTGTATGACCGTGTACGCATATGTTCATATGTGTGAAATATTTTTATGGCAACCCTACGAAGGAGTTGCTCGATTGGTCCCATTTCGAACTTAAATTTCCCTTTTTTTTTTAAAAAGGCCCGTGTACAAAATTTCGACTCTCTACGTCGGGGGGTGAGACAGCGCCCAAATATATAGTGAAAAGCTAAAGTTTTGTATGGCAATACCAAAAAGCGGTCCATTTTTGAATTTGGCAATTTAGTGAAAATGCAGTGTACAAAATTTGAGCTCTACACGTCGACGCGTTTTCAGTCAGTGTCCAAATATGCAATAGTGAAAATCAAATTTTAATATGGAACGGGTTGCCAAATTTAGTCCAGTTTTGAACTCGTATTTACTATTGCTATCAAAAAGCCATGCACCAATCTCTACGTCGATGCGTTCTCAGGCAGTGGCCAAATATATAGGTAAAAATCAAATTTATGTATGGAAACCCTACGAAACAGTTGCCCGGATTGGTCCCATTTTTGAACTTAAAGTAAATTTTTTCTTCTCAGGCCCTCCCTGTTTTTTAAAAAGGCCCGTTTACAGTTCGACTCTCTACTTCGGCGCGTGAGACAGTGCCCAAATAATAGTGAAAAAGCAAAGTTTTGTAGGGGTTGCCGATTCCAAATTTTCTTTCGCTAAAAACCTTGTCCTGACAATTACGAACACGACAAAAAAAAAAGAGCCAAATCGGTCGAGCCGTTCTCAAGTGACGCGGCAATTGATTTTTTTTATATACATATGTAGATTATGAGAAACTTTTTTTTTTAAATCAATTAGTGCGCTATAAAACAGTTTTTTCTCGACAAACTGATAAGAAATTAGAAAATTTCATATAAATTGTTTATGCCTTAGTCTGAGTTTAAAGGTTAGATCTACAACCAAGCACGTAACACCTGTAAATCTACATATACTGTCCAGAGAGAACAAATTTATTATTCATTAGCAAATGGATTAATCAAGAACTTTTGGGCTTGCCAAATAGGTCAAGAACAATTGCAAAAGTTCCTAAAAGCATTCCCTGGTTATGCAGCAGGTACCTATAGTGCAAAAGTAATTTTAAACTCTGTGAAGAAAGCAAATTTACTTACGTAAAACTTTGCTGTAAATACTCATTTTTACTTGCAACCTCTTCGAAAGTACCCGTTTAGTTCCGCCGCCTGCCCCAATGTAATTTATCTCATTCTTTCCCGACTTTAGTGAGGCTAAATCTCCTAAAATTATTTCAATTTGGTCTGTCAGGAATAATCCCAACTTTTATTGAAAATATTTATGCTCATATTTAGTTCCTATTTCAATAGGAGAGAGGAGGAATATAATATCATCCTTGGAATTATATGAAGGACCAATATTATCTCTCACTCCTATTGAAAAAGAGGCTGGACTAATGATGTACAGAGTCCGGACAGATGGGTATAGTGAATGGGACTCCAAAAGCCTACACACTATCAGTTAGGATGGTCGTTAAACAAAACTTCGCTTTGCTTCTCAAAATAAAGATACCAAATAGGCAGGAAATATAGATATACAAATCTAGAAAATGAAGTCCTAATCTGGTAAACCAACGACTCTAGAACCGAGCAAGAAGTAGGAGCAGGGTATGGTAAATTTTTGGAAGAATGTTCACATTGCCGCCACTGTAACTCGTTATACATCAGGCTTACAAAAAAAGTCTTCATACTACAAATTTAGGGAATTTAGTCTTCTTCAAAATTGTATCAGCCATTTTTGACGTAGGATCTAACCTTTGAGGAATTATTTTGAAAGAAAAACACAATTTTTTGTACCTTTAATCCAAGATGGCGGACCGTGCAGACCCACTCCAAAAGAGAAAACTTGGATTTTTCATCGGGGCCCAGAACTAAATAATATACATAAAAATCACAGCTACCCCACCTTTTGTAGGACAAAGACCTTATTTAGTCCCTATTGACTGGACTACTATTGGTATATTGAGAATTTAAATAATGGGTCGCAACGTCAACATCAACACACTCTGTGGAGAAAATTTTGTAACACATTCTAGGTATACCTTATACGCTCCTTGATTTAAATATGTAATTATGTCCATCATAGGAGATAGCAAAAGGAATGAAATTTTTAAATGGTTTTCACCAATCCATAATAAAATGATACTATTGAATTTATTCGAACATTTATCTTTAACATTTTTTATGCACTATTAATTGTAGATAATAATTCAAAACCAGCATAGAGAAAGCCTTCATGTTTTTTTTTTGTTCGACCATTTTTCTTCAGAATTTTTATGCTGTGTCCCAAGTTTGCGCATTTGAACTTTTTTGGGTAGCCATGCTATGTATTTAGAGAAATTGGGTAGCTAGTACCATAGATGATACAAGAACTACATAGATGTCGCATGCAGTACCAAAAAAGTATACAAAATTTATATGGCTGTATGGCCCGTTTCGGAATGGACCACAACATTTGAAATGATGTATACGTCGAGTGATTCATATTTTTTGGTATCTGAAGTGTTGATGAGGTCGATCAAACGAATACAAAACTGCTGTTAAAGAAACATTTGCTCTCGGCATACTCGAAACCATATTGTGGCCCATTCGAGAATGCACAACCAATTTCTGTATACATTCTGTATGCATTCCGACATCTAGTTCTTGTGCCACCTATGCTACACTGTAAAAAGGCACAAATTGTTGCCACAAAGTTTAGGGAAAAAATCCCTATAAATGTAGGGAATACTACAATTTGTGCCTTTTTACAGTGTAGTACCCATAGAAGAAACATTTTTGGGTGAAATTGTTTTTATATTCTATTTTTTTTTGCTAATACCTAAAAGTGTGTTTCTTTTTCCTTTTCCAATAATTTCACCTAGAAATGCTTCCGACTCCTTCAGCGTATTAGATGACTCACTTCTGACCAATTTTGTGGTAATTCCTGTGACATGACAACCTGACCTGGTTAATGAAAATGATGAATGACAGAATGAATTTTCGATTTTCAGACGGGGAGGCCGCATGACACGTCTCCACAATGAACGCAGCATTGAATTGACTGTTTGTTTATATTATAATCAACCTCTCAACGATTTAACCTTGAAGACGCCATGTCCCATTAGTTGACCGTCCTTCAATCAATCAATTCGGTTACATTGCAAATAAGATTAAAAGTGACAGATAATGGCTTATTGTAACTAATCCTGCCAATGCAACCAATAATTATGACTGACGACGACGACGACGGTATCAATTCTTAGATATGCGCGCTTTTATACGATATGCCGATGACAATATTGCTTCAAGATGCATTGTTTTGTTGGTATATTCATATATATGTATATAAACAATGTATAGATAGCGGTCGGAGCTTGGTAAATTTGTACTGCTAAAGGTCACGATCCGTTGACATTCCACATATTTTCTCCATAATCCTCTGAAATCCAATTTACTTTTCCAGAACAAAGCGTATCATATGAATTTCCCTTAAATGTATGCCAGCATGCCGCGCTCAATTTAAACAGGAAACTGCGTTATTTTCCACAAAACACACGAACACTCAAGTTCTCGCTGCCGAAGTGCCTACCACCTAATAGTATGCGCAGCACCCGCGCAATTTTATCGTCCGCGGTATCTATAGTGTCTTCTAATGATGTTGTCTCCTTCTTCGATTTTATTTATGTAGAATTTGTTGATTTGTTTTTTCATTGTGATTTTCGTAGGGATCGAAGTCAGGTCAATATGTATTTGAAACGTACCGGAATCACCTGTAGTCCAGTGAATAAAGGTATCTTTAACGTGGTGAGCTTGGCACATTTAAAATGTTCTCGCGAGTTGTGGTTCACATTTCAATTTGCTGCTTCGCGGTGTTTAATAGGTGATAACTGATATATAATCATATAAAAGTGATAACTCTTAATATGAAAAGTGACTGTTTTTCTGTTTAAGAAGTGCCTTTTATGTATTCCCCCCACTTGCTGGTTGTGCTGTAGAATGTTTTTTTCTTTTATGTTGGATTTATTTGAATTTCGTTGAAATATGCGAAAAATGAAGTTTACTTATGACAGTGGTAAGTTTTATACTGCATTTAATAAGTATAATAATAAGTAGAAATCGGAAAAACTGCAAAGTCTCTCTAGTTTTAAATTTATATAAAGTTTTTTTTTTAAATAATATTAAAAATAATTAACTAAAACGACGATAGATGGCGTTTGATGATGACAATTATAGGGTACGCAATAAGTTCTCCATTGTACTACTTATATTCGTTCACTAATTTGCCTTGATTTATTTTAATCATTCTATCTTTTAAAATTTTCCTCGCTTTTCCTCGCCGTTTACTTTACAGTATGCACTAGTAATCGTCTTACTTGCTCTGTCAAATTTAACCATGGTGTACAGTTTAGTTATTGTAATGCAAGCTTATTTTTTTCTAACGTACACAGGGCTATTTTTCGACACTCAAGCATATCATCATCTTCACTTCTCACTGTACTTTGTGCTTTTATCTCTTTTTTTTTTGTTTTTTTAGAAACCGGAGGATATTTTTAAGGATATAATTATTCTCTAAAAAATCTGTGTAATATTACACAATATTTTTACAACACAATTGTAACAAAAGTGTTCTACATTTTACAAGCTCCTTAGGGAATATTTGCAATCCTATGTTGTAATTTTACACGAAAATATTGTGTAAATTTACTTTTAGTAAATTTTATGCGAATTTTTATTGTTTTTGCCGTTTTTCAATCCGAAATTCCAAAATACCTTCACATCAAAGTTGGTATAGAATTGAAGGAATTACCTGAATATACCGTCAAAGTCAGTTTATCATCCTCCCCCATACCCTCCCCTCCCCCGTTTCCACCTCTGTAGCGACTATAAAAATTACTCTTAAAACAGTACGGAAATAAAACCTACAGAGATGAACATTTTTACTATGTAAATAAAAAATTGGTTTCAAGAAACTGAAAGCAATTGTTGAAATGAAAAAGAAAGCGTGCTTTACGAGTAGCTCTAAGCCAACTAGTTTTGGGGTTTTGGGTCAAAACCTATTTATACCAATTGCAGCAAATAACTGTTTAGCCCCATTTATACTATACCTACATAAGTAACGTTAAGTTTGTTTTATATAAACAAATTCATCTTCATATTTTATCAAGTGCTTCAGGTGATTTTGGCTTAAGTGGAACATACTCGTATAAAGTCGAGTAGATCAGCTGACTGACAGTCGCTCCAATAAAAAGTACAATAACAAATAAAAATCATTTCTTATCAGATCTTTTCTACTATTTTTTTCTTTTGTTAATAATATTAAATTGTTATTCTTATAGCTGATGATTATCTCATAGATAGTATTTCTATAAAAAGTCGATATGGGTGGAACTCATTTCTGTATTGTCTGAAGTAGTATTATTAGTTATGGAAGCATAATTGATTGAGTTTGACTTCGACGTGAAATCCTGACTATCAGCCGAAGCTGATAGCTCATTCCGTGATAGCGTTGATAATGTAGGACGCCACTCTAGCACCTCGGACTAATTGCGGAGAGTGTGAGGTGAGTACCCACGAAAACCTGACGCGGCCACGTGCCATATATAAAAAGATGTGTGCCTTATTAAACGAGAAGAAGCACACATCCAGTCCTGAAGGGACCTTTCACATCACTTACCTGTAGGCAATGCGAGGACTTGATGGACAGTTCTCATGTGCCATTTCGCCATCTGCAACCTTCATTGTCATTGAAGAGGGGTTCCGAGAGCTTGAGGGATAGAAATTACAAAATTTAAAGCTTCATCGCGTAATAATATTGTCTTTATTAAGTAATGCGAATACTACTGTGTCCAATCGTCTGTGTAACGAAGTCATCCCAAGGAAGATTAAAAAGAACAAAAGTTCGTGCAACCGAGCACATACAGTTCTACATTTGATTTTCTTTCAGTTTCAACAATGTCATTTAGCTAAGCTAGCAAGATAATTGCAGCACGCGTTAATCAATAAAATTGGAGTACAGAAATCTGAAAACTGCTAATTTGTAAACCTTTGGAATTAACTTGAGGTAAAGTGAACGGGTCCTACGTGTCCTGGAATATTTCTCTATGAAGGTGCCGAACATGGATCCATGCCAGTGTTGGGCGTAATCTGATTCCAGTGTAATTTAATTAATAATTACATTACAGTTTAGTCAAATTACCAAGTAATTAAATTAAATTGTATTTGATTGCATTTCAATCAGATTACTTATGAGAGAATATGTAATCTATCAAATGTGTAACCTGTTACAATATAATTCGATTATTTTGTAATCTAATTACATTGTAACAGATTACTTTGTAGATTACTTAAAAGTAATTTTAATAACATTAATTACACTAATTAATTAATTAACATGTAATCGATTAAAGTGTAATCAGATTAACTTGTAATCACACTACACGTTAATCGATTACATTATGTAATTATGGATCCATGCCTACAACCCTATGACGAATATAAATTAATTATCACTCATTCATTCGGATAAGGTACGCAAATATCCCGTGCTATCCTATGTACTAGTTTTCGTCCCCTAAATTTTAAGCGTCGGTCGTTTGCCGATTCCTGTTTTATGCTATCTGTTAGTTCTAATAATTCAACTCCGGAATTTAAACTTTAATAAGTAATCACCTTTGATTAGAATGGATAAACTTTTTCCTGGTCAAATTCCAAATATTCCAAATATTGTCGAAATATAAAAAAGTCTTAGCATCACTTCAAAATTTCAATAAAGATAAAAAAATCAAACGTATTTTTGGTTCTAGTCTAATTTGCAATATTAAATTTCTAAATTTGACAATTAATCTGTCTAAATGCCAATTGTATACCGACTTGTTTGACGATTTGGTAGATTCTCCTGTCGCAATGTGCTGAACCTTTTGCACATTCGAGTAGGGCTTCCAATGTCAGTAGACCAAGTCGGTCTCATAAGCAGCGCAGTCTCATGCGAAATGACTGGACAGGCTCAATGCGAATTAGATAGCAGAGAATTTGGAATGGCACTGTAACTTATTCCGATACAACAAGATGGTGGATGCTTTTACGTGGCAATTTTTGTCGGCGTGTCTTGTCAGCGTCTGGACCAACTCGGAATACTTGGTGATGATTGCAGCCCGTGTGGCCCCTCTTCTTCTACCAATTCTTGAGTAGTTTGTTACTGGAGTTTAACTTAGGATTGGCTGCCAAGAGTTTCAGCTAACTCAGTCCGGTACTAGGAGTCAGTATCAAGATTTGCAAGTTTCGTACATTTTTCAATGCGAATTTCTGGTAAACTACTTGTAGCAGAATAATGATTTAGTTTGTTTTTTCACCCGATATTTCACTGACGAGAAATTGCAATATTTCATTGAAACTTCTTAAAATACAAAGCAAAATATGAAGTATTGTTACGTGCAATAGAAAGAGACAACTGGTGACATCTACTGGCAATGGAGAGTAAATGACTTCATGTTCGGAGAATTGATTATGGAATCTACAGGAAGGTTCAGGAATAGAATGAATAGAATGAATAGAACAGTCAAGAAGCTTTTGGAATAGAACACTCCAGAATAATCCGGAGAGTTTCTAGGGTATAAATATAACAGTTGTCGTCGCCAGAAAAAGAGTCTAGTCTTAGACGTTGCAGTGTTAACAAGCGATAGTAATAAAGAAGCGAAAGTGTGTAATTAGATTGCGATAATTGAAAGTACAGTGTTAGCGACAATTAGAGTTGAGTTGATTAATTGAGGAATTGCGAATTTTATATGATTTAAGTGTAATAAAGAACTTATATATTAATTATTTAATATTGTGTTTTAAATAACGAACCAAAGGCCACGCTCGAAACAGTATGTTAACAATTATGTGCAAAAAAAAATTTGGGAGAGTTAATTCTCGTTAAAAATAATTTTCAATTTATTTGAACTGCAAATATTCATTTTTCGTCTTAAATTGTATGCGTTTCTGTTTTTTATGCTAGATGTCTCTAATGTGGTCTAGATCTAGGCTAATTTTATATGAATTTTGTCACTTTTAGGACACAAACTTATGCATAGTAAATTTTATTGTCTACAGGTTCGCTGGAATCGAAATGACACTTGCTGAGTACTGACTCCTCTTAAGAGGAGTCAGTACACAGGAAAAGTTTCAATATAGATACCAGCGAACTTGTAGGTAATAAAATTTATTATACGTAGGTTTGTGTCCTGAAAGTGACAAAATTCATATAAAATTAGCCTAGATCTAGACCATATTAGAGACATCTACCGCAAAAGACAAAACCATACAATTTAAGACGAAAAATGAAAATTTGCAGTTCACATAAATTGAAATTTTTTAACGAGAATTAACTCTCCTTGCCCACAATTGTTAAATATGATATTTGTTTTGTATTGCAACAAATTTCAACGAAATTTTGCAATTTCTCGTCAGTGAAATATCGGGAGAAAAAACAAGTATTATTAGAGTCAAATAATTGTAAAAAGCGCCACTAAAATTGAAAAATTCGACTTTTTTGCTAGATCTAGGCTTTATCTTTCTAAAATAGTCACAATTTAAACAAATGAGTATACATACTCACAGAAATTTGATTTAAAAGATTTTAATTTTTACCATTTTTTACAAGTTTCCGAACTAATATTTTATTTAATTTTTGCCGACGTTATTTACTAGACTTCGTCATTACCTTTAATTTAAGGTATAAATCATTACTTTGCTAAATATAGTTTGCCAGAAATTCGTATTGAAAAATGTATGAAACTTGCAAATCTTGGTACTGACTCCTCTTAAGTTTCATAAAATAAGGTTGAATTTTGATTGCGATCTTTTTGTTGGTAGCTATAAATTTTTTGTGACGAAAGGGAGGACCGTGAGTTTAGTATAATAAATGAATAACCACATTTTCCGTGTATATTTACTTGATATTGTCCTGCGGGATTTTTATTCTATTTTCTTGTTAGTCAAATGAAACAATTGCGGTTTTATACGAATCACAATGAATGCTGAAAGCCTGGGGAAGAACCAATGTATTTTGGATGACTCTCTGTCGCAGTTTGCTCCTCAGTCTTCAAATACTTACTATCAATACTATACCAGATGCCGTACTTTAAAGGATTTGCTCCGCATGACTAGCAATTCACTTTTTTCAATAACTTTGCAAATTCGGCTAACCACTTCAAAATGACTTGGCATGCCTTTATCTCTTTCTGACAGAGATGTTCTTCCTGACCATAGATGATCGGTTAGTTGTCTTTTTCTCGATTTGTCATTTACTACCCCCGGACTGTCAGATGTTAGTCGTATTCCAGCTGTGCCAGAAACTAAGACCGTGGCTACATGCGACCATAACAGTATGAAGTAGATGGAAAATATTTAGCGACGTATGATATTATTTAAAAATATATTCTTCCATAAAAAAAAATCTATTAATTTTATTAAAATTTAAAACCTTTCCCCCTCAATAGAATTTTCAAAGAAGGAATCCCTTAAAAATGTAATTAATTCATTAATTTGGCAACACTGGACGGCAAGTTTGGTGCTCTTTCATCGGATGGGAAATCTTTTGTGGTTTTGTGGAATGATAAAGACAAGAAAGGAAATTTTCTATGTACTCCCAATAAACCCAAAAAACTAGTGGGTACAGATAGACCCAGCTTAGACGGGTCAGTATGCTGCCTTTGTCGCACAATCTGTAGGTAGGGTCATGATACAAAGAATAACAAGGTATGGCCGGAAAATCTGTCAATTGGTTGCTTGCCTCCTTTGGCGACAATTGTCAAAAATTTGTTCGTCTCAATTTCAATCGTCCTTATCGCAGTGAAAATTAAATTTCTATTTGGAAACTAATGTTTGGTTAAATATTTCAATATATCCAAAACGTATTTCAGTCAATGAAATACGAAAAACTAACGGGTGAAATGTGTATAATTCGTGTACATGAGCGTAAATTTTCAAGAGCAGTACTTTATATAAAGGAGTAAGTGAAATGAAATGAGAGCTCTGTTGTCAAAACTGGGGCTTCATTGTCAAATTCGTTTATATTTTTATTAGAATATATAGTAAACAGGAATGGTGATAAGCCAGATTTTGCGTAATGAATTCTGGTTGTGTTGGTAGTCCATGTTTTACATGCATTTATACGCCGCCCGTCCCTATTCTAAGCAACTTGTCAATTTTCAAAAAGTAAACAAAGATTTTGAGCGGAGCATTTGTGGTAAAAAATGTTCTTTTCCTACTTTGTTTTGAAACAATTCACGTAATTAATTTATATAAATCTGTGCTTCTATTAACAAAAAAGATAATTTAGGTAGTGCAGTTGCCTCAAACAGGGTTCCCTATTTTATAATCCAATTTATATTTGCAAGCACTGACCGAACACTTCATTTCTGTTTTTTAATTAATATGAAGGTTTTTCACAGGAACTAGTGGTACTATAAAACTCTGCACAAAATAAACTTCAAAAATAAATAGTTTTGAAAAGAATTGATTCCATACTGTTACGTGCAATAGAAAGAGACAACTGGTGACATCTACTGGCAATGGAGAGTAAACGGCTTCAGGTTCGGAGAATTGATTATGGAATCTACAGGAAGGTTCAGGAATAGAATGAATAGAATGAATAGAACAGTCAAGACGCTTATGGAATAGAACACTCCAGAATAATTCGGAGAGTTTCTAGGGTATAAATATAACAGTTGTCACCGTCAGAAAAAGAGTCTTGTCTTAGACGTTGCAGTGTTAACAAGTGAAAGTAATAAAGAAGCGAAAGTGTGTAATTAGATTGCGATAATTGAAAGTACAGTATTAGCTATAATTAGAGTTGAGTTGATTAATTGAGGAATTGTGAATTTTATATGATTAGAGTGAAAAAAAGAATTTATATATTAATTATTTAATTTAGTGTTTTAAATAACGAACCAAAGGCCACGCTCGCAACAATACTTTTGTTAAATTTCACAAAAGAATTTTTGAGTAAATCTGTTCAAAAACAAAATACATTTGACAATCATGCACTCAACTTTGACAACTGTTCCTTCCGGCATCTCACTTACTCCTATGTAATAATGTCCTGCTCTAGGCAAATTACGCTCATGTGCACGAATTATACACGATTCACCCATTCCTGTTTGCTATATATTCTAAGATGTTTTTATATTTTTGAAGGAACTTATGGGGAAGAATAGTGACAGTGTTCAAATATACAATTTATGTTAAATTGCTGGGATACTCGTGTCTGCTCTGAAATAGATGTCAGTTATTTTTTTAAGTGAGAACTTTCTTTTCAAATGAAATTCACAAGTATAAAAGTCTTGTTGAATTAATTAAAATTAGGGCACCAAACTAAAATCTTTTTTTAATCGTTTAAAAATTACTTTTTACTCCTCTCTGGATTTATTATTTGTCTCTCACCCACAAAAACAAGAATTTATTACGCGAAATCTTTTGCTTATCACCATTCCTGTTTGCTATATACTCTAAGGTGATGCTTCATTACTGCTCCCACCATCTTAACCACAAGTTTTCATGGAATTTGTCTATATTTACAATTATTTGTTGTCATTTAGCCTGAAGATGAAATCTTATATATTTGTCACTTTCAATTTCCTCTATAATTTGTTTACGCTGCTTAATAACCTGTCAACTGAATTGAAATGTCAAAGTACGATCTGTGACACCTATACCCCCCTTTATGTTCGTTTGTCACGCTATTCGGAATACCTCGATATGAATAAGTAGGTATCAATATCTCATGTCTGTTATAAGTGCAGCTAAATTAAAACAGCTTACGTAAGTCCAGCCTGGATTTTATCTACTATCTTATTTCCATCCAGGCTTTTATCTAATATCTTATTATCACTCGGAAGACCTGTCTCAAATTGATAATTTTATTAAATATTCATTTCATCAGCCGAATTTATATACGCACATATTTACCATAGATATACGCCACTCCAACAAAGAACAAAGGCTTGATATAAATCATCGCTTCAGATAAAAACTTATGCAACTGAATATTTTTAAGCTTTTAAGTGGCTTACACAGAATTATTACACCAATTATGGGTTATTAAAGGAAGTAAGTAATACAAAAAAGAATTTTCGTTAAAAGTGAAAAATCTTATAAAAGTGTAAATTTGATCTGCCAGAATTGTTCATATTTTTTTATGACTGTGTTGATATACGAAAAATTTTGTTTCATAAATTTGATGAAAGATTAGTTTGTTGGGCTTGTTCTTTGATTTACGCTTCGCAGTTTACCAATAAAAGAGAAATATTCCTTTTTTTACCGTTGTCGAGTTGATAAGAATTATTTTTAAATGCTAGATTAAAAGTTAATTGCAGCAGGAATAATTCGATATAACGTACTTACATGCTTAATTCATTTCACTGTCAATTGTGTGTGTATATTTATGTAATTACGATTGGGTTATGGGATTAGGTAATTACAAGAGGGCTTATCAAAGTTAATGGGGATAGAAAGCATTGTACAGAGTTGGTTCTTGTGTGAAACACCATAGCATTCGTTTGACTCTTAAATTTTAATAAATGACCTCGAATTATATGTATACAAAAGGCAGTCAGTAATAGTAGGTATAGTTCGATCAATTATCTTCCAGCAGCTCAATTGAAAATAACTCCTTAGCCCAGACCATTTGCGCCTAATTGTGTTGGACCAATTAAAGGAGTGTGTGCGCGTTATGATTTATTTTAATAATTGAACGGTATCATTCCTTTCCCAACAATCCCTTAGTTAGAAGCCGACGAGCGCACGTCAGTCGTTTTGGGGGTTCTTTTCTTCTGTACCACTCCTTCCCCTATAGACAAAGTAATTAGAGTTACGAGAGAACAAGTGTAGACTAAAGATACGAGTGTAGAGTATAGAACTAAAATTATTGAAAACGTAGCACAGTGAACACACCAATCAGTGTTCGGATTTGTGAAGCATTGAGATTATGGCTCTAGACGTCTTCTGACTGCGCCTACCATACCTGCCCTTATACAAATGCTTATATAAATGTAAAATAAAAGGTAAACAAAGAAGCATAAAATTAAATATCATTTGGTTCATGATTCTATAGGCCTCTGATAGAGCTCCACCGACAATTTGTTGATAACAAAATGCTATTTTATGATTGGGTGTTGTTGGTGTAACCAAGCAGTTTCAAACTAAAAGAAATATTAAAAGGAGGAAAAATACAAGCCAGTAAATGACTATATTCTAAAAAAAAAACTGAGTAATTTTACAATAAGAAATTTTAATACAAGTTTTATCAACTTAGGTAGTATTATTAAAATTATTATTAGTTACGGGGGATGCAGACAGGATTCCTGCCTCTCATATTGTCACCGCGACCTATAACATCTATTGTGACATTACCCCTGGATGCCCTAGGGCGCCCATTCGATCTTAAGGTCTTTGATGAAACTTATAATATTCTTGAGGGCCATTTTTCGACATCCTCTGGCAGTGGAAATGCCTTTCCTAGATATCTTAGGCTTATGCTTCACAGCCACATAGGACATGTTCAGCCGATTCATCGTCTTCCATATAGAATCGACAGGCCTTACCCATCTTCTTAAGATGGTATCTAAGTGGGCAATGCCCAGTAAGTAGGCCCGTTATGAGCCTTAGTTCCTTCCTGCTGAGTGTGAGGAATTCTTTTGTCCTCTGTTGCGAATACTTTATCGCTTATCTCAGCCCCGGGGAATTTTCCCAGTATTCCTTCTTAGTTCTGTCCTCCCAAAGCCTGATCTGAGCTGAGAGGTGACTTTTTGGGTGTCCAAAGACACTCAGGGCTCAGGGCCAATAAACGGAGATTTGGCTCATTCCTATGCAAGGCGGTCCGCAATCTCCTTTCTTATAATGTCTTCATGTCATGGTATCCACATCAGTGTCACCCTATTTGTCTCGGCCAGTTGCTTCAAGGCAGTAAGACAGTCCCAAACTAGCTTTGACTCAAAGATAAACGAGTTTAACGCTTTAAGTGCTGCTTGGCTATCTGATATTATGTATATTTTTGCTCCACGCATATTTTTGTGGATTATTTCGCGAGCGCAGAGTTCTATGGTGTGCATTTCTGCCTGAAAAATGGTCGGTGAGGCCCCCAGTGCCTTTGCGAGATGGCACCTTGGCCCATATATGCCCACGCCTGCTTTACCTTACATTTTGGATCCATCAGTGTACCATTTAAGAGATCCTTTTTCAAAGGGTGTGCCACTGTTGACGGTCCCCCAAGATCACCTTAAATGGTGTTTCAAAGTTATGGCGTTTCGGCATAACGTCTGAAATTGGGTTAGCCATCGGGTCCTCTATGAAATCTTGGAGGACTTTCAGGTGGCCAACCAAATTATTTGTACTTAGGAGGTTTGCCCTTTGTATCCTAATTGCACTAAGTATGGCCTGCTCCCTAACATGCAAATGTAAGGGTAGCAGGTCCAACATAGCCTCTAGGCTCGCAGTTGGGCAGGTACGCATGGCACCGGCTACTCCTAGACATGCAAGCCGTTGTAGTTTTTCCAAACTAGCTTGAGCTGTCTTTTGTTTTGTTTTTGGCTACCAAACGAGTGAGGCGTATGTGACCATGGGTCTTATAATAGATGTTTGTATGACCACAGAGTCATTTTTGGTTTAAGACCCCAAGTTTTGCCAAAAAGCCACTGCCACTGTAGCTTTATCCAGTACTCTTTTTAAGTGAGAGTTCCAGGTTAGTCTGTTATCCAGGGTAATACCTAGATATTTGACCTCCTTTGAGAATTTCACTACTGTTCCCTCAAGAGATGGTGCTTGTAGGTAAAGCTTCCTTTTTCTCGTGAAGGGAACAAATATTGTCTTACCAGGATTGGCTCGAAGTCCCATTATTTGGCACCAGTTGCAAACTATGTTTAGGGCATTTTGCAATAAATCAGAGATTATCTGATCATGTTTGACCTTAATTGTAATGACCAGGTCATCCGCATATCCCTGATTGTTATAGCCGGAGTTGGTTAGCTTCTGTAGGAGATCATCCACAACCATCGACCATACCAGAGGGGACAGAACCCCACCTTGGGTACATCCCTTGGCAGCCACTACTGTATAGAGTCCTCCCCCAGGTTAGCTGTGATTCTTCGGTTTTCAAGCATAGCTTTTATCTATTTTATCAAGGAAAGTTCAATTCCTTTTTTGGTAGCTGCATTCTCAATGGCTTCAAAGGGGGTATTGTCAAATGCTCCTTCGATGCCTAGGAATGCACATAGGGCAGTCTCTTTATTCTCTACTGCCTTTTCTAGTCCTAGGACAAGACTATGTAGGGCAGTTTTGGTAGACTTTCCTGCTTGGTAAGCATGCTGATTTTGGTGCAGCGGTGATCGCACCGCTCCTAATATATGTAGTTGTCTAACACTTTCTCCATTGTTTTGAGGAGAAATGAAGTTAGACTGATAGGACGGTAGGATTTGGCTAATGCAGGTGAACGCCCTCCCCCCTTAGGTAGTAAATTTACACAATATGTGTATCGACAGCTCATATACGAGTATGTATGTGTGTGTTTGAAAGTACACATTACTGCATAGGTTTACAATAATGCTCCATATAGGGAGCTTGTAAGAATACCGTAAGATTTCGTATTGTAATCCGATATTGAGTACACAATAGGAATGTAAGTAATTTTCGTAAAATAATTTTGATGGAGCTGCGAATAAAAATACTCTTGCTGATTGCGAAATTCCTCTCGCATATACCAAACGAGAAGGTTAGCATTACCTTATTTCTACACGACCTCGTCTTAAATCAGTTTTTTATCATAATATAGTAAAATAATCGCTTTTGTTTAAAATAGTATGCAATTTATTTCCATTGATGCAGGTGCATTTCTTTTCTGCTTAATGGGAATTTCTGTATATTTGCAATTCCACATGCCATTGCATTGTTAGATTAAAACCGTAATAAAAGTAGTAATAAACGCGCTAATTTTCATTTGTTAAATTTGATCGAAAATGTAGATTACTGCAATAAATGTAGTCACGTGCAAATCTGTTATGTAGGTACGTTAAAAATTACATTTTATATATTTTTCTGAAACATTCGTCTGTATGGAAATAAGTTACCTATGTAATAACATTTGTTATGCTTTTACGTGATAATTGTGAAATGTGTAACGAAGTACATTACTAGAACCCAAATGCATCTGAACTCAAATTGCCTAGTGGCAGTCAGGCAAACCAGTGTATCACGAGAAAGAAACCAGCCACCGAGAAATGAACATGTTTTTTGATTAATAGCCAAGTATTGGCATTTGCTGGTAACGTGATGCCAGAAACATGTACTTTGCACACGGCTCCAGCAGGTATTAGAGTCCCTTTGAATAGCCGTCTGGTATTACAAAAGGCAGTCAGTCGCCAGACACCAGCAAAAGAACTAGACCTATCAAATAATCATTCCTATATCAAGAAGACCAGCGAAAGTCAACTCCAGCCAGAGGAGTACTACATTACGTGGATTGTCTATAAAAGTCTGTCAGCCACCGATAGTTTTGCCAGTTGCCTTTGGCTCCTAGCAGCTCGACAGAAAACATCTCGCGGACCCAGTCCTATCCGCCTAGTCGTGTTGGTCTATTTGATGGTAAGCTCACGCTAATCGTATGGGCCCTTTGAGGAGAGAACTAAAGGAGGCGACATCCCATAGTAAAGTATATGTATGGCAGCGTAGCCAAAAATTTTCGCCTTCTTGATTTTGGCAGGGTGTTTGACTGTCACTTTTATGTAAACACAGAGCCGCGAAGTGTGTTTGGCGCAGAGGCGTAGTTACAAATGGATAATTCACTTCTTATAGGAAATGGTAAATGACTATTGGACTAAGTGTTAGTAATATAAAAAAGAGTTATATTTGCTCGAAGATTTAGATACAACAAGCCATGTTGAGGAAAATGCTTTAAAAATACTTTTGTGGTAAATTCGGTAAATTCCACTGACATGCATATATCAGTAAATTCGCAAATAATTTAAATATATCGTCAGTGAGAGCATACTTTCTGAAATCAAAACTGGTGCCACATAAAATAGGAGATCAGTCAGTCCATTTCTAAGTCAGTTTCTAAGAAATGTGTTTGAATTTTCGCGCCATTAATTTGTTGTGATATTTAAGGCATCAACAATTTTTAACGCCGCCCTGACACCTCAAAAAAATACGAAGAAGAACGAAAGTTGCTCCGCTTTTTTCATCACATGTCGCCTCCTTTAGTTCTCTCCTCGAAGTATTGGCCTGATAAAGTTGTAAAAGCGCACACACAAAACCCTCGAGAATACTTCACAAGCCATGAAACAGACTCCCTCCCTACCACATGCGAGACCCAACGTAGTCCTTACATTCTAAAATATTTGCAGTGTTCTTATGTAAAACTGACAAAAGTTTGATTTGAATAGCTCCTCCGCTCTAAACTACTATTCATACAGAAAAATGACGTTCTGTTAATCTTAAGCTTCCAAACCGTAATAAAATTTTCATACCTTTCCTAACAAAATTATTTAAAAAAATTTGTCTTAACCAAATGACTACGATTCCTCAAACAAAAATTCTCAGCTGAGTAATCATTGCAATGTCGCTTGCCGTTAGGCTTCGTGGGATGCCATGGGCTGATGATATCGAATGTAGCTGCCTCCAGATTGGGACTCGGGGCTGCACATACGCACATGCAATTATTACTTAGCTGTGAGTTAGTGAGCGTAAAATGGTATGGTTACTTTGTACTCAAAACTATTTTATTATTTTGTTAAGTAAAAGTATATAATAAATGTAGCCTTTGGGAAGGTAAGGAATCAAGTTGTAAATTACTAGAAGACTATTTTCCTGTATGGATAGTAGTTTAAGCTCTATAGGAAATATAAAGTCAACGTTTGGCACTTTTCCATAAGTATCAATATAGAACATTTTAGAGAACGGACTCCGAACGCACACATATAGATTTCTGTTTCATGGCTTGGGAAGTATTCTCGAGGGTTTTGGCACACATCAACTTCTTCACTGCACCCCCGTTACAATGTTTACATGCATTGTTGAACCCTGGTTCAACTCGGGTTCAACTCCATGTATACGCGGTTCGAGTTGAAATTGGATCGACTCGACTCGACTACGATTGGCTGGCGTAGTCGAGTCGAAATGGTGTCCTATAAGCGCGGATTAAGTAGTCGAGTTGGCAGCTTACAGTTAAGATTTATTTTATTCATTCTTTACTCGATAGTTTTGGTATGTTGTGTATTTATTGTGAGTTTATTTTGTTTATTTAAACGAAATTTATAACTTGTAAAACTTCATCACAAAAATACCATAAATAATATTATGTTTAACTGTCACTTCAACTATAGTTGGACCCGTTCTCAACTCAATATCTCAAACCTGCGTGCTCAAAAACACGAGTCGAAAACTCAACTCAATCGCGACTCGATCTTTCAATTCTGCATGTAAACATGGTATGTGTTGGCCTATTTGACGGCAGGCGAACGTTAATCGTGTTGCTCTGATAAAGTGGTGAGCGAACGGATCCATTCCTTTCGCGCACCTCTAATGGCCGGATTACATTAACAACGCCAACGCCGGCGTGGTCGTCGTCAAAAATATTTAGAGACAGTATTGCATGTATGAAATGCATTACATTACCCACGCCGACGTCGCGTCGTCGTCGGCGTGGTCGTCGACCCATCTCCAATCCGAAATTTAACGTTGGCGCTCTATTGCTGCCAATATGCCAGATCTAAATCTATTATTAAAAAACATGACAAAATGAAACGATATTTAAATTTCTGAAAATAAATGATTTTATATAAAAAAAAATGTGGACTTGAAGGAAAAGAAAATATGTTTTTTATTATTATTTAAAATTTTATTGCAAACCGGCAGAGATTACAAGCAAATAACTCAACTGTAAAATGGAAGGGAAATTAAGAGATGGCGCTGCCGCCCAGTATTAATGTAACTTGCCCGGCGTTTTGTTCGGCATTTGACGACGACGACCACGCCGTAATGTAATCCGGCCATAAGTTGGCCAATTTGAAGGCAAGCGCACGTTGGCCTGAAAAGCGGCGAGCACATGCTTCTATCATGCTTTCCCATCCGGTAGAAACAGTGCGCATACGCGATTGAGTGTAAAAACTGTAAACCGCATATAAAATAAGTAATCGCAGTAGTAAGCAGAACTAGAACAGTGTTTTGAGTCACTACCCGACTACTATACTATCATTACTACATACGACATTACAAATGTAATGCAATATTTCGAGAATAATAAAACAAAAGTGTAAAAGTGTAAATTTACACTTGTTTTGTATCTAAATTGTAATTGTGTCTACATTATTCCTATTTTCACTTACATATTGTAATTTTTCTATAATATATTTTAAAAATATTGTGTAATATTGCCCGGATTTTTTAGATTGTACATGCTTAGTTTCCAATATGTTCTAAAGTTATATTTATCATTTAGCAGACACAAATAAATATATACCACCTACAATGCATATCTCTATCTATTGGGACGAAAAACCAGCAATTCTGAAAAAAGCACAATTTAAGCGCTTCCCTAGGCATCATTAGGAAGCTGTTTAGAAGAATATTCACTGATCCATCCAAAAATTCAGCAAAGACGCAAGTAATCCAACGGGAAAAATAAAAGCGCTTCCAGAAAAAGCGGAGATCATGCGCTTTTAACTTGTATCTGACGGAGGTGTTGTAGAAGCGCTTCATTTGGGGCACTTTAGAAGCTTTTCTAATAGGAAAAATGTGCACTTTTCTTAATCATGGATAAGTTTCGAGCTTTCGACTTTATTTTTGTGACATGCCATTATGTTGCTTCCATGAACAAGTGCAAAATAGACTCAGAATGCATTAGTCATTCATGTTTTGAAAGTACAGTGTGAAGGAAACATATAGAGATTTTATGATGATAATAATATTATAATTGATTGAAGTTTTTTCTATATCGTTTTTCTGAGAGCGCTTTTGAGAAGCTAGAAAAGAGCGCTCTTCAGAAGCTAGAAAAGAGTGCTCTTGAGAAGCTAGAAAAAACCGCTCTTGAGAAGCTAGAAAAAAGCCCTCTTGAGAAGCTAGAAAAGAGCGCTTCCTTCCACGGACATCAAATGTTAAAATAAAACTAAAACAGAGTTGGATAGGTTGAGGAAGCGCTTCAAATTTCCAAAATAGCGCTCCTACATGTATGTTAAAGCGCTCTTTTTCCGGCTGGGAAGTAACTCAAGAGCTTCTAAAGTCATCACTTCTAAGCAAGATAGAAGATTATTTCATGAGCTCCAGCTGATCTCATCTAATTTTCCATGAATTTAAACTGTTGATTTTCCTATTGTGCGAAGTAATGCATTTCTCATTTTTAATATGAAATTCAGAGTGATAGAAGTGTAATCTGAAGTTTTGGTTATATCAAGTTATTTTTTAAATCAAATTTCCTCTTCTCTACTCATAAAACATAGAAAAATAAATAGCGCTCTAAGTAGTCTACTGAAGCGCTGCTTCTTCGGAAGCATGCCCCGCTGCTTTTCTCAATCCCTCAAAACCATGTTTGAAGTGGCAAGCGCTCGACTATTGTTCTCAGGAAGCAATCTTGAAGGCCCCTTGTGAGATTAAGGAAGAAGCACTATGACTATTCAAAAAGCTCATTAAAACTTTTGAAAAGACACCTTCAGAAAACTTCTTCGCCCTTCATTTAAGAATATCTCCTAGAGCACTTCTTATGAACAGCAATGAAACGCTTGCCTCTGCGGACATGCTTATGTACATAAAAAAAGCAATAAACTGAGATAGAAAATAGAAGCGTTGCAAGCTTCTAGGGAAGCGCTTCAGGAAATTTCTTATAGTGCGCTCTTTTTCCCAATGGGTGTAAACATGTATGTATTTAATTAAACTAAGACGTGTTGAATTTCTCTAATTATTTTCTATACATATAAGCTCAACATCCTTTCTTTGAAATGTCATTTACACAAAGTCCTTGAACTGTGTTTTATGGTGGCTTTGAACGTATTTTTTCTTCGTATGAAATAAATTGATTCAGACAAACTTTCACCCCTCCAAATGTAACTCATGGTACTATACAAAAGCGTTATACAGGATGAACAATTTCCTCGCAATTTCTTCGCAATTCCCAAATGTAAACTATGAAAATTTCATTCAATAAATATTCTTGGATGAACTTGACATTTAATATTTAACAAAAACTCATTGCTGCCGTTGTCTTGGGATCATGAAATTTCCGATATGAGTGTGTGTATGCCTATAAATAATAAAAGAAGCTTTCGGAAATATTTTGTTGAGTTCGATTAAATAAATATTGAGAAAACGTAGCGTCTGAAGCGTGCTTTGGACAAAGCCAAAGTTTCTGTCATAGATATATAGATTTTCTGAAAGCGTGCTTACATGCTAACTAGCAATTTGTTATAGTACCAGGCTCTTTATTGACATCAAGGTTCAAAATAAGTTTACTTTAACAACATCAAGTCTCAATGCCAATGCTGCAAGCGAACTACTTGTTTACTATGGATTTTTTATGTTATTTTATTTTCTTACTATATACGATGAAACGCAACAACGTCATTGCAATGGAGAAGTTCCCGTACCCGCTCTTATTATGGACGGCACCTATAGTACCTACTTCTATAGTTTTTTAGTGGAAGACAAGAATTTGATGTTTCTTGCAAACCAATATGGATCCAAATTAATTGTAATTTTTCATATTGTGGTTTTTTTTTCTGTAATGAACCAGATTAAATGAGGAGAAAATGTATCGTGTTTTATCATCACTCCCCTTTTTTCTCCCCCATTATTCTACAGAAATTGTAAAAGCTTGTCATTGCTTAGAAGTTGCTTTTCTACAGATAATATCCCTAAATTAATGTGTAAAAGTTTTTATTAAAAGATTTCCCATTCCAGTAAAAAGCTTAGCAGACACGGTTTGTCTAATGTCAAAAGTCGATTTAACTAAAAGCTTTGCGCGAAGGTGCTGTTATTTTCTCTTTGATAGTCTTTGATAGTCAATTTTTAAAATAAGAATTAAAGTAGCAAATTTCTAGAGAGATGTTGACATTAATATTGGTTTTTTGATCCCAAAACTCTGAGACATTTTCTTTATATAAAAAAAAAAACTAAAGATGCAATAAAATGTGTACTGTTCTTATTTTGCTTTTACCTAAAGATCCGCGTAGAATCCATTTTATGGAAAAGTTTGTGTGTTTCTCTAATTTCAATCATTTTTTCCTACGAATTATGTTGGCAATTTTTCTTTAGAATTTATAGGTGTGCAGAATTATAATATTATAGTGAAAAACAAAAACGACACGAGAAAATTAGGCACATTATAGTGTATGCCTAGACCCTTAGAACATATTGTTACCCGCCACAAAGTTATACAAGCGACATCTATTGGAAATGGAAACAACTTTAAGTTAGTGACATCCTAATAAACCGGGTTTGGAGAATGGAATATTCAGGATGGTTCTAGGATAATTCGTAGAGTATAAATACGGCGCTATTCACATCCAGGAGGCGGAGTATTATTTCAGACAGTGAGCCCGTTTAGACCGTGCCATTTAGAACTAGTTTTACGTAAGTCGACTTACGTAGAACTAATATGAAGTGGTGTAAACATGTCGCATTACGAAAAACTAGTCCTACTTTAATCCGGTATTGGATGCGGTATTGACCTACAAAATTAGTATTAAACGTAGACATAAACCTCAGATACACGCTTGTAACAATATGTATATCAAACAGGAATGCGGTTATCGTAAAAAAATCGTGTACATGAGTGAGGCCCAAAATAAATTCACGGCCACAAGCCACAGACCACTGGATGGGGTTAGGTACGAAATCAATAAAAATCTAGAGAGACGAAATCCAGAAAGACAAATTCCATAAGAAACAATTTTCAGAAAAGTCAAAATCCAGAAGTGACAAAATCCGGAAGATACCAAATCCAGAAGTGACAAGCATTTGGTGATGGTAGATTTACATCTGATGAAAACCTATGTCATTTAGGGAGGAAGTTCTGCTGCAACCGAACTGTGTTCAGTTTATATGCATATGAAGAAAGGTGTGGCTCAAGGACTCCCTTAAGTGTATGCGTGACTAATGATTGTTAAGTTATAAAAAATGATTTTTGAGCTACACCAGTTGGGTTGCACCAGAGCTTCATCCCGGATAACACAGGTTTCCATCAGATGTAAATCTACTAACCAGTACCTACATACATATACTTAACAAATTTGTCTCACTCATGTGAATTTTAAATAATTTATTTATTTATTTATTTGTAGAGTCTAATTATAGCAATTTTTATAATTTCCGTATTTTGACATTAATGTATTTTGTGGTTTCTGAATTTTGTCACTTCTGGAATTTGTCACTTCTGAGTTTTCTCATGTCCGGATTTTTTCACTTGTTCTAGATTTTGTCCCTTCTGGATTTTATACTTTTGAATTTTGTCCTGTTTCCCGTATTGCCAAAGTTACATTCGCAGCCCAGTAGCCACACTGTGGTCTGTGGCCAAGTTTGTCAAATCTCAAATTTTGTAGCTCGTGGCCCCAGTATTACCAACCTTGTTCTTTTGTGGCAAGTGGCCATGAATGTAGTAGCTTACTTGGCTTCAGTAATGGGTCACAAGCCTCAAGTGGTTTTTTGTTTGTGGCCTGAGGTCGTGAATGTATTTTGGGCCTGAAGCTTTATATCCCTCATCATATCTCGAAGAGGTCCGCCTTAAAGAAGGACGGTAAATGTAGAGCAAATGAAATAAGTAACAAGTGGGAACATCCGATTTAAAGCAGTGGCAACACTTATTGTCGAGAAAGTAATTAATTCTTATCTTCGATCATAATAATATTTAACTACCCAGAACATTCTTTTGGACGACTCTTGTTGACCACTTTCATGAAACTGTGTAAGACTTAGGGCCGTATTCAACAAGCAATTTAATTTGTGTTTTAGTACTTCCGCTACAGAGGGCTGGGGCCCATTTAATTTAAAATTAAAGTTATATATGCGTTATTATGACATAAAATAACGCAAATTTAATTAAAATTTAATTTTAAGTTTGCCCTAATCCTCTCTTACAGGAGTACTAAAACAGAAATTAAATTAAATTTCATTTAAATGGCTTGGTGTGAATACGGCCCTTAAGGTCATACAAAAGTAAAGTGTAAGCAGGAGAATTTCCCATTTTGCATGTGAAATTTGTAGAGACGTTACTAATTGATACAAATTATCCTTTTTGACCCTAATGTCTACAATTTCAGGCAAATAATTTTATCGAATGATTGAAAATAGAAGTGCACATGTTTCCAATGTAAAATTGTGTGGATTACTTAATATATTTATCATGAATTCTTTTTTAGGACAGGCAAACTGTAAACTATCAACATTTATTGCAACATACATCGAATCTATATTATGTATCTATACTAGAGTTGAAAGTATCCAAATAATTTGCTATCCAGATTATCCGGAATAATTAGAATCCAATTTCTCAAATCCAGGTAGCCGAATAATCCGGATCGAGTTCGAAATATTCGGATTTGAACTATCCGGACAAGCAAAAAATGTTCAAAATTTTCTCCAGATAGCATTGTTTCATTGGGAAAATGGAAATATCATGAAATTTAATGTGTAATCTAGATGAAATTTTGAATCTCTTTTGCTTAGTCTAGATCCGAATAGTTCTGATCCAGATTCGGATAGTTCCGATCCAGATTTAGATAGTTCCGATTCAGATTCGGATAGTTCCGATCCAGATTCGGATAGTTCCGATCCAGATTTGGATATTTCGTATCCATATTTCAGGAATCGGATAGTTTGCAGAGCCAGTTATCCGGATATCCGGATATTAGCAAATCCGAATCCAATTTTCAGCCCTAATCTATACAAGCCTTAATAGTTAAAAATTTGTATGAACTATTTTTCTAACAGCTTTTTTTCAAAATTTTTCTTTTAGAACTGGTGGCTAACAACGATCCCAAAGATTTTGATTTGGCTGCTAAATATGTTAATTTATATATTTTTACATATTTACACAACCATTTTTTCTCTTCAGAATGATCTATAATGTGATTGACAAAATAAAATCTACTGGTGGATTTTTAACTATTTAAAAGGCATACATACATACATAGTTCCAAAATATTCTATATGTTCGAATTTGTTATTATTCATTGTTATCTACATCAGTGGCCAAAACTATCCTTTTATAATATACAGCGGTATTGATGATTCAGTGGTAAGCTCGCTGAGGGATCGTGAACTTGAATCCCATCTTGATTTGGCCCTGTTCTTTTTCGAGCTTCCTTTCAGATTTCCTAGAACCCAGCACTACCTAATCCCCACTCCTATAGTTAATCCTCTCCTCTCTATTAACAACGATAAGAATCGGGTTAAATTCCATGCGAGACAGAAAGCTGTTGTGTGTTTTATAACATTATGTGCAACCTTTCACCATAGACTTCAACTCAAAAATATCTGAGACAACAACCAACAGACTCTCTAACTTGATGTGATGTGTTTTACTACGGAATAAAATCCTGTCATAGCGAATAGATACGATTCAAGAAGCTGAAATAGGTCTTCTGACAAGATAGTCTTGAGGGGAGACCATATGGACATTGTTCGCGCTTCCATCAAGACCTACATTACTCATCTAGTCTCATTCGAAGGTCCATGGCTTATCTCTTATACCTCCACCTCAGGTTGTCCTTGTTAATTCCCACTGGGCTCTACAGTGCTAGTTCTTGGGGTAGGCTCGGTACATAATTTTACAAAATATTTTTAATTTTTCCGAACGAGTTTTTTAAAAATAAAGTTTTCAAGCAGATATTATCAAGCTATCAAACTCTTAAATAATTACAGTATTTCAAAACTTTAACTTTTCTCCTGCTGCCACCTATGGAGAAGATCGAAGAATGTGACATGAAAAAAATAAAAAAAATGAAAAGAATGTGAAAAATTTTAAAACGTGAATTTAAGGCATTTTATTTTCATTCACTCTTCAAAATTACTAAGAGAAATTAGTATAATTTTTTGGACCTGAGCAACCAAAAGCTCTTTAAAAGGTAAATTTGGGAAGTGAATCCAAATCAGCAGCCCGTTTTTTAAAACTGGTTCTAGTTTTCGAAATATTCAATAAATTCATTATTTTACTATTTTTGACCATTAACGGCCATTTATTGAATTGAAAAGTATAAATCAGAAATGAACAGAGGTTCAACTGAGTCTTTTATACTGCTTGGGATCTGTTTCACACATTAGGGTCCAACAGTAGTCGCTCATCATGCCTTCGTCCCAAAATCCTTGGTATCGCCTTTCGATTTTCGCTATATCTTGATGTAGCCGCTCTCCTTGCTCGTCGCTCGTGTCGCCCAAGTTTTGTGGGAAAAAATCAATATGTGAATGCAGAAAATGTATCTTGAGAGACATTCGAGCTTCAATCTTGTGGTAATTTTGCAAAAAATTGTCAATTACTTCTTTGTAATCCGGTGATTTGTAGTTACCGAGATAATTGTGAACAACACTTTTAAACGATGCCCATGCTGCTACTTCATCAGGCGCTAAACATTTTGTGAAGTTTGCATCAGCCATTAGTTTTCGAATATCAGGTTCGACAAATATTCCTTCTTTGATTTTTGCGTATGACAGTTTTGGAAATAACTTGATTAAGTACTGGAAAGCCGGTCCTTCGCGATTGAGCGCTTTGACAAAGTTCTTAATAAGACCAAGTTTAATATGAAGAGATGGCAATAAACCGTCCTGTGGGTTCACGAGTGGTATAGAGGACACGTTTTGTTGTCCTGGCTCATAATGGGTACGACTCGGCCACACCTTTATCACATAATGATGATCAACTGCACGGCTGTCCCACAGACACAAAAACAGCCAAATTTGTCATGATTTTACCACGTTTTCCGAGCATATAACATCCACAAACTTAACATAAACACATTGAAACGACTCTGCAACGTTGTCTCTGCATTTTCACACGTTCCGAAGCACAATCACAGTACAAAAACAAGTTCCAAAAGATGTTCGATGCAACGTGGTCAGCTGATAGCCGTTGTAAGAGCGCGGTACTGCCACCTAGCGGGAACTCGAAAACTAAAACCAATCTTGACACACGGATTGAATGGCATCAAATAACGTTAAAAATCGTTCTCATCTGCTCGGGTCCAAAAGTAGACTCGAATTTGTAAACTTGTGTAATTACAGTATTTCAAAACTCTAACTTTTCTCCTGCTGCCACCTATGGAGAAGGTGGAAGAATGTGACATGAAAATAATAAAAAAAAAAAAAATAAATAAAATAAAAAATAAAAAATTTTAAAACGTAAATTTAAGGCATTTTGTTTCATTCACTCTTCAAAATTACTAAGAGAAATTAGTATAATTTCAATATTTCAAACTAAATTTCAATAAATCTAATTTTAATGCGAAATTTTATCACTTAATTAAACTAAATTGACAGACAGGAAACACTTCTCTCAGTGAATAATTTCACTAGCAATTGACATTTTACTCGATCTCTTTTTATCTTTAATTAATTTGGACTTGGCTTTGGAGCTGAGAAATATTCTTGCTGGTAATTATTTGATTTGAAATGTATTTTAAGAGAGTTGAAGTATCGTCTGGATCAAGAATGATCTTTAACCGGAAGTAAATATAAACGAAACGCGTAAGTATATCATATACACAGGCATACATGGGATATATCGACTCAGTTTCAAGTAGTACCTGTAACTTGATGTTATTTTAGTTTAAAATTAACGACTATGAGTGAGTGTTTAAAAGATTTTTAGGGGTTTCACTTTCTTATTTTCTGTTCTGTTCTCATTGCTATTCCCAATTATTGTTATTTAGTAAGATTGATGGTATTAGCTTAGGGATTTGAACCGTATAAACATATCTCGTAACTAAAATGATTCAAAGTTGACGACTTTTGTCAGCAGGTCACGATTTAGGAAAATGAAATTAGAGAATTTCACGTTCTTAGAGAAATGTGAATCGATTCAACATCGTCTTGATTTTGAACTTAGTGAAACTAGATGGTATGATGTAAAATCCTTTTATATTCTCATAACCTAACTCAACAAAGTTAGGAGGATCATCACGAATTATTTACGAGCTTAACATGTTTGAAGATCTTATAGAGTATTATGTAATATCCAGTGATGCTACAATTGTATCATTTTGGATACATTTTACTTGAAATTCTTCTAATGAATACTTTGATGCCATTTTTTAGAGATAGACAAATTTATTTTATATTAAAATAATTTTTAAACATTTTGTTATATTCCCAATTTTTAAAATAATATTTATTAAATGTTGATTTAAGAAAGTTTTTAAAAAGCTATCAAATTTAAATATCCTGAAACACTTTTGAGTACGATTCTTCCTCTAATTGATACTTTTCCAAAAATTGCTACAAATCGGGAAGCAATTTTTAATGAATGAGAAATTCTTTAAAAAAAACGAAAAACCGTCGTTTGAAAATTTATGTGATTTTTTTCTGCGTATTTGAAATTTGTCGCGTCTGTCAGCGGTAGCTGAACAGGTTTTTTTCTCAGCTCAACCTAATAAAAAATAAACAAAAGGCCAAATAGACTAACAATCAGAATATTTTAGTTAACTGGGAAAGTGTTTTTTGTTTTTTAAACTGAATTGAACTATATGTTATTTGTGATTTGTTTTTATCTTGTTAAAGCCTGAAAAAATGGTAGATTATAAATTAAATCATTGCAGAAAATTACAATCTATTTATGCGCTTTTATCGTTACTAGTTAATGCCAGCTATACGCAACTGTGGCCTAATTAGGCTAGATAAAATAATAAATTCAAGAGGGAAAAAGCATTTGTCTCGCTAGCTCAGTGGTAAAGGCAGTCGCCTGGAAAGCGGAAGGTCCCGACTTCAAACCTCGGACGAGGAAGTGTTGTCTTTATACCCTAGAAAGATGATATCTATAGGGTATACTAAGTTTGTAATTACGTTTGTAACACACAGAAATAATGATGGTAGAGCAAATTGATTGGACACCCACGCATAATATTAAAAGTTATTTTGATTTTTCCATGTCCGTCCGTCCGTCTGCCTGTCTGTCTGTCTGTGCGCTCGATAACTCGAGAACGCGTATACTTAGAGAGCTGAAATTTTATACATGGACTTAAAAAAGAAAAATTAAAATCGAAAATGAGACAAATCGGGCAACTCCTTGGAGTTGCCATACAAAAATTTCGGGGGGCTAAATCGGGCAAACCCTTTTTGGTATTGCCATATAAAAAATTAGGTTTTTTACGGATACTGTGAAAACGATCAGTCCTAGAAATCCTATAAAATTGGTTATAATAATTTTTTCTGTACGACGAACCGTTAGAAATATATATGCGAAAAACCACTTCAAAAATCAAACTTGCATAGATCGGTGACCGTACGAAATTTTATATGAGCATTCATCTAGAGTATCATAAGAATTAGTCTTAGACCAATTCTAGCTTTTTTACTTGTTTCGTTTCCTCTTGTATTTATGATTTAATTTAGAATCGTTAAAAATAAAAGTACTTAAAATTTGTCTATTCTCCTTTACCTTATTTGGTATTTTAAAAACTTATAGATAATAATTATGAAATTCGATACAGTAACCCAAGCCGTGTTAATTTTTATTTCTATTGATCTTTTTTTTTTTTAAATAACTTAGTTTGTGATGAGACGATCTTGGGTTTTTCTTTATAATTTTCCACTCGGTATCATTTGGATACATTAAAATTAGAAATTTAGAAATACATTTGATACATTTTCCGAATTATTTTGGATACATAAAATTAGAAATGTAGAGATTCATTTGATACATTTTCCAAATTATTTTGGATACATACAATTTATTTGTGTGGCAACCTTGGTAATATCCTGATTTTCCGCGTTCTAATCTCCGCACTTCGTTAGATAGAAGAATTCAAAATTTTGTTAAATGCCACATTTAAAGGTCTATAACTCCAGAATTAATTAATTGAATGATTCTGGTATTATTTCGAAGGGTATGAATTGAAGTTTCCTAGAACCGAAGAAAAACATTTTCACCTAAAACGAAATTTTTCAGGAATAAGAGTTGAGTAGTCTTAACCTAGAATATCCTGCAAGATATTTCTTAGGTTTTTTATTTGGTTTTTTTTCGTATAATACCTTCATTTGTGTAAGTATAGACAGACATATGTAAGAGTTCCCAAAATATAAAACGGGTATGGTATATAATAGGGAAAATTTTGAGTTTGAATATATACGCAGCCATTCCACACGAAAACATTCCATTTGAACTGGTTTTGGAACAGATCATTTGCGATTTGAATAAAACTTTCAGAGTTTTTTATGGAATAGAAAAATATCTTACTCGTATTTTTTTTTGTTTCCCTCTACCATCTCGAGAACCGTAACCATAACTGATTTTTCTCAAACGGCAAATGAAGCTAAATGCTTTATATTTTTCATAAAATACAATCGGACGAAATTCTTTTTTTTATTAATAATAGTAGATATATTAAAAAAAAAACATAGTTTACTATTGATATTGATTAATTACTTAAGCAGTTTTTTTTATTTCCCTAACATTAGCTTAGAAATTTTTTTTTAAGAAAATAAAATA
Source organism: Dioctria linearis (assembly GCA_963930735.1). NCBI lineage: Eukaryota > Metazoa > Arthropoda > Insecta > Diptera > Asilidae > Dioctria > Dioctria linearis. Next base: position 16,432,809 of record OZ005740.1, on the reverse strand, counting down.
AGTAAAAAACGAGTTTTCAAAAAAAACTGAGGCCAAACCGCATGAAAAAGTAGAAAATAAACTTTTCTTCACACATAGAGGTGGACTCAAATTTTTTGATTGGGACATTTCTCTTGAATATTCTTTCTCTTCATGAATCAAATCACTTATTACCTCTGATTGATCATACTGAAATACATATATCGGTGATTGTCAGCAAATAAAATCTGAGTCCACCTCTGCGTGTGAAGAAAAGTTTATTTTCTACTTTTTCATGGGACTTGACCTCAGTTTTGTTTGAAAACTCGTTTTTTACTTATTTTATTTTCTGCCTTTTTCACGTTAACTAAATTATTATTACGTGCTGCATGGAGATATTTTAAAACAATTTTTAAGTCATGTTTGTTGCCGATCCGAAAACAAAAATTTTTCGAGTATCAAATCGTTGAAGTACTGCAACGGTTTTCTGAAATTCAAATTATGTTTTAAACAGCACTTTTTAGCTGTATTCCAACTTGATCCCATATAATATGAATTTTCCCGATTTTCCATGTTTTCCACAGACTTTTCCTATTACTATGAATTTTTTTTAAAAATTTACATGAATTTTCCTCGATTTTCATGCAAGTTTTCATGATTGTTGAAGAGAAAGGTATTGATGCCAGTAGGACGGAAAAAAATGATTCCGCATAGCTTATAAAACTTTTTTGTCGGAAAATTTTCCGGAGAAGTCGGAAAATTCCGCAAATTTTCGGAAATTTTTCCAGAAAAGTAGGAAAATTCTGAATTTTTCCTGAAACAGATCTATCACTAATCATCTCGATGAAAATTTGTTCGATGATTTTCCCGCTTTTCCGTGTTTTCCACGGAGTTTTCCACGGAGTTTTCCACAAAAGCAACTTTATGCAACTCATTTCGCTGTACAACTTTGTCTTAGGTTGCAAAACGCTCAAACGCTTCCTTGGTCGGAAAAACTCCGGAGAAACATTTTACATGAATTTTCCTCGATTTTTTCTGCAAGTTTTCACCATTGTCGGAGAGAAAGTATGATGCCAGTTGATAGGGAACTTAATCCTGCATAATTTAGAAAACTTTTTTACCGGAAAATTTTCCGGAAACGCAGGAAATTGGAAAACTCTGCATTTTTCCTGAAACGGATTTATCACTAATCAAATTTGTACCAAATTTTCAAATGATTTTTCCCGATTTTCCGGGTTTTTCATAGAAATTTCTGGTTCGAATTTTGATAGATTCAATTGTCACGCGATATGAACCTGTGTGCTAAATTTCAGCTCGCTGTGATGACGAAAAGTGGGTCTACGAGAGTGTCGAAAATAGTAAAAAAGAAATATACAGACAGACAAATTCCTGTACGAGTTAAAGGCTGGCCTCTAAAAGGACTTAAATCACCAAAATTTTAATTTTCATAAATTTATTCTTTAATTTATAAAAGTAAGGCTCGATTCCAAAAAATTATGATATGCATTAATTTATTATTTTGTTGAGGTCTCAACTTAGGTTAACCCACGACCCTTGAGATTAAAGAGTCTCACGCTTCTCTACTGACGGAGCTAATTCGCAGCGATTGAAACATATTATTAATATTATTATTAATATTAAATTCAATTGTTTAGATTTGATAGTGCGCGTATGTCCATATTTTGATGATTTTTTGTTTTTGATGGAAATTGTATGAAGATAGACTAATTTGGTGTAGAAATGTTACATGTCCGTATCTAACTGAAGTAACGTTATCCAAAAAATAAATCAACAGTTAATAATTGAAAACTACTCATGTCCCAGGACTTGTGTTATTTCAATTCTCAACCTAGTCCAGGACTTTTGATTTTTAGACATACGCCATTTCAATTCTAAACGATTCAATTGTGTTCGTCCTCACAGACTCATATACCCAGTTGAAATAATTTTCTTAAATAAAAGACAATTATCAATGTCAATATCTTTTAGAATATACACATAGGTAACAAGGAAGAGGATGCATAGTAATCTTCTTCTTGTTCCTATTGTTCTTCTGCTTCTATAATAATAATAATAATAATAATTTATTAGCTTAAAGCCATTTTTACAACTATGGTTACATTTTCTCACTGATGATATATGCAATACTCTTCTGAAACTTCTAAAATTTATTTTATACTTAAGTCTATTCGGCAGCTTAATAAAAATACGTAATCCTCTAAGCATTATGCTGTTCTGAGTTCCTGAACTCATGAAAAGATGGCAGTCTGAAGTCGTTTGCAGATTTCAGCTCATACGGCTGGATAACACGTACGTAATTTACATGTCCAGTAAAATACTCCGGTACCATGTTGTTTCTTATTTCAAATATGAATATAAAAACGTTTACTGATATTCTTTGCCTTACACTTATTTATAGCAGTGCCTCTAATATTAATAAAAGCACTTTTTACCGGGGTAAACTTATATCTGTTTTTTTAATAATTTTTTTTTCTATTTTTCTCAATCTTGTTCATATTTTCATTTCTTTTCTTTATTCTATTTTTCATTTGTTTTTCAAATCACTCAATTTCGATATTTGGGACGTGTTGATGAGTCACACCAAGACTTGAAACTTGTCACCAAAAATATAATGGGTTGTGTGATAGAATAACAAATTAAAAACATTTTTTAGCTTTTGCTATATACCGGAGAATCGAAAAAAAATCCTTCTTGAACAGATCTAACATTAATGAAATTGCTCTATACCTGCTATTCGAAGTGAGATCTCACAATAGTGTATACAACGCCATATATGTTGATATGTTACCTCTAATTCTTCTTAGGAAGTCAACTTTTTCGATATTTTTTTTATATCCTGATCAATAACAATCCCAAGACAGTTTTATTTCTTTGGCAGCTTCTATTACTGCTCCCTCAACCATTAGGTCCAAATTACCTTCACCGTTAATTAATAATGACATAGTTTTTGATTAATTTTAAATTATTTGCTTTAAGTCATTCACTAAGTTCGCTTAGGTCTTCTTGCAACAATCTCTCCGCCTCGATAATGTGTTGTCCTGCGATATATATTAGTGTGTCGTCTACAAAGAGTGCAACCATTGAATATTTTACTACTCTATTAATATCGGATGAGTTTACAGCTGATTTTTTACGTTTTTGATCGGGTTGATATACCTAGATGACGGATACGCGCAGACAAAAAGGTATGTCAAAAAATTGTTTTCAAGAAAACTGACTTATGTGCAATACTATTTATGTAGAGCTCCTGAAGAAGGGCTGCACCTGGACCCGAAACGTCGAGCAAATGAAATAAAAATCTATTTTCAAAACAAAAACGATCGGTGTTTTCCTGAAAAAATACCAAAAAATCCGTCATCTATTAATATCATTATAGCGAAAATATGAGTGTGCCAAGTACTGAACTCTGCGGCACCCCTCTTGTTAGTCTTCTTTTTCTTAATTTGGTAGCACTCGCACGAGGTAACGCAATTTTCACAGCTATGTATGAAAAACTAGTCAAATTTTGAGTGTCAAAATTTTGTTCAGGTGTTATTTTTTTTTGTTTTTTGTTTTTTCAAAAATTTCTAAATATCGCTGTGGGGGAACTTAATTAAAATATGAAATAAGGTTTATGTTTGAAACAAAATTTGACATACAAATCCTTTGAGTACCTATCTGAGCGGTGTCACCCCGCACGGCAAAACTTTTACTGTGAATAGCAACGAATGCTGTCGAATGTTAAAATTTTCTAAATAATTCGATCACAATACATACATACCGTAAATGTCGTGTGATAAAAGAAAAGAAAAAAAAACTCAACAAAATTCTTTTCAAGCTATAAAGAATTTGTGTGTGAACAGAAAATGCACATTGTGTATGTGATGTGATATATGATACCGAAAAACACGCGATTAGAATGCCTGGAATCATTCCAATTCTCGCAATGAAGCATGTTGAACGAACGCATCAACCTAATTTGAACTCGGATACACTCAAAATGAAATCGAGAGTGTCACAACAATATTAGTTGTAAATAGAATTATTCTTATAAAGTAAAAATTATTTTTAGCAAACACGTGCACCACAGTTGTCTCTTATTCGAAATTCATTTAATCGAAAGCACACATGAAGATGAGCACACGCTTGATGAAGTCTACAGCTCAATTAACAACGTTCATTGGCCCCCCTGAATTTGATTCAAGGTAGATAAACGTATTTAGATTTCTTCAAATCGACCAAATATATTTATCATAATAAATCTTCTTTAAAAACATATTTGAGTGATTGATAAATTAAATGAATAATCAAGTTTCAAAATTTTATGATTTAATCTTTTTTGATAGTCTATGACGAATACAATTCAAAAATTGCAATTATTCGGTGCTATATTTACCATCAACTTTATTTGATTTAGATTTATATATATTTTTTGACAAACATTTAATTCAAAATAAATCATCCAAAAAAGAATTTGGCATTTTAGTCTAAAGTCAGAGAGTGTTATATATTTTCACGGAATAAAATGCACCATGACGTTCGCATAATAAATAAACCCGTCCAAATTTTATTTTATGGCCAATTGATTTTTTTGTGTGAGCAGAAAATAGATTTCCTTCAAGACAATGACCCAAGAAAAAATATTTTGGATAGTTGCCATTTACTACATGTGAGTACATTTGTAATTTCAAACCGCGTGAAATTATCAGGGAAATTTAGGTTAAAAATTGTATTTTGAATGCCTTTTAAAACTGTCAGTTCTTCAAATTGGTTTGCTTATTGCGTTTTACTATACAGGGAGTTTCTGCTCTGGAGGTCCATAGAGCAGAAGGTGATAGTTCTCACATAGACAAACAAAAAAAACTGTATGGTAGGTTGGTATTGGGGGGGGGGGGGGACATAACAACTGTTTCGAAATTACAGGGTGATGAAGAAAATATACTAGTTTTTCTCAAAAGAACCTGTGTCTTAAAAAGTGTAGTGTACGGGTCACCGTTAACAACTTATTGTATGAAGAGCCTCATGGTCTTTCCAACGACTACACAACCAGCCCCATGTCCCTCTCAGGAGTTATGGAGTCTGAACTAAAAATTTCAGATTTTTCACATGTTTTGAGTTTGACCTTTTTGTTTTTTTGCAAAAGGTGGTTAAAATAATTTTTTTTTAAAAACTTTAAACTGACTCTTCTCTTTAATTTAATCTATGTGCGAACTGTAGTCGTTAAACAGTTATTAGTTCATTCATAACCTATTCAGGTCATACCGAAATTGGACGATATTTTTTTAAAATGACGTGTTTTCAGTCACTAAGGGAACAAACTAAAATTATATTTACTATTTCTATGAAAACACTATGCTCTACGTTGACGCGTTCTCCGGCAGTGTCCAAATATGTAATGAAAAATGAAATTTTTGTACGGCAACCCCACGAAGGAGTTACCCGATTTGTCCCATTTTCGAACTTAATTTTACTTTTTTTTTAAAAAGCCCATGCGCAAAATTTCAGCTCTCTAAGTACACGCGCTCTCGAGTTATCCTGAGGATGGACAGACAGACGGACGGACGGACAGACGGACATGCAAAAATCAAAATAACTTTTAATCCAATTCATTTTGCTTTATCATCATTATTTTTGGGTGTTACAAACGGATTTAGATTTCATCTAGCGTATAAAAGGTTATGTCACCACCTTTTTGTAAAGAAAAAGGAGGTCAAACTACAAAAAAAAAGTAACCGTACACCCTGTATTTGTTAAGATAAAGGGTGCTTTGTGAAAACCTATCATATTTTCTTAATCACCCTGCAACTCCGAAACGGTTGATATAGTTTCCACCCTGCCATTCAATTTTTTCTTTGGCTAGGTGAGTATCTACTATCACCTCTTGCCCTATGCACCACCATAATGCAAATACCCTGTGTATAACATGAGAAATTTTTTCGTTCTGATGCAAATTTGACTCAATTGAGACACCCTGTATATGTGAAAAACAATTCCCCTAAAAAAGAAGAGAAGGAATTTTGTGATGAAATGATGTGGCATATTAGTAGTGGGGTGGCAGTTGTATTGTAATTTCTTATGGTGGATTCGTCTGAGCTGTACATAATCTCTGCACTTTACTCTGTTTTGAATGGTCCACCTTCAGTTTGTTTCATGTGCGATGTGCATGTTGAATTTTGACATGACACGACGATCGATTTAAAAGGATCAGTAAGAGATGTTAGTTTTCTTCTTCTTCTTCTTCCTAGTGTAATTGCAAATCCACTACCATCTTCAAAGGTGAATAATTGATAGGTCAAAGTGTATTGTCTGGTAAGTTGCAATAAGTTTTCAATCAAGATACAAACACAACAGTTCAACCAAATAGGAGGCTTCAATTTCAAATATTCCCACGGATTAGTAGAAAGTGAAACTTTTTCTCTTTAGAGTTTTCAAGAAGAAGAAAGTATAGGTACAAGAATATATAGCAATACCACAGACAACATACAACTAGATAAGAAAACCTAGACATAAACCGATAAAACGAGCTAATGGCCCCCTAGAAAGCTCTATACATGTAAAATTAAAGAACTTTGAAAAAAAAATCCGGCTTTTTGTCAATGTTTCCATATCTAGTAGTATGTTGCAGAGACCGTAACGGTTATGAATGTTTTAAAAAAAAATCGTATGTAAAAAATTATTTTCTGATTTTCTTTCTAAAAATCAAAAATTAAAATTAAAAACTGTAAAAAATTAAGAATAAAAATCGGGAAATGATTTTTACTTTAAAAATCAAAAATAGAAATCAAAAGCGGATTTTTATTTTAAAAATCAAAAATAAAAATCGCCAAATGATTTTTATTTTAAAAATCGAAAATCAAAATCATAAAATGATTTTAATGTCGCAAAACTGTTTTTCGGGTGAAAAATATGGTTCTAAATATGCCGTAGATTGTATGACAGATGAGAGTAGATGCACACAACATACGGGCTTTAGTCTAAGTTATCATAAAAATTCCTCTAGATTTTTTTGATTTTTATATTTGATTTTTAAAATTAAAATAATTTTATGATTTTTATTTTTGATTTTTAAAATAAAAATCATTTTCAGTTTTTTATTTTTGATTTTTAAAATAAAAATCAATTTTTAATTATTATATCTGATTTTTAAAATATAAATCTAAAGAGCAAGTTTCTTTTTATAATTTCGAATAAAAATCATAAATTTAAAAAGTAAAGGAAATTTGTGAACATTCGGTAATAAGAATCATAATGCTACATTCCAATCAATCTTCCTATAACATTTTCTAAATGATTTTTTGGTTAGAAAAAATGAAAATAATTGTTATTTTCAGTCCCTGGTATGTTGTCTGTGGCCATACCAAGGAACGTATTTTATTTAAAGAACTCTCTTAGCGGCTTCCTTGTGTAATCAGAAAAATGTGAAGAATTGAAGATTGAAGATAAATCGATAAGAAAAAGAATGTTTAAACGGATGTGAACTGAAATTTACTCAAATGCAAAAATATGTAATTTTATCACCTAGAACGGAACAAAAAAATGTTTAGCACAAAAAGCTAACTTATTGTTGAAGATTGGGGGGGGGGGATACTTAGCAGACATAGATTTTGACAAAAATTGTTAACAAAATAAAAATATATGAATGCTTATTTAGGCTCATAAAAAAATTAAGCAGCGACACGGAAGAACTTTATGACCAGCAGCAACAATATTCAAATAAATTCCTAAGAAAAAAAAAAAACTCTTCAACTCTACACTCAAACCAATAATTTATATGCGTTTCGAGCGGTTGTGGTGGTAGTTTCAAGGTAGATAAGTTGAATTGGGACTTTCGAGTTGATTTCATCTCACAGTCCTTGGAGACCTGAAATCTTTTTATATATCTAGATAAGTATTAGATCTTTTAGATTCTATTAGATATCATATCTACACACAGGATAGTGCCCTCTTGGCTTGAGCAATTTCATAGCTTAGTTTAGAGTCTCGTGAATGAACGGGTGTGGTGCCCCAATACTGTACCATTCCTGTGGGTATGATAAAGTACGGCTACAATAGTCCCATTGAGTCCAAGAGTTACATTGCGACAGCCACGTGTTAAGTTCAAATATATGTAGATGAGATTGGTCTACAAAAAAAAAAAAATCTGCACCACAAATGATATAATAAAAATTTATGTTGGAGGTGTTAAAAAATGGGCTGGTCTGTTGGTAACAATACTTTCAGATCCAACTAAATTGTAAGTTCAAATTCATGATGCTATCAGCTATAAACCTGTCTTTCTTGAGGCTATATTGAGAAAAATTAATTATTGCACTTTATAGGCTGTGGTTAATTGTTGGATATTTTGTTGAACTTACGATAAAAATTGATGTAGTCGTTAACTCTTCTATTTTTCACATTTAATAACTACATTCAAATCATCCATGGTTTGAAAAGGTACGAAGACCTCGATGTCTCACTATCGTCTTTTCATATTGAGTTATCTTGGGTCTGTCCTTTAGGCATGCATATCTCTCGTCTCTTCTAGAATAATCTTTCTGTGACAGTTTTACAAACTGCCAACGGCGTCCGTACTCAGGCTTTGAACTTCGGAGGGCAGGGGGTAACTTAAGCCAGATCAAACGTGGGAGGATATGGTTGCGGAGAGTTTTATCACATCCCTACGATACATGATGCATGTACCTACATCTTATAAAAATAAACAAGAGCAATTGGAAAAAGTTTATTCACTATTCACTTATTATTATTATTTTTTTTTATTATTATTTCTTGTTTAAAAGCGTTTAATTTTGCTGAAAATTTGTCTAAAACTTTCTTTTCGATCTTCTCCTGATTTTTTCTTTAACATAATTTTGATGCACTCTCATCAGACATAATGCAGTTAGCCTTTACTCTCATATAATGCTCCTCTGCGAGATCTTTATCTATACTCTTCGAAGCGTACTGAAAACTGTTCTAATGATCTCCATAGTGGGTGGGATTTAAAATTCGAGAGTGTCTGCCTCATGATGGAGAAAAAAAGTCGGTTTCGTGTAGAAGGTCAATTAGTCAATAGTTATATTATAAGTACAGTTCCGCGGTTATATCTTCCAATTAATAAAACTCTATAAAGGATTCTGCGGTTTTTTTTTTTAAATCATTGATACTCATTTTGAGCATATATAGAGGATGTAGTTTTGTCAAGGGGACAAATATGGGGTATGTTCTTGGAAGAATATTTAACGATGATGTAAGCGAATTAAGATATGTTATAATTAGTGAATGCCTCCAATAGTCATTATCACAGTCTGATGGCGGATTACTCCGGTGTTTTCGTTTGAGAGTAAACCATGGAACAGAAATTTCCTTTTCAGATTCCATCGCAATTGCCAGGGATGTAAAGGACTCAAATTTTGACTCAACTCAAGCAGTGAATCCGCTCAGCTCATTTATTGAGTCCGCTCACCAGTTAAGCGGTGGTTCATCGCTCGAAATTTGAGCTGACTCAATCTTGAGCGCACTCACTGTTTGAGTGAACTTGAGCGGACTCATCATTTGAGTTGAGCGGACTCAAATTATGTTTTAAATAACATAAGGAGAATCTGATTTAATTAAAATTGAAACTGAAACTGAATTATATTAATTTTGCTTTTGCTAATTTTCTTAGCCAACATTTCTCTTCCTCTTAATATAATGTACAAATTCAACAACTTGTAAAACCTGTAAGCACGAAAATACCAGACTTGAAAATGTTATAATTCAATTCAAGGAAATTCTATTTTCATTTTTCCATAGAATCAACGTTTTACTTTCACTTGCATAGCTTGCATTTCAAAATTTTCATTTAGACGACATCTATTAGGAGTTAACATTGGTGTTTTCCTGTGCTAAATAATCTTCCTACCGAAGCATTACTAGGCAGTGCTGTGTTGTATTCGGTAAAAAGATTTTTTATCACCGAAAAATGTTTGTTTTGAAATACGCTCGAGGTTTTGTCTGTGAAAAAATTATACTCCAAGAACAATTTCTGACCCTCCATTGAATTTTGGTCATCTTCACAATCTGAATCCTAAAATGGCGTTGCGTAGAAGAAATGTTGGCTACGAAAATAAGGAAAAGCAAAATTTATATAACATAATATAATGAATGACTTTTTTGTGAGCTTTCCTTATTTGATTGAAATTTCAGTATCAATTTTAATTAAATCAGATTCTCCTTATAACATGATTTGAGTCCGCTCAACTCAAATGATGAGTCCACTCAAGCAGTGAGTCCGCTCAAGATTAAGTCCGTTCAAGTTTCGAGCGATAAACCAACGCTCAAGTGCAGTAACGCACCCAGGATTTGGCGCTGGGGGGCCATAGGTGTCTCAAGTCCTAACGAGTTGGAAAAATTGGGCTCTAAAGTCGCGTCCTGCACACATCTGAGCACTAAAGGACTGCTATTCTAGATTAAAAGGTTTTATTTTATTTTATCGGACTTTGTAATAATACAGGGTGGACCAAAAGTCACCATGGGGTTTAAAAATGCTCTTTGCGTTAAATAATTGATCGCTGATTTAAGTAATTAAATTCTATTATTCTGGTTCTTTGTTCAGTTGTGAATCTCTCCATTATTTATTCTCCAGATGTTATTTATATAATCTAAAAAAAATAAAAAAAATATATAAACGAAAAAGTTATTAAATTTTTAAACTCCATGGTGACTTTTGGCCCCCATGGTGACTTTTGGCCCACCCTGTATATACAGACCACATTTTATACGTAATTTGTAAATTATGTTCAGAAAACTGACATTCTGGAAGGGGACCGGTCCCGTTCGTCCCCCCTCTCGGTGCGCCCCTGCTCAAGTGTTGAGCGGGCTCAAGTACTGAGTTGAGCGATGAGTTGCTATGACAAATTAGTCCGCTCATTTACAACCCTGGCAATTACCTTGTGATTTTTGAAGAAATTCTTCAGCGAATTGGTCTCTTCACGGTCTCTTTTGAGTACGTCAATGATTCCATCAATGTACTCTCACACCTCTCTGACCAAATCTCCAAATCTATACTTCTCTTGCTTGCAGACCACTGGTTCCAATATTGTCGAGTATTTTTTTATTGTAGTGTTACCGTCTGAGCAAATCCTTATAATCCGGATATGCAAAAACAACCTTGAAGATGTGTAGGCTCTTGAAAAACTGCAGTCATTTTATTCAGGAAATGGCTTTCATTTGCTCACCTTGAAAGTAATTATGCACTGAGGTCTCATCAAAATCGCTACTATTAGTTTGCCTGCCTTTGCTAATGGTAGTCGATAATATCTCATTTACCAAAAATTGAAACGAAACGAGCTATTGGACTTATAGAACTCAATAGAACTCAAATGTCTCTTTACCAGCTGAAAAGTTCAGGAAAGT